>CAWUER010000476.1:0-183453 GCA_963921195.1 Pegoplata infirma
GCAGTATGGAGGGGTATATCCACTCTGCCAAAAAATATAATTCAGCCCTTCAGAATATGAAGAAAAATACTAATCAGAAAAATATTAGGCTTAACTGCATTTGAAAGACACCGCTCCGATTTTTATAAAATTTATGTAGATGATAGCCCTTTTTATACTGATTTTAACAAAAAAAAAAATATCGGGTCGCAGAGACATATTTCGCGAGATATATCGCTTCAAAGTTGAAAGCGAAATTGTCAATATCTCATTCAATACTTATCCGATTAAGTTGATTTTGGTATCGTTAGAAAGGTAATTTAAAACAAAAAAAAAATGGTCAAAATCGGTTAACCCATTGCGAGCCAAATCATGTTTTTGTATTTTTTAAAAAAAAAAATTTTGTTTAAATCAATTTTTTTAAAAATATCGCTTGTATAGTGGCATAGTTTGTTTACATTATATGAAAGCCAAGGATATAACATTTCATATAAAACCAGTCTCTATATCGTAGCTCTTTAAACAACAAAAATACGAAGGGTCAAAATTAAACCGGAATTTTGGGTTTTTAGTTTAAAGCGAAATTTCCTTGTGAAAAAAAGAAGAAAAAACGTCCAAAACAATTTCGGTCATAATCCCTTTATTTTGCGGAGAGGGTGGGTTTAATGCATGGAGTTTGTAAACCCTAAGCCCGGCCGAAGGCCGGCTACGCAGAAAAACTTTTATTAAGACAAAAAAAACACATAATTATTGGGATTATGACCTATTATGACCCGATTTTGACCAAATGTTTTTTTAAAGGTATTCAAATTACCTTTCCAACGGTACCAAAATCATCTTAATCGGATAATTATTGACGGAGATATGGTGAATTTCGCATTCACACTAAAACCCAAAATTCCGGTTCAACTTTGATCCTTTATATTTTCGTTGTTAAAAGAGCTACAAGTTTAGGACTGGTCTTAAAAGAAAGGTTGTATCCTTAGCTTTCATAATATGTATACAAATTGTGTCACTATATAAACGATTTTTTAAAATAAAATGATTTAAACAAAATTCGTTTTTTAAAAAAACACAAAAACGTAATTTGGCTCGCAATGGGTTAACCGATTTTGACCAAATTTGTTTTTTTGAAAGGTATTTAAATTACCTTTCCAACGATACCAAAATCGACTTAATCGGATATTGACAGTATTGACGGAGATATGGCGAATTTCGCTTTAAACTTTGAAGCGATATATCGCGCGAAATATAGCTGTACGACCCGATTTTTTTTTTTTGTTAAAATCTGTATAAAAAGGGCTATCATCAAAAAAAAAATTATTAAAATCAGAGCGGTGTCTTCCAAATGCAGTAGTTCCAAATATTATGCCAGCCCTTGGGAATAAAAAGATAAAAAACAAAAAAAATAACCAACCGACGGGCTTAATTTTGCCCTTTTAAACTTAAATTACTCCAAAACCTTAAATTCCAGGTAATTGCTGTTAACAGATTCATGTTTAGCTTCGAAGAGATCTTCCAGATCCACCTCCTCTTATTTCTGTAAATGAAACACGATTATGTCTTATTGTTAGAAAAAATTGAACTCGTTAGTAACGAGTCGTTACCGGACATGCTTAAAGAAAAATACCTTGACCTCTAAGAAGTCGAATGTAGGGTTTAAACATTGGGGGCACGCCCCCTTTAGAGGCGCAGATCATTAAGGTAATGTGTTTTTCTTTAATATCTCATAAACTTATCCGATCAAGCTGAATATGTATCATTGGAATAGTTGATGAAATAAATTTCAAATATGGAATTGTAGGCAAGATCTCAAGCTTTCAGTTGTGCCAAAAAACTATCGCTGTAAACCGCAAATTTCCAGATACATTAAAAGTCAAAATTGTTACTTTGCCTTGATTAGATATGTAGTTTTTGTGATATTTAAGAAAAACCACTTTGACTTTTAAGTGTCCCCAAACTTTCAAACTCCACATTCGACATCTTACAGTTCAAAGATCAATGTCATACATTTGGATACCCGTCAACAACACTTCGTCATTCCGTGTGTAACAAGCCGAAATATCGCTCGGGGACCAATGAAATATACATATTACACAGGTTGACAAAAGTTGAACTTTTTCAATTTGCCTGACCTTGGACAACAAATTATTATAGAGTTTGGTGTGCTGATTCCGAATCTGTTGTCCAATTTGTTCCACCAAGAGTAAAAAAAGTGTGTTTTTTTACCAAATTTGCAAGGCTACAATTGCTAACACTAATTTTAGAGCCTCAGTTTTAAACACGAACGTAAGTATATTGGATGCCAGGATTCCAAAACTGTTATTAACTTGTTTCTGTCAGCTTTAGTTTTCAAGTTATAACGCAAGCAAATTTCAAAAAATTGTTCTTATCATTCCAGCCAAACCACTCGTCTTATTGACTTCATATTTGCATCATGTGTTAATTTGTTTTCTGGAATAGCTCTTAGTAAGGTCAAAATGAGTTCACAAACACTTTGCAAATTGTAGAATTTAACTTTTTTTACTTGTTTTGAGCTGTGTTGCTTCTCTACCCCGTTTGCCCACAAACATCAAACGCACGACTTTTATCCAAGCAAAAAAAGTCGGCGCGTAAATTTCAGTTAGAATCTTACAGGACAGCTCAATTTATTTTATGCTATTTTTTTATTTCACAATAATAAATAAGTCATGATTCAGATCACGCTTTGCCTTTTATTGAAATTTTTTTTTTATGGAATTTATTAATTTAGAAAAACGTGTATATATTTTTTTATTTTAATTGATTACAATGGAATATACTTTACTAAAATAGGAATATTAGGCTTACATAAAATAAATTAAGATGTACCACCAAACCATCAACCAGTTAAAGGGGTCTAAAAAAAGAATAAAATTTTATATAAAAAAAAAAAAAATCTCGTATCCATTAATAGACTTACCTTAACTTTATAAATAATCGATTTAATTTAAAAATCCCATATATCTATATATTTTTAAATGTCTTTAAGTCAACATAACGTTTTTTTAATCCCTCCGAGAGTATTATATCATCCGCAATTACTAAATACTGTCGATCTGTTAGACAGGATAATTGTTCTTCTTGTGATAAATCTAGTCGTGATGGTATATCATCCTTAGATTGGGACCACATTGCCAAACATTTTTGTAAAATCCATTTTGAGGCCAAATCTTTATAATAATTTTCCCTTAAAGGATCAACCAGTTGTAATTTCTTTAAATGTTCCAATGATTTGATGTGATATTCTTTACAATCAATAGCTCGCATGAGTAATGCTGAAGTTAGTAGACACCACTTACTGTCGGGTTCATATTCCAAAAGACTTTCACATGATTCAAGTTGAGATTTAAGTTCCGCTAAAACATCTGGGGTATAATTAGTTGTATCATCCAAAGCATGAAAATAAAATATGTCTTGTTTGTATTGCTGCACTGAGAGTAATGAAGTTTTAAGTGTAGGTGTTATAACCTGCACCTTTAGAAAATCTAAGGGATTTTCAAGTTTTTCGTTTGTATAGAAAATTGTATCTGATAACTGTTTATTGAGAGTTAAAAATTGATTAACTTTTACGTTCTTATCTTTTCCCTGGAAAATAATTTCTAAGCCCTCCGATGTTATAGGTTTAGTAAAGGCTATAACAGTTTTATCTTGGCTAGTTCTTATGGCTGCTACTGCTAATTCTGGTTGTGAATAACCTAATAACCATCTTTGATAAAACCAGGCTGAGCTATCATTTGGATCTGTAAAGGCAGCCGTTAAAACCATTTCCAATTCTTCCTTTAACTTCTCCTCACTCATGGGCCTCTTTGGCCTGGCTTCTCCTTCATAAGGATATAACACAGGCAATAAATGACTTCTGTGATGCCATGAAGAATAATTAGAGAAATTAACCTTAATTTTTTCTGTACAAAAGTCCAAATCTTCTTGTTTTGGCACTTGTGCTTTTTCCACTACATAGCGTCTATAGTCCCAAGTGTGGAAGTTACGTTCATCCATTTTCAAATATTTATTGCACAACATAACCTCTCGTTGCCAATTAGCCTGAGGTGATTGTTCCAATAGCCACATACGATGATGCCAAATATTATAACTCTTTGGATTAACCAGTAAACATTGCTCCGTTAGATAAATTTCTGTCTCGAATACTTTTTGTATTGCTTCTTCATCAGTGCTGATTTCTTCAATTTGTTTGCCTTCCTCTGCCATCGTTTCCTGAGACTCTTTAACTTTCTTTACTTTTGCTAATATACATTCTCTTCTTATATTCCAAAGAGTTGATACATCAGGATTTCTTTGTAGTATCGGTGTGGTATAAGATAACATTTCCTCATCGTATTCCTGGTTTTGCCTTTTGGTTAAGATTTTTGCCATGGCCGCCTTATAGGCTTTAACTTTTAAGGCCTGTTCTTTCTTTTTACGTTCCCTTTCTTCTTCGGTGGTTCGTACTTTCAAACGTCCATGCATGGTGGCTTATTTCTTAGCAAATTTGTTTAATAAAGCAATATATTACAATGAAATTTCGACAAAAGATAACTTGTTCCCAATCGATGACAAACTTTTTTTCAGCTGTTTTTTTTGTTAGCGGTTGTTTAATTTGGGACAAATCAAACAGCGGTTTGTTAAAACAGCTGTTTCGATTTGTGTGGGAAAGTAGATGAGACATGAAGGCTATTTTATTTTAGTCAAAGTGAGTTAAATGGCATTCACAATTGCTGTTTTGAAGTGCTCAAGAGTAATCAGAGCTTCGAAGAATGAAATCCTTTTCGAATGAATTCGCAAAAAAATCCATTTAATTTTCAGTCAGTGAATGCATTCGCTTTCATAAATCAATATTGAATGCAGTCCTTGGAATTCATTCGATTGAATGAAAAAAATAAATGCATTCGATTTCTTGTTCGTTCGATTTGGAAAAATCGAATGAATTCGATTTTTTATCATTCCACTCCGAATGCAAACGATTTTTTAAATAGATAGACCAAAACGGATCCAAATTTTGGTCCATAGTATTGCCGACTCTCCTTACATACGATGACCCTAATGGGCTCTAATTTGAATCCAAAAAAATTGGTGTTCCCGAAAATTTTAAAAATGCAGATATTAACTGCCTACACGACAAAAAGTGTAAAGAGTGTTGGCGATACTATGGACAAAAAATTGGCTCCGTTTTGCTCTATCTTGATTAGTTTTTTTGTCTGTCTGTTTTTTGTCCGTCTGTCTGTCCATGTAAACACGATACAGGTTGCAATTTTTAATCAATTGACTTGAAATTCGGAACTTAAGCCTCTTTTGCTCCAAGGACGAAGCCTATTGAAACTGAATAGGTCCATATTTAGACCAAGCCCCCATACAAAGGTCCTCTTTAGTTTTGGCTCAACTGACTAATAACTAGGGATGTCGCGAATAGTTAGTTAATTGTTCTTTATTTTAAATTCATTTCTTTTGTTACAAAGTTTTAATGTTTATAAAGAACATACGACTTTGACTAATGTCGTCAGTCGGAATGAGAAAATAATTTATATTATAACAATTGTGTTTTATGTTTAATTTAGATTAATAATTAAATTCATCAATAAGCTGTTTTCTATAACCTATTGCATCTATAACAAAAAGATATATATCTTTAAAGTTTTCCTTTGCATTATTTAAAATATTTATTAAATCATTTTCAGTTAAGGTAGTTTTTTTAAAATATAGGTAACGAATTTCACGTAAAATTGGACAGCTGGCAATGAAGTGCAAAATATTTTCAGTTTCGTTGCTATTACATAAAGAGCATAAGCGGGACCTCTGCGTCTGAAATCTAGTTCCATTTAACTCAATAAGGTCACACCTGGCTTTGAAGATGTAGCTTACTGCCGTCGTATTATTATTGATTTCAAAATATGTTTGTTGCTCCATGTAGTTGAGCTTTGAATAAAAACGGTTTGTTCCAGTAGCCTGTTGTAGGTGGGTTTCTCTTTCTTTTCTTTTTAGTCCAGTTAGTATATCAAGTCTTAGGCGTTCCCAGTCTTCTCTTGAAAAACATTCTGAAATTTGTATCGAGCCCGCATCACTAGCTAATTTTTCAATGTGTTCATACCAATACGATTTTTTTTCTATGGTGAGTTTGGTTAGCTTACATGGTAAACGGTTATCACTATAATCATATAAAGTCTTTATAATGTATCTCAGGTGCAAATCTAGTGTGTATATATAATTATTTTCTATACCAGTTTCCAACATTAATGCGTATGTTGGCGTAAATGAAGGTAGTTTAAGTATCTTTTTTAAGAAAAAGCGTTGAAGTTTATCGACTTCTTCAAATAACGAATATCCCCATACTTGGGCACCATACGACTGGATTGCACGACACACTGATTGGAAAAGATTCCATTTAGCCTTTAACCCGATTTCTTTTTTTGATAGAAATTCTTTCCAAGTGGCGTTTATACTGTTTTTAGCAGATTTATTTCTTTTTTCTATGTGTTTTTTAAACGACATTTTAGGTGATATTGTTACTCCGAGATATGTATATTCGTTTGTCACTCTAATAGGATCCCCCTTAAAAAACCATTGTTCACGAGCAGAAAGTCTGCCCCCATTTCTTATTACCATCATTTCTGATTTATTTAAATTTAGTTCTAGATTCCAAATTTCACAATACGTCTCTAGCTTCTTAATCATAGATTGCATTGTGTTTATATTATCTGCCAAAATCACGATATCATCAGCATATAATAAAAGTCTTATATTTTCTGTGCCCACAGTTACACCTCCTTCTATATAATCGTGTAAATCGTTGAGATACACCGAAAAAAGCGTTGGAGATAACACACATCCTTGTTTTACACCAGATCCTGTTTCAAACTCCTCAGAGAGTTCTTCTCCGTTCCAAACTGTAAACTTTGTATGGCTGTATATACTTTCTATCATTTGGGACATTTTTGTTGATACGCCAATGCATTGTAGTTTATATATAAGCGACTTTCTTGATACTTTGTCGAAAGCTGCTCGAAAGTCTACAAAAAAAGCGTACAATTTCTTTTTTTCATTAAATTTGAGATGTGCAATCGCTGCTAAATTATACAGATTATCAGAAGTTGAGTACCCTTCGCGGAAACCAGCTTGAAATTCTGTAATTATATTATGTTTGTGAAGCCATTGGTTAAGCCTAGTATTCAAAATACTCATAAATGTTTTTGCTACTGTATTCATAAATGCTATTCCACGATAATTATTTGTATTCTCCCTTTCTCCCTTTTTAAAAATTGGAAAAATTATACTGTTTTGGAATGTTTCATCTAATTTTGACGTTTCGTATATAATGTTATAAGAAGTCGCTAATTCTTCCAAAAATCTATCCGAAGCATTTTTGAGAAATTCATAGCTTACGCGATCTTCTCCCGGAGCTTTATTATTTTTTGCTTTTGCAAGTACATTTTTAATTTCAATGGTGTTTATTGGGCGATCTAGATCATCATCAGAATAAAACATTGCTGCATACAGGATATTGTTTGACGTGAGTGGTGGGTTTAATAGCTCATAAAAATATTGCTTGAATTCATTTGCTTGTATTCCAGGACTAATTTGCCTTTCTACATTTTTAATTTCCTTCACTAGGTTCCACCAGTCTTTATTATTTTTTACTAGATTTATTTGATTTTCTATACCTTTGTAATATTCGATTTTAGTATATTCACATATTTCTTTGTACTTTTTGTTATTAATAAGATACTTTTTCTTGTTATCTGTTGTGGGGGGGGATGTCGCGAATATTCGTTAACAGTTTGCCGAATATTCGGCAAAATTTAAATTAGTTAAAAAAACACTTTTTATTAACGTTTGACTCTTTTTCGTAGTAATTTCAGTTTGTTTTTTATACAAAAAAACTTGAGCACTTGATTAAAATTCGTATTGTTAATGTATCAGAAAAAATAGTGTCAACAACAGCGTTGTTGTCTTTTAATCTGGTACTTTTTATACCCTCCACTTAGTGATAGAGGGTATATATAAGTTTGTCATTCCGTTTGTAACTCATCGAAATATCGATCTGGGACCCCATAAAGTATATATGGGGCATTCCATGTGAAATCGGACACTTTGAAAAACTTTTTTTTTAGATTTTCCCAATTTGTTTACAGTTTTTAGTACCCTTCGAAAACTCCTTCGTGGTAAATTTTCAGATTTTTTTGATGACCCGTTCAAAAGATATCGAATTTTTAAAAATTGGTAGTTTGTTCCTTTACTCAAACTTCTTTTAATCATAACTTCTTTAATAATGGTCCAAATTTCAAATTTTTTTTTTCAAAATTTTTGTTTTTTTACGTACTTTCTAAAAAAGAATCCCAAAAAATTCTTAAAAGCGCTCTAGTATGCGATTTTTAAGTTTTAAAATTCAAATCTCATTTTTGAAAATGTTTGTACTCTTCGATTTTTTTGAAATTTTTTTGTGTAAAACCTCTATCAATTCTACAAATTTTTTTCCCAGGAAGATCGTGGGATAACGATTATTACTATTTTTTAAATTTTTTTGAAAAAATTTTATTGTAATTTTCCAATCTTAAAATCAATTCTACTGCTCCAATGGTGCGTCATAGAGGGGTCCTTTATAAGACCGACCCCCATTAATTTTTACGTTTTAACATTTCTTTGGAACAAACTAATACCCTATCTCCAATTTTTAAGGGGGCTCCCACACACAACGACATTTTTTAAAATTCGTTCCAACCGCTCTAACTGCCCTAATATTGCCCTTAGAGCAACAAAATGTATGACCGACCCCCAATATTTTTTTAGTCCAAACATTTTCTCTGAACACACCTACCCTCTATCTTTAACTGTTAAGACGGTCCCCATACAATTTTTTTTATTTTTTGTAAATTTGTTTTATTTAATCAGCTTCTACCGGTCCAATGGTGCGTTCGAGAGGGGTCATTAGTGAGACCGACCCCCATTTATTTTTACCCTACAACATTTTTTCAAAACATACCTACGCCCTATCTCCACTCCCTAAGTAGGCTCCCATACAAATAACAGTTGGAGCAAATTTTATAAAAATGTAATTTTGTATGGGAGCCTAGTTAGGGAATGGAGATAGGGCATAGGTATGTTTTGAAAAAATGTTGTAGGGTAAAAATAAATGGGGGTCGGTCTCAGTAATGACCCCCTCGGACGCCCCATTGGACCGGTGGAAGCTGATTAAATAAAACAAATTTACAAAAAATAAAAAAAATTGTATGAGGACCGCCTTAACAATTAGAGATAGAGGGTAGGTGTCTTCAGAGAAAATGTTTGGAATAAAAAAATATTGTGGGTCGGTCATACATTTTGTTGCTCTAAGGGCACTATTAGGGCAGTTAGAGCGGTTGGAGCAAATTTTAAAAAATGTCGTTTAGTGTGGGAGCCCCCTTAGAAATTGGAGATAGGGTATTAGTTTGTTCCAAAGAAATGTTAAGACGTAAAAATTAATGGGGGTCGGTCTTATAAAGGACCCCTCTATGACGCTCCATTGGAGCAGTAGAAATGATTTTAAGATTGGAAAATTACAATAAAATTTTTTCAAAAAATTTTAAAAAATAGTAATAATCGTTATCCCACAATCTTCCTGCGCAAAAAATTTGTAGAATTGACAGAAGTTTTACACAAAAAAATTTCAAAAAAATCGAAGAGTACAAACATTTTCAAAAATGAGATTTAAATTTTAAAACTTAAAAGTCGTATACTAGAGCGCTTTTAAGAATTTTTTGGGATTTTTTTTTAGAAAGTACTTAAAAAACAAAAATTTAAAAAAAAAAAAAAAATTGAAATTTGGACCATTATTGAAGAAGTTATGATTAAAAGAAGTTTGAGTAAAGGAACAAACTACCAATTTTTAAAAATTCGATATTTTTTGAACGGGTCATCAAAAAAATCTGAAAATTTACCACGAAGGAGTTTTCGAAGGGTACTAAAAACTGTAAACAAATTGGGAAAAACTAAAAAAAAGTTTTTCAAAGTGTCCGATTTCACATGGAATGCCCCATATATTCATGATGCCCGATCGATTTTAAAACATTCTAGCGATGTCCGTCTGTCTGTCTGTCTGTGGAAAATGTTGTCACGGACAAAATATTGCACAGAGATGACTGAATATTGAATTAAGTTCTCCTGAGAAGTTTGGTATTGCATTTGAGCGATATCGGTTCAGCGGTTCAAAAGTTATAAACGAAAATGTAAGCACACCTCAACATAACCTAAAAATACAAAATGCTTTAATTCGTCTTCTGGTTGGCATATGTGAACATAATTGAACACCAAATGGTATTTAAACAAGTACGAACATATTTTTTGACAAAAAAGAAAAAAATCGCGGATTTTTTTTAGCAAAATTTTTTTTCCCGGAAATTTTTTTTTTTTTCAAAAGTAACTTCCTTTTAAATAAAGTTTTTTGCAATAATCTTTTTGAAATTGTGGAGGGTATCATTACATTCGGCTAGGCCGAATTTAACTTTTTTACTTGTTTTTAATATTTTACACAGGTAAAATACAGGCGTATGAATATTTAAGTTATTCGGCAAATATTCGTATTCGGTTCCAACCGAATAGTAAATATTCGGTGAAATGCCGAATACACTATTCGCGACATCCCTACTAATAACCGTATTATAGTACACAGAAAAAAAAGTTCATACCTGGAATTAATTTGTTCATACACTGTATGAATTGAACTTGACTTTTTTTTCCCAGAACTTGTTCACACATTGTATGATTTTGTACATACATGACATGAAAAAATTTTTGATGGATTTTCTCATAAATTTTGCCTTTTTTCTTCTCCAAAAGTAAAATTTATCCGAATATATCAAAGGAATCTAACAATTTTTAAATAAACATTTACAAGGACATGAACATTTACTACAACAATGCATTTTATTTATTAATAATATTTTTGTTAACAAAAAAACTACAAATACTTTTGTACCAAACACACAAGGCTCTCAATATTTACACCTAAATTCATCTTGGTTGTATTCCTCTGCTATTAGGCAATTTGTACAAAAATTGGAAACGCTCCATCTGAGTGCTGACACAGCTCATCTAAAAAGAACTTAGGAAAAACGCGTCGGTTTAATACAAATTCTTTATACAATTTTTATATTTACGTACCTTTTGATCCTCCATGGTAAATAAGATGTGAAAAGTTATCCAAATAGTGCAATTTTTTCATTATTTTCCAAACAATACAGACAAATTTTCAATGGCAAATATTTTTTTTTTTTTTTAAACTGACTTTGTTTATTTTTATTTTTTGGAAATTTAAAAATATAGAAAACATTAATAAATAAATAAATTCATACTATTTATGTACAAAATTTGTTCTGTGTATATATCTTTTAAAAATTTGGCAGGTAACGTGTTTTGTCTTCAGAAATCACTATTCCGAATTTTAAAGGACCAATTCTTCTTGTAGCCCCCATACAAACCACCTTCCCGATTTTCATATCTCTCAAATTTCATAAACAAAGACAATATTTAATTAAAATTTCGTTTGTGTATGTTAAATGCGTACTTTAATAACCTCATCAAATATGATTATCATCGGACCAATTTTGGACTTAGCCCCATGTGCAAATTTCGGCCGATTTTCTGTTAAAGCGGTTTATTTTCAACAAATAGAAGCCTATTTTACTCAAATTTGATTTGTGAGTGTTTTTTACACTTATAAAAGATTTGACAAAATATAGATCTAATCGGTCCATGTTTGAACTTGGGACCCATTTGCCGGGAAACTTTGGTGTAGGGTATTATATGGTCGGTCTTGACTGACTATAATTTTCTTATTTATTTAAATTGAATATCATCCGGGAGAAATATTGTGCCACATGGCTTAAAACTGATGTAGAACAAATTTTAAAGTCAAAGTTCACTGGGTAAAAAAAATCCATGCAAGCAAAATTTTTTTTTAATTTTTGAATGTGAGTTTTTTAAGCTTATTAACAGCAAACAATTTCATTTCGAACGGACAAATTTTTGAATTGAAAAAAATTGAGGCTGGTTGGGGGGCTTACTTTAAGCGTCGAACCTGAATCAAATTACGTCGCGTAAGGCGTAACGCCCCATGCATTTTTAGTTTATACAATTTAAATGTGTGGTACCCAAATCAATCGGACGTAAAAATTTCAAATTGAATTTTATTGTTTTACGTCTTAGCGTCCAACCTGAATCAATTTACGTCGCGTAAGGCGTAACGCCCCATACATTTTTCGTTTATACAATTTAAATGTGAGGTACCCAAATCAAACGAACGTAAAAATTTCAAATTGAATTTGATTGTTTTACGTCTTACGCGATATAATTTGATACTGGTTCGACCCTTAAAAATGTTCAAAAAATTATTTTTAGTCTTGACAACCATACGTTAAAGATCGCTCTTTAAAATAGGTCTTCTTTGTCTATTTTTTTTTTTTTTGTGACATTGTAATTTTGGTCTAAAACAGGGCCAATTTCCATGTTTGCAGTTTTTGACCAAAACACGGTGTCACCAAAATAAGAAATTGAATCTACTTTCAAGAGCAACAACAAATCTTTAATATATGCTTGTCAAAACTAAGAAATAAATTAGTTTGAAAATTTTTTATAGTAAGCTTGTATGGATTTTTTTTTACTTTGTGAATTTTGACCTCAAAGGGGTACGGGCTGAAGTTATCCGATTTGGCTCAAATTTGTTTCACATCAGTTTAAGACCATGTGGCACAATATTCTGCACGAAAAATGGTGAAAATGCAAAAATGAAATTTCGCTGCCACCCTAATGTATATCGATTTCTCCTAATGCATAAATTTTGACCAGCTAAAGCGATTTTGCTCTTCTTTCAATATTTTCCAAAACTATAAATCCTTTTAATAATAAAAAAAATTTATCAATTATGTACACTTTTATTTATTAAGCACAAAATTAAAATTTCTTAAATATCGTTACCCTCATTATAAGATTTATCTCCTCTGAAGAGTTGTGAGAAACGTTAAACATATTTAAATGACAGTTGAAATGCTAAAGTAATATTTTTTCTTAAAGCGGTATCAATTTCCGAAACGTAACTCAAGTTGTTCCAAAATTAATCTTGCGTATGATACAATTTCCTCACATTGAGGAAGATTTTTATTTTTATCCACAATCGCCTTTAAAATTCCAGCAGTATTTTTTCTTAATTTAGCATCAGGATTACACTTTGGACTTTTTACCAAAACGGCCATTGCACTAAGTTGCATCTCAATTTTATTATCAAAATCATCTATAACTTCTAAATTTTTTGACAAAACCTCAAATGCCTGCAACCGGGCGAAATCATCACATATCAAAGTGAATTCCGATGATATTGATGCAATCAAAAAGCAAACTTTTATAAATACACGCGAACATTTGCTATTCAAGCACTTGACAATATTTTTAAGTCCATTGTCGGTTTTTTTGAGCTCAGCCAAACCTGGTTCAAAATTTCGTACCATCGCCGAAAGAGCATATAAGGCACTGGCTACAACTCTGTCATCATTTTCAGACAAGTACGAAACCAAAATTTTTATAATGCCAGCATCTAGAAAGTGTGTTTGGCAAAAAACATTGTTTTGAGACATTTCAGCTACGATGTTAATAGAATTTACACGTATTGCAGTATTATTATCACTCTTCATGCATTTAATAAGTATTTCGCCACCATTGATTTTTACAAAACTATTTGCAAAATCAATATTATCTATATAATCACGTATTATATCCAGAGCATTGCACTTATCTTCAACACTCGACAGATTATCCTCTAGTATTCGAATGGCCTTTAAAAGTTCTTCCATTACATCGACGGACATTGCATTAAGGACATTTTCTAAGAAGGCTTTTTTATCTTCATCGATTTCATTATTTGCATTAGCAGCACTTCCGCCATCACTTTGTTGTTTAATTGCAAACTTTAAAAGATCTTGCAAGTTTTTTTGATTACGATTATCCATTATTTAAAAAAAAAATAAACAATTTTTTCTAGATTTTACACGCTGAAGTTTAATTTGATTATTTTTTTTTAAACAGCTGTTGTTAGCGTCTGTAAAATATCAGCTGTTTGTTGTGTACTAAGCTTTTTGGGACATCTATAAAACAGCTGTTTAAAATTTTAACAGCGGTTTGTTTTTAACACAATTTTTAACGGTTTATTTACAACAGTTGTATTATTTTACCCAGCAAACAAATTGAAACTTATAATTTTCTGGTTAATAGCCCTGTTTTTTGCAGACCGGATTAAGATTAGGATTAACTCTATTTAGTTAAAAAATGGATCAAATCAAGTCCAGAAATTTTTTTTGTATTTTTTTTTCTGAATTTACATCCAATTAGTTAATATAAACAGGAAAAAAAAAAAAATTAAGCGTTGTCCAAAATGTAAAACGGTATAAATAAATTTGAGTTAATCCTACACGCAAAAAAAAATCTGTGTCGGAGTGAGCAAAAATCTGGCATAATTTTACCAAAAATATGCTAAAACTACAACCGACGAAATAGTTTTCGTAATTTAGCCAAAACGCTTATGTAAAAAATTTTGAAGAAAATGCTAATGCTATTTAAGTAAAAACTTGGTAAAATATACCAAAAGAGATATGGTGAAATATACCAAAATTATTAGAAAAGATGACTAAAAATAATGCTAAAAATTACCACATTTATGCTAAAATAAATTTTCAATAAATTTTTGTAAAAATTTGTATATTTGTTGAATTTAAAATTTTCACAGAGTAAATCCATATTAATATAATAAATGTTGTGTAGGATTTAATTTACCACCGACCAACTGACCCTTTTTGTACAATTTTCTCGAGTGACTGCTGCCTACGCTTCTTCTTGAAGTAAAGGATCCGCTATAGCTTCACGAATTTATTTAAAAGCATCCTGTAAAAATAGAAAATTATTACAAAACATAAATTTTTAATTTAAAAAATTGGTAAACCCCATTGGTCTCTTGGTATGGAGGAACACTTACTTTGTCATTCCATTTTTAACTCATCAAAACAGGTCTGGACTCCCTTGGCTTTGCGTTTTTAGGTTTTAATTTTATAACTTAAGGCAGAACTGGTGTCCACGCTCTTTATTGTAGTGAAGGATTCGCCATAGCTTCAAAAATTTATTTAGCAGTACCATGTAAAAATAGAAAATTATTACCAAACACTAATTTTTAATGCGGAATGCGGGTATACTCACTTCATCATTCCATTTGTTATTCATCCAAACATACGTCTGGACTCCATGAGGTTTTCTTAATGAATGGTGTTTTAAGTGATGAAAGCAAAATTAACTTTAGCATTCTTTTATCTTACATTTATTTATCTTTTAAAAAACTAATTATTTTTATTTATTAATTTATTTTAATTTTGTTTATCAATTTCCTTTTTACGTTTTTATAACACAAAAAATAAACGAACAACGCACACAAAAATACAAAATGAAAATGGCGGTCTGTATTTGTTTTTTTTTTTGTTGTTGTTTTCTTTCGATAAATTTTTGTGCAAGTAATTTGCGTTATTGTGCAAGCTACTTGGTTATTTTACATAAAAAATGAATTATGTTACTTTAACATCGACAAGCATAATTTTAGCAAAAATTTAGTAAATTTTTTTTTTTGGTATGAAAAAAGTTTTACCAAGTAGGATTGCTCAATCTTACACAGATTTTTTTTTTTGCGTGTGGATAAAGTGTTTAAAATTGTATGGGGAAACACACATAATTAAACTACACGCAAAAAAAAATCTCTGTCGGAGTGAGCAAAAATCTGTCATAATTTAACCAAAAATATGCTAAAACTACAACCGACGAAGTAGTTTTCTTAATTTAGCCAAAACACTTATGTAAAAAATTTTGAAGAAAATGTTAATGCTATTTAAACAAAAACTTGGTAAAATATACCAAAAGAAATATGGTGAAATATACCAAAATTATTAGAAAAGGTGACTAAAAATAATGCTAAAAATTACTACATTTATGCTAAAATAATTTTTTTATTAAATTTTTGTAAAAATTTGTATATTTGTTGAATTTAAAATTTTCACACAATAAATTCATATTAATAAATGTTGTGTAGGATTTAATTTACCGCCGACCAACTGACCCTTTTTGTACAATTTCCTCCAGTGACTGATGCCTACGCTTTTTCTTGAAGTAAAGGATCCGCTATAGCTTCACAAATTTATTTAAAAGCACCCTGCAAAAATAGAAAATTATTACAATACATAAATTTTTAATTTAAAAAACTATTAAACCCTATTGGTCTCTTGGCATGGAGGAACACTTACTGTCATTTCACTCATCATAACAGGTCTGGACTCCATTGGCTTTGCTATATAAATGAGCAGGACTGGTGCCCACGCTCTTTATTGTAGTGAAGGATTCGACATAGCTTCAAAAATTTATTTACCAGTACCCTGTAAAAATAGAAAATTATTACCAAACACTAATTTTTAACTAAAAATCTATTAAGCTACGTTCACAATGTCGGAGTTAATCTACTCTCAATCACAGATTGAAATGTTAACTGTTCAAAATGTAGAGTGGAGTTCTGTCACATAGTATTTGTATTTTTTTGTGTTGGTTGTTTTTAACATTAGTATCATTGTACTCACTCTGTAAAATACCGATATTTCCGGGAATACCGGCATTCCCGTTTCCGGTTCTGACGGTATTACCGGTATTCCCGGAACTATCGGTATTCCCGGAACTGCCGGTATGTACATTTTTGTACACGCCAAAAAAATCTGTGTCAGATTGAGCAATCCTACTTGGTAAAATTTTATTCATACACTCATAGAAATATCTTAGTAGAAAAATTAGTAAACCCATTGTAGATCAAGTTTTACAGAATAATGCCGTATTCAACAAAAAATAATGTTGATATCGTTGAATAATCAGTATAGTTGGTTCAATTGTTACAATCGCGTCTACAGAATTCAATAGAAAGGGGGCCCCTGTAGGCTAGTTGGTAGCGTGCTAGCCTATGAAACAGGGGGTCGTGGGTTCGATTCCCACCAAAACCCTTGGTCTATTTCGCTACAACGAGACGACGGTCATTGTTACCAGTTCTCGGTTAGGTTAAAGTTATTTAAAATAAGTTGTAAATAAAAATTGGAAGAATAAATAAAAACTGATCATTGGATTGGAATTCAATAGATAAAAGAAAAAAGAAAAAACAACCCTGTTCGTTCGTTTTTTTTATAACAACGAGTGAACGAGTGAGTTGGTAGCAATGTGTTTGTCTCTTATAAAATTATTTAATGTGTTTGTTTCTTATAAAATTATTTAATATTAGAAAAATAAATAGAAATAGGATCTGATCTGTAAATATTTGGTAAGTAATAAAATACATTGATTACTTTATGTATTCATACTATATTAAAACGTTTTTTGTTTTTTTTTTAGGATTTTGTTTTGGTATCATCAGAAAACTGGAGAATGGCTCATGAGTGCATAACATGAATAAACGAAGTGTGTGTGAAAATCTTTGTGAAAATCTTCAAATATTGCAGCTTAAAAAGCCGGAAATAAAAAAATGTTGTGATTTATATTTAATAAAAGAATATTTACAAATAACAACAAGCTTTTTTTTAATAATATAATTTCTTATACATATTAACAAAAATATGAGTTGAATTTACATAAAATACGAGTTGATTAACAAAAAAACGAGTTGATCAACTTTTACAAAAACTGACAACAATTTTTATTGAAATCAACATAAATATTTGTAGGGTCAAAATCAACAATGATTTCTGTTGAATTTACAACGATTTTCTTTGGGAATACAATGATTTTTGGTTGAGTGTACCAAAAAAAAATGTTTACCAAATTTTTGCTTAAATTATGCTTGTCGATGTTAAAGTAACATAATTAATTTTTTATGTAAAATAACCAAGTAACTTGCACAATAACGCAAATTACTTGCAAAAAAAATTATCGAAAGAAAACAGAAAAAACAAATACATACCGCCATTTTCATTTTGTATTTTTTCAATCGACTTTATATGCTATTTACATATACCCCGAAATCCATATAAATTTGGATTTCAAATCCAATTAAACAGGCCGTTCATGAATCCACAACGAAATTGGATTGGAAACGAAATTCAAATCCGTTTCCAATTTTCGAAGCGTTCATGAAACCGTGACGAATTGCTTTGTTCGAAAAAAAATATCTATTGCGTTCGAACTTAGCGAAGACACAAGTATTTACAAAATACGACTCTGTTTATGCAAATACAGAGTCGTATTTTATAGTAACTCTGTTAGAAAGTCAAAGTCAGAGTTGTTATAATAATGCAATAATGCAGTTTGTAAAAAAAAAATAATTGGTAACAAATAAACTGTCAAGCATTTGTTTTGAATTAAATTTTTTTGATTATTGATCCATTAAGGAAGGGATTTTATACAAATCCATCTTTTGTTGTCCTTAAGTCTAATATATACTTAGTATGGAAAAATACCAGTTGCTTCACATATTTAATTGGCTCAGGATAAATGTCTGCACATCAAAGAATTTGCTTTTAAAAAAGGCTTTAAATGCATATTTTTGAGTCATATTTTGTATAAAGTTTTAGGCCGCTGTTCCAAAAAAAGTAATTCACATAAAAAATGTGAAAATGAAAATTTCCGAATTTTTTTGGTGTTCAAGATTTCACATCCGAATTTCTTTTTCGTTTTGTTTAACAAAAAATTTTGTGAAAGTAAAACGAATGCACTTTTTTCCTTATAATTTTTTAAATTTTATTTATTCGAATTTAACTTCGAATGAAAATGTGATCAACAAATCACTAAACTTGATTTCATGTGATTCGGAAATTTTCATGTTAATTGAAAAGTTGTGAAAGACAGAACAGAGGCCTTAGCTTATTTATTCCTTTTTTATGATTTTCTTTTTTTAAACATCGGTAACTTTTTGCCCATTTGGACTCTTATTATTTTTTGCGCCCAATTTCGGAATCGAAATACTTGTCCGAATAAAGATTTTTTTCGTTAATAAGCTAAAGTGTGTACTTTTTCCAAGAATTTTATTAAGGGCTTTCTGCCTCTGTTCTGCCTTTCATAACTTTTCAATTCACATTTTCCGAATCACATGAAATCCAATTTGGTGTTCTGTTGTTTACGTTTTCACTCAAAGTTAAAATCGAATAACTAAAATTTTAAAATTTTAGAAAAGTCCATTCGTTTTACTTTTACGGAAGTTAAATCTAGGACACAAAAAAAAGTTTATTTTCACATTTTTTAATGTGAATTACTTTTGTTTATATTTAAGGCCTTAAAACACAAATCCCTTCGATATATCGGGATTTATTTCCACAAACTCATGAAGAACTAACTGCATTTTGCTCATTAATTTTGTACCTCCCCCTTATAAAAAAAGAGGAAAAATATTTTTTAAAAAAGTCGAAAACAAAAAAGAACATCTTACTCACATTTTTTCATTTAACTTTTGTTTTTAATTTTTTTTAAATTAATTATTTTCAACTTTTCTTACAAATCCCCGAAGCCAAACGTTGACGAAAATTTTCCAACTGTCAAACCAACTGAATGGAATTCATGAACGCACATTTTCGTTTTCGAACGGAAATTTTCTCATTTTCTCTTTGATTGGAATTGGATTGGATTCATAAACACACACAGCTGATTTCCGTGAAAAAGTGTTGTCAAACCAATCCGCATTGGTTTCATAAACGCCCCGAAAATCTATACCGTTTACATATGCTTTTTTGACATTTAGCGGGATTTTGTTTGTACTAACTCTGTATTTTCTTTTGATTTGTGTACAGGGTTGTTAGTGGGAAAATTACTCAATTTTATAAATATTTCTAAAAACAATGATTTTTCTTTGCCGGAGCCAATATTTTCAATCTCATTAGTATATGTTGGGACCACAATATCAAAAAATGTGTTTTTATGTAGAGCTGCTTCTTTAAATGGAAGAAAATTAACATTTTTGCCAAGTTTGGGGCCGCCACCATTGAGTGTTTTTCTTTGTTATGAAGACCAAATTGGTCAACTAAATTGTGCGTTTACCATTTGCAATGGTAAATTTCAAATGAAACATTGTTAAACATTGTTTTTATTAATCTTTTAATAGTTTTTAAAAAATAAATTTTAATTGTTTTTTTACTTTATAAAAAACAACAACAGCTGATAAAAAAAATCGTGTGCAGCGTTGCAAAAAGGCATTAGGGATGATTATTTTGTGAAAAACCATAGTTGTACAATTAAGTAGTAGAAATTTTTTGGGATTTTGAATTGCGATTTTACGATTTTCCCAAAATCCAAGTTTTTTTTTATATGGGATTTGACATTTGAAATCCAAAAAAGTAATAGGATTTACTTGGATTTTCATTGAAATCCCATTTTTTTGGATTTCGAGGTATATGTAAATGGCATATTACAAATTTTTGCCTGTAAGATCGTGGGACTATGATTATTACAAAATATTTTTGAGATTTTTTTATTTTTTATAAATTTCTTTTGTTTAAACAGCTATAACCTATCCAATGGTGCGTCCTAGGGGGGTCGATATTACCCCCATTATTTTTTTAACCTAAATATATATACCCTACCCGATATCTCCACTCCCTGAGTGTGCTAAAATACAAAACTACCACACACAATTATATTTTAATAAAATGTGCTCCCACTGTGATTTCTATGGGAGCCCTCTAGGGAGTGGTGATAATACCCCCTATCACCACTCCCTAACTTTCATTTAAAATAAACTTGAGCCAAATCCGATTATTTTAAATCATGGAGATTATTTCAACCCATTCGATCAAAGTTTTGGATTTTTAGAAAATTTCAAAAAAGGGTCAAGGAAAAAATATTTTTTTGAAGAAATTTTTTTTCTTTTTGACCAATTTCAAATGGCGAAACCGCTCGATCGAATTCAAAAATTTGTTGATACAGTGCAAATTCTTTGCTTTTATTAAAAATAACATGAAACAACTATTTTAGATAAAAAGCGCACAAAAAACGAGTGCAACGCAAATTTTTCAGTTTTCTTAGAGTGGAGGTAAATCCAAAACTAATTTTAAACGCATCAGTTTTAGGCACAACTGAGGTGAAATCTCGTTCGAACGAGAAAAAAAATAAAAATTACTAATTTTTTTTTTTGAGTGTAAAACTTTTTTCGAGTGTAATGTTTTTTTTAATGTAAAATTTTTGTTGAGCGTAAAATTTTTTTCGAGTGCAATTTTTAAGTTACCAATGCTTTTAAAACTAAACAAGTTTAAAAAGCATTGCTTTAAAACTGAACAAGTTTGAAAAGCATTGCTAAGTTACCACCAATGCTTTTTAAACTTGTTTACCACGTGGCATTTAAGATGAACCCAATCTGAAATTCGGTGTTTTGCTTATAACTTTTGAATCACTGGACCGATTGAGCTGAAATTTAATACCAAACAGACCCACAGTGGAAAAAATTGTCAATCTAGCGGGAAATAATTCAAAATATAACTAACAGATTTTAACAAAGTTATAATGCGATTTTAAAGTGGGATAGTGACTGTGTTTTAATCCGTTAAGAACTTAAAGTTTAGTTAACCCATTAGGGAATTACACACTATCAAATGTTGACAATTTATTGGGCTCTCACAGTTAATTGTTTATAATAGTAAACTTTTCATCGCCGTGTATCGGAAGGGGTAAGCCGTTACCTACCAAGTGTTTGATTTCTTTTAAAGGGTGCTATTAGGTATATTATGTATAAATTTCCATACGTTATCTGTTTTGCGAAGGCTCACTCGTAACGAATTACATAAACAACGTTTTTTTTTTAACTTCCCGGCTAAAAATGTTGTATATTATCATATATGATATCATATATGAGACCATATACAGTATCATATATAGTATCAAATATGGTCTCATATATGAACATATTCCAAAATTGGCGCTTATATAAGACACGATCATATATGATACAATATATGTGATCATATATTGTATCATATATTGGGTCATATATTGGATCATATATTGGATCATATATGATCTTGTTTTCAATTTGTTTTACATTCTTTTTCTTATTTTTTAATTTTTTTTCATCATAAACTATATGTAATAGATTATTATGTATATATTCACCAGAATTACAAACGGTGTACATAAGTATAATTAAAAATAAAAAATATTTTTTTTTATTCCTTATGGAGTTTTTCATATATCTCAATAAAAACCTTTAGTTTGATGATTTTGATTTTTTACTTACTCCGTTTGCATTTTTGGTGACCATATAAAAATATATAATTTAACTTATAGATATTAGAACACATTTTTATAGTAAAAAAATTAACATAAAGGATTTAAAATATCAAGAAGCGAGCAAAGGGCTTATTAAAGGAAGGAGGATTTCCTTGTTTTCTTGTTTGATTGTTAAATTAGATTTTCTTCAGACTTAGCGTCAAAATCTATAAAAAAAAGATATAAAATATTAATAAATAAGGTATTTCTAGACATTTTATTGTATTAAAGGGCATGTCACAGGCTTAATTCCTTTCGGAATTAAAATAAGTAGTTTACTCGTAAAACGCAAAACGAATATTTTTTTTTGGAATGAAATCACTTTCAAAAATCAAATTGGGATTGAATTGCATAGGAGTCGATTTATTCGGAAAAAATATTTTGCTTCACGTTTTTAGAGGAAAACTTTCAAACCACTTCGGAACGGAATTGACTCTGTGACAAGCCCTTAAGTATTACCAACAATAGCATTTGGTGCTGATGGGTTTTAATGATAACACTGATATCATTTAAAGAAACAACCATGTGCCTTTAAATATTGACTTCTTAGATACATACATGTTAATAGAGTGTATTTTGTTAAGACCATGGGATGCTTAAGACCATCGAATACTTTTTACGGAATTCCAACTGAAAAAATATTAAAAAAATTTCCACATTCCTTTTTTATTCCAGCAAAAAATAACTTGCTACTACTAAAAGCATTTTTTACTCATAATAAGCAAATGAGTACTTAAAACTTTTATTAAAAGCAATATATTTAGTAGTATGTATATTGTCTTACTGGGTTATGTTTGTTAGGATAATTGAAGGAGAGCGAGAAATAAACTATTAATACTTACATCATGCCGATAATATTTTCCATACAGGTAAGGTTACAGTCTTCTTGTGATTGTTAGTAAAAACGTTGTCCTTCCCAAATCGTAACTCAACATCAAAACTGATTATACGTTCTTTTCATTTCCGACAGTAAGGGATTTGTAAAAAGTTTGTAATATTGAAATCGTATGATTTTTCCCCCAAGTTGAGTGAGCTGAACGTTGCTGTAACTCGTAACTTGACCTTCAAACTGCATATATGTTCCTTCCATTTCCAATTTGCTATTGCGACAGTAAGGGATTTCAAAACAGTTTGTAGTGTTGAAATCGTAGTGATAACGTTACGGTGGCGCATATGTTTTCTCTTCCAAGTAGAAGAGCTTTCTTCAAATCGTAACTCGGTATCAAACTGCTTATACGATCTTTTTATTTCCAATTTGATATGGCGACATTAAGGTATTTGTAAAAAGTTTTTAATATTGAAATCGTAGTGATACAATTATGGTGGTGCATATGCCCTCTCCTCCAAGTTGCGAAAGCTTAACGTAGCTGCGTAGTTTAATTTTCTTCAACATCAAAGAACTCAATAATATTGTTTTTTCGACATTTTGAATACCCGGCTAAAAATGTTGTATATTATCATATATGATATCATATATGAGACCATATACAGTAGCATATATAGTATCAAATATGGTCTCATATATGACCATATTCCAAAATTGGCGCTTATATAAGACACGATCATATATGATCTAATATATGTGATCATATATTAGATCATATATTGAATCATATATTGGATAATATATTGAATCATATATGGGATCATATATGATGTCGTTTTCAATTTGTTTTACATTCTTTTTCATATTTTTTATTTATTTTTTTCATTTTAAACTATATGTAATAGATTATTATGTATATATTCACCAGAATTGCAAATTTAAAATTAAAAATATTTTTTTATTAATTTTGGTGTTTTCATATACATATTTTAATGAAACCCTTTAGTTTGATGATTTTCATTTTTTAGTTACTATCGTTTGCATTTTTGGTGACCATATAAAAATAAATTTTTTAACTTATAGATATGAGAATACATTTTGATAGTCAACAAAATAATTTGAACATAAAAGATCTTATATATCAAGTTTTTCAATTGATATCAATTACGAAAGATGCGAGCAAAGAGCTTATTAAAGGAACGTTGATTTCCATTGTGTTTTCTTGTTTTAGTGTTAATTCCGATTATCTTCAGACTTAGCGTTTTTGTTATGGTATAAGCCTCTATTTTACAATATTTATAATCAAAATCTAAAAAAAGGATATAAAATAATATTAATATTTAAGATATTTCTAGAATTTTTATTGTATTTAAGTATTACCAACGATTAATGATAACACGGATGTCATTTAACGAAGCAACCATGTACCTTTAAAGATTGACTAGATACTGCTAGTTTGGTTTGGTTGTAAGTGGCTGCTGACGTTTTACGTTAACACACGTAGACTCTGAGGTCCATTGTGACACCACGGGACCGTAATAGTCCCTGTCGTTAAACCAATTTGAGCTTCTTATGAAACTCCTTAGATATTGAATTTTGACATCCGACAAATCAGAAAGATCGTACAGCTCCCTAGATCCCAGTGAAGCAAGTCTCTGACCAGAAAGTGCCGGGCAATGGCAAATAAAGTTTTCGATAGTTTGCAACTCCTCTTCATCCATGCAACTCCGGCAAAAGTCATTCGACGGCACATTTAACCGCACATTATACTGCTAGTTACATACATACATGTTGGAATGTATTTTGTTAAGACCATGGGATGCTAAAGCTCATTGGATGCTAAAGACTATGAAATGCTTTTTAAGGAAAGATATATTGTCTTTCAGAAATCCATCTGAAAAAAATATTAAAAATTCCCAGTCAGAAAAATACAATCGCAAAAGCGCTGTGAAAGCGCTGTAGACTGTTCTACAAGCGTTCCATATACCATCTTCAAAGCGCTTTCAGATGATCCGAATGATAACATCGATCTACGCTAGGTTTAAAGCGTTTTAAAAGCGTTTTAAAAAAGTGCTTTCAGAACGTTTTGTTTAAAGTCATGAAAGCGCTTTAAAAACCAAAAGTAAAGCACTTATAAAGAGCTTAAATACAAAAATTAAAGATATTTTCCAGCGATTGAAATAAGAAAAAACAGTACTTTAAAGGACTTCATATAAAGCTGATATTTTTTTTTATTCGTTAATTGTAGATATTTTTTTATAAAAGTATTTTAGAAAATAAAAAAACAAAAATGTATTAATGAAATACTAATAATATTTAGATCTGAAGGCTATACATCACTTCCGAAGTGTTGCAAAACCTTACTTGGAACATCAGGCGTTAGAAGTGACAGTAAAATAATGAGGAGTATGGATGACACATTAGGAGTTTTTAAATTTTTCGGAATAAAGGAAACTCTAAATAAAATAATTCATCCCAATAATTTCACTGAACCAAAAATCGAAATTATTATTCATGTGGATGGCATGGATATATTTAACAAATCAAAAAAAGGTTTTTGGTCAGTAATGGGCAAAGTATTTTCACCATTTTACATGTCGAAACCATTTCTAATTGCGCTATTTTTTGGAAACTCGAAACCTTTTTCAGCAAATGAGGACATTTTTTTCTAGTAAAAATGATGAAGAAAATAATAATGTTAAATAAAAAAAAATCAAAAGGGATAAAAGTTTCGCAAAATGCACTTCAAAACTGCATTTGCATTTAAAATGCACTTTTGAACCACCAACTTTTTCCATCTTTTTAAATGTAAAAATAGACTAACGTACTATCATTTTGCGCTTTATTTCATAAAGATACAATGAGTACTTAAAAATATATAGCTGTTCAAAGTTAAACAGATTTTGCATTTTTTTTTTAAATCGCGAATAAAATCGCGAAATTTTTAAATTCTTTGGATCTGATAAATGATATCTTTAAATGGTTCCATAGCGCTTGTGTGTGCAAAATATTGGAAAACTTCAAAGACCCCTGATCAGATTTTGTTCGGTCTCTCATGGAATTAATGATATTTAAAAGGCAACATCTTTAATGAAATAAACGATTATTTTGTCTATCTAATTCCATCAAAAGAAATAGGACTTTATAACGTTAAAAATTTACGTGAAGATGTTATTGAAGTCAGTGTGCATATTGTAGAAGTTAAATGCATTATTTGTAAATTTTATAACGAAACAATTGCTATAACGCTTTTGCATAAATGATAATAATAAAACTTAAAATAGATTTACAAATTAAAAAATGTTTTATGTTTTCAAAATTTTGCGTTTTCAATGTGGTGGTATGGAAAAATTATTTAATTTGATTTAACAAAATGTTTTTTATAACAATTTGTTTAAAATTGAGTATAATCTAAAAAATACTATACTTGTATGTACTACGAAAAAAATTTAAAAACGTTTGCAAAAACTGCTTTAAAACCATTTAATTTTGAAACGAACATGTATTTTGTTAATAAAGTGCTTTCAAAACGGTTTTCGAAAACGCTCTCAAGGCGTTCGAATAAAGCGTTTTGAGAATGCTTTTTTTTTGTTACAGTGCTTTCAGAACGCTTTTCGAAAACGCTCGTAAAGCGTTCGAAAATAACGTTTTGAGAACGTTCTTTTTTTGTTACAGTGCTTTCAGAACGCTTTTTTTTTATAACCGTCGTCAATTTCTGCTTGGTAATTATTACACATTTCTTTTTTATTCCAGCAAAAAAGAACTTGCTACTACTAAATGCATGCATCAAAAGAGACTTCGATTAAAAGCAATATATTTAGTAGTATGTATTTTATCTTGCTGGGTTATGTTTGTAAGAATATTTGAAGGATAGGGATAAAAACTATTTTTACTTACATCATGTTTGTAAGGATATTTGAAAGACAGGGATAATAACTATTTCTACTTACATCATGGTGACAATGTGCCAGGTTGTTACTTTCGCTTATAGACAGCTTTCTTGTAATTGTATAAGGACGTTGTCCTTCCCAACCTTACTCAACCTTAAAACTGATACGTTCTTTTCATTTCGATTTGCTTTGGCGACAGTAAGCGATTTCTAAATAGTTTGTAGTTTTGGAACCGTAGTGATAACATTATGGTCGTGCATATGCCCTCTGCTCTAAGTTAAGCGAGCTTAACGTACCTCCGCATGGTTGAATTTTTTAGTAACTCGGCATTCAAACTTCTTATACGTTCTCTCCATTTCCTATTTGCCAGTAAGGGATTTCAAAATAATTTATAGCGTTGGAACCGTAGTGATAACATTTCTGGTGGTGCATATGTCCTTTTCTCCAAGTTGTGTGAGCTTAACGTTACTCGGCCTCAAAACTGCTTATACGATCTATCATTTCCATTTTGTTATGGCGACATTAAGGGATTTCAAAATAGTTTGCAGTATTTCAATCGCAGTGAAAACATGATGGTGGTGCATATGCCCTCTCCACAAAGTTGCACGGTGATTAACGAAGCTGCGTAGTTTAATTTTCTTCAACATCAAAGCACTCTATTATTGTATTTGCAACATATGTATGTACATTTACTCATTTTGAATATGATCTTGTTTTGGAATAAAATGTCCACGATTATAATTGTTATGACATTGAACTGGAAAAAAATAATACATATGATTTTATAATTCTAAATACATATTAATAAAAACTTACCTTTTCCATTTTTTTATGTAAAAGTAACTTTTTTAATCAGAATATTTTGCAACTAGGAAACAATATTTGTTAAATTATTGATACGAATCGGTATTAAGGTATAAATATGGTAATAAAATATAATTTCAATCGTAAAAAACTTTTATTTTGTAATTCCGGTTGATATTTTCATACACGTGCACTAAAATTTAACATTTATGATAACATATATGTTTCCATATATGATATCATATATGGCACATATTTTATATACGACCACATATATGGGATCGTTTCTTGCATATATGGTCACATATATGTTTCCATATATGTCATATATGATCACATAAAGATCTATATATAAGCATATATGAACATACACATTTATTTTTAGCCGGGTAAGAAAATTTTCAGTTAATCTTGTTTTGGAATAAAATGTCCACGCTTATGATGATGAACTGGAAAAAAATGAAAACATGATTTTAGAATTCCTTATGTATATTAATAAAAACTTACCTTTTCCAACATTTTTCTTTGTAAAAGTAATTTTTTAAGCAGAATATTTTGCAAGTAGGACAATAGTTGTTAAGTTATTTATATGCACCGGTATTGCAGTTATGTTTATGTATATTTAAGTTAATCGATGGTAATAAAATATAATTTTATTCGTAAAAAACTTTTTTGTAATTCTGATTCAAATTTGCATACATATATGGTTCCATATATGATATCATATATGGTACATAATTTACATACGACCTCATATATGGGATCGATTTTTGCATATATGGTCACATATATGTTTCCTTATATGTCATATATGATCATATAAAGATCAATACATAGCCATATATGAACATACACATTTATTTTTAGCCGGGTTGTTTAAATTCTTATGGAGCTACAAAAAAAACGCTGTCAGATGCTGCTTAATCTTTAATTATAGATTATTCTACATATAATGAAGTATTACTATTCAAAAAATTAGCTGCGTAGGCCTGCGTAGCGATTTTTTAAAATTATTTTTGTAATTTTGGTCTTCCAATAATTATAATTCTAAACCTAGGCAGCGATGAACGCGACTCACGTATATGTTGAAAATTGCGAAGGATTGTTAGTAATTTGTTTTAAACATAGTAGAGCGTCGAAATCTTGAAAAAAGTTCGTGCTGAATTAAAATTATTTTTGATTTTATGATTTTTAAATAACCGATTTAAGTCGCATTCAGTTGGTGAAAAAATTCTTAATAAAAATATTGTTATCAATAATAATAAATTTAATACTATCATTTGAATTGGTTAATAAACTCTTTGGTTTTTTTAAAATTGTTTGACATGTCATTTCAACGGAGAGAGGTATTTGAAGTTTGGCGTAAATGCGACAGTGCTTCTGATCGGAACTCAACAGTTATCAATTATATCTTGTCCAAACTTGGAAATAACATCTGCAACGAGAATGATAGCTATAAAAAACTAACTGTTAGTGTGCGAGATTTATGTAGTAAATTTAAATGTAGATGGGCCAGTGTTTCTCGCAATTTATATAGTTTTGAAAATCATTACAATATATGGTTGAATGAAAATATAGATTTTCTAGTAGAAGACGAAGAACCAGGACCGTCATAACCTCGAGGGCGTCCTTTGAAGACTTTTTTGGAAACGACAAAAAAATCCAAGAGGAGTCGTGTTTCAGATCTTGTACAAAATAACATCAAGGAATAATTATTGGTCGCTACGAAAGTAAGTCTGTACAAATCTGGAAAGAGAGATGCAGCCCAATTATTAGATGAAATTAAAAAAACACCAAAAAGGGCTACAAAGATGAAAAAAGCCGTATTTTACCCCTCTGAAGCACCGACATAATACACACCAGAAGAGGCAATTGCACTATACATTGACAAAAGGTTAACTAAAAATTCGTATATGCTTATGCAATCAGGTGCTAAGACTCCTATTTTAGTTATATGCTGGATGTAGGGTATATGTCCAAATGTTATCAGATTTCACTTACAATATTTGATAACTCCAATTTACTTTTCAAAAAGTATAAAATTCTTATTTTAAACATAATTTTCCACAGCTAACAGGTACAAAAAAAAATACTCCTGAGGGAGTCGTATATAACACCTTTTGGCTCACCCTGTATTGAAAAATAGTTTCTTATTATTCATTATACAAAAAGCTCATATCCTTAGCTATAAAATCTCCAAGTATTGTTATCGGATCAGACCAATAGTTAAGAATATATGATTTTTTTCCTGCCAGATTGGTGTTTTTTCCCACTGTGAGACCTGGGGAACGACAAAGATACGTACCACGTTTCAGCAGTCACATTATTGTCTTTCGAAAGCTATCGTGTTTTTTATCTCGTAAATTCGGAAAAAACCCTTGCCGAAATTTACTCTTTTGCTCATAACTTTTGAACCACTTGACCGATTTGGCTGGATTGCAATACCAACCTGACCAGGTAAATGACAAACATATATGCCAAACTTCAGTAGCCTCTGTAAAGTCTTTCAAAAGTTAGCGTGTTTTCTACGGACGGACAGACAGACGGACGGACATTGCAAGATCGACTTAAAATCGATCGAGGATCATGAATATATATACTTTATGGGGTCCTAGACCAATATTTCGATGTGTTACAAACATACATGGGAATTTTTAATTGGCATTGAATTTTCATTGGCTTTAGTTGGAACTAATGCCAATGCAAAAAAAAAAGCATTAGCATTTATTGCCAATGAAATTTTTTGGCATTGGCATTATTTGTACTAATGCCAATGAAACGGCACAAATGCCTAAAAAAACTATTTACAATCGATAAAAAAAACATTTTTTAGTTCTCCAAGGGTGAACTATTTTCCCCTTGTCCTTTACAGACGGACGGACGTCGCTAGAATGTGTTAAAATCGATTTTTATGAGGTCCTAGACCGATATTTCGATGCGTTACACACGGAATGACAAATTGAGTATACCCCCATACTGTGGTTGGAATGTATAACAAGTAAACAAAGTTAAATTCGACCTTGCCGAATGTATTGATACCATACATGGGAATTTTTAATTGGCATTGAATTTTCATTGGCATTAGTTGGAACTAATGCAAATGCCAAAAAAAAGCATTGGCATTTATTGCCAATGAAATTTTTTGGCATTGGCATTGTTTGTACTAATGCCAATGAAATAGCACAAATGCCTAAAAAAACTATTTACAATTGATAAAAAAGCATTTTTTTACAATAAATATATATTTTTTTAAAAAACTTAAAATGGCGATATCTCGAAAACTAAGCCAGATAGAGCAAAATGGAGGGCATTTTTGGTTCTTTGAATCACCATACTTTCGCGGACCCTCTTCACATATGTGGATCCCAATGGGTCCTAACTTTGAATCCCAAAAATTTGGGATTCCGGAAAATTTAAAAATGCTTTTTTCTCGGTAAATATTGGTGACACAACAAAAAGTCCAAAAGCATTTTTGTAGCTCTTGGTTTCTAGAACTCGTCTGCCAATACTAGAAAACCCTCAGAGCAATAGTTTTTTAGTTATTCAGTTTCTAAAATTCTCAAGACCCTATTGGGCCCCTAAATTGCAGTACCTGGAAAAATAAGCAAAATAATGCTAAAGGTATGTGAATTTTTAAACTTTCGGGAGTGCCAATTTTTTAGATTCAAAATTTGGACCTATAAGGGTCCACAAATGTGAAGAGGACCGGCGAAACTATGGAGATTCTAAGAACCAAAAATGCCCTCCATTTTGCTCTATCTGGCTTAGTTTTCGAGATATGTATAGCCATTTTAAGTTTTAACCAAAAAATTTTTTTTACAACTAGCTGACGGATATACGACTTTTAATATTGCTAATGCTTTGTTTTCCTTAAGTCATTTATTAATGCCAATAAAATTTTTCATAATTGGCATTACTAATGCTACTAATTCCTTAACGGGCATTGGCATTGACTGAAACAATGCCAATGCTAAAAATTTCATTGGCATTAGTTTCAATATAATGCCAATGAAATGGTCAATTAATTACACCATTTACAGATGTAATTCGAAAAAGATCAATTGTAATTCGAAGATTCTACTTGTAATTCGAAGATTCCATTTGTAATTCGAAGATTCCATTTGTAATTCGAAAATTCCATTTGTAATTCGAAGATTATACTTGTAATTCGAAGATTCTATTTGTAATTCGAAGATTCCATTTGTAATTCGAAGATTCCAATTGTAATTCGAAAAATATCAATGGAAATTCAGTTCATATTTTTCGAATTACAATTGGAATCTTCGAATTACAAATGGAATCTTCGAATTACAAATAGAATCTTCGAATTACAAGTATAATCTTCGAATTACAAATGGAATTTTCGAATTACAAATGGAATCTTCGAATTACAAATGGAATCTTCGAATTACAAGTAGAATCTTCGAATTACAATTGATCTTTTACGAATTACATCTGTAAATGGTGTAGACAATTTATTTAAATAGTCCCATGTATGGTTACGAACGGAATGACAAACTTATATATACCCTCTATCACTACACCATTTACAGATGTAATTCGAAAAAGATCAATTGTAATTCGAAGATTCTATTTGTAATTCGAAGATTCCATTTGTAATTCGAAGATTCCATTTGTAATTCGAAGATTCCATTTGTAATTCGAATACTCCAATTGTAATTCGAAGATTCCATTTGTAATTCGAAGATTCCAATTGTAATTCGAAAAAGATCAATTGTAATTCGAAAAAGATCAATTGTAATTCGAAAAAGATCAATTGTAATTCGAAAAAGATCAATTGTAATTCGTAAAAGATAAATTGTAATTCGTAAAAGATCAATTATAATTCGAAGATTCCAATTGTAATTCGAAAAATATCAACTGTATTTCCATTGATATTTTTCGAATTACAATTGGAATCTTCGAATTACAATTGATCTTTTACGAATTACAATTGATCTTTTACGAATTACAATTGATCTTTTTCGAATTACAATTGATCTTTTTCGAATTACAATTGATCTTTTTCGAATTACAATTGATCTTTTTCGAATTACAATTGGAATCTTCGAATTACAAATGGAATCTTCGAATTACAATTGGAGTATTCGAATTACAAATGGAATCTTCGAATTACAAATGGAATCTTCGAATTACAAATAGAATCTTCGAATTACAAATAGAATCTTCGAATTACAATTGATCTTTTTCGAATTACATCTGTAAATGGTGTGGTAAAATAGGAGGTAACAAAAATCTACACCATTTACAGATGTAATTCGAAAAAGATCAATTGTAATTCGAAGATTCTATTTGTAATTCGAAGATTCCATTTGTAATTCGAAGATTCCATTTGTAATTCGAAGATTCCATTTGTAATTCGAATACTCCAATTGTAATTCGAAGATTCCATTTGTAATTCGAAGATTCCAATTGTAATTCGAAAAAGATCAATTGTAATTCGAAAAAGATCAATTGTAATTCGTAAAAGATCAATTGTAATTCGTAAAAGATCAATTGTAATTCGAAAAAGATCAATTGTAATTCGAAAAAGATCAATTGTAATTCGTAAAAGATCAATTGTAATTCGTAAAAGATCAATTGTAATTCGAAGATTCCAATTGTAATTCGTAAAAGATCAATTGTAATTCGAAAAAGATCAATTGTAATTCGAAGATTCCAATTGTAATTCGTAAAAGATCAATTGTAATTCGAAAAAGATCAATTGTAATTCGAAAAAGATCAATTGTAATTCGTAAAAGATCAATTGTAATTCGTAAAAGATCAATTGTAATTCGAAAAAGATCAATTGTAATTCGTAAAAGATCAATTGTAATTCGAAAAAGATCAATTGTAATTCGAAAAAGATCAATTGTAATTCGTAAAAGATCAATTGTAATTCGAAAAAGATCAATTGTAATTCGAAAAAGATCAATTGTAATTCGAAAAAGATCAATTGTAATTCGTAAAAGATCAATTGTAATTCGTAAAAGATCAATTGTAATTCGAAAAAGATCAATTGTAATTCGAAAAAGATCAATTGTAATTCGAATAAGATCAATTGTAATTCGAAAAAGATCAATTGTAATTCGTAAAAGATCAATTGTAATTCGAAAAAGATCAATTGTAATTCGAAAAAGATCAATTGTAATTCGTAAAAGATCAATTGTAATTCGTAAAAGATCAATTGTAATTCGAAGATTCCATTTGTAATTCGAAGATTCCATTTGTAATTCGAAGATTCCAATTGTAATTCGAAAACAACGAGCATAAAATCGTTTCTTACGCCTTTAAAAACATTGTTTTTTTGTTGATTTACTCGTTGGTTTTCGAATTACAATTGGAATCTTCGAATTACAAATGGAATCTTCGAATTACAAATGGAATCTTCGAATTACAATTGATCTTTTACGAATTACAATTGATCTTTTACGAATTACAATTGATCTTTTTCGAATTACAATTGATCTTTTTCGAATTACAATTGATCTTTTACGAATTACAATTGATCTTTTTCGAATTACAATTGATCTTATTCGAATTACAATTGATCTTTTTCGAATTACAATTGATCTTTTTCGAATTACAATTGATCTTTTACGAATTACAATTGATCTTTTACGAATTACAATTGATCTTTTTCGAATTACAATTGATCTTTTTCGAATTACAATTGATCTTTTTCGAATTACAATTGATCTTTTACGAATTACAATTGATCTTTTTCGAATTACAATTGATCTTTTTCGAATTACAATTGATCTTTTACGAATTACAATTGATCTTTTTCGAATTACAATTGATCTTTTACGAATTACAATTGATCTTTTACGAATTACAATTGATCTTTTTCGAATTACAATTGATCTTTTTCGAATTACAATTGATCTTTTACGAATTACAATTGGAATTTTCGAATTACAATTGATCTTTTTCGAATTACAATTGATCTTTTACGAATTACAATTGGAATCTTCGAATTACAATTGATCTTTTACGAATTACAATTGATCTTTTACGAATTACAATTGATCTTTTTCGAATTACAATTGATCTTTTACGAATTACAATTGATCTTTTACGAATTACAATTGATCTTTTACGAATTACAATTGATCTTTTACGAATTACAATTGATCTTTTTCGAATTACAATTGGAATCTTCGAATTACAAATGGAATCTTCGAATTACAATTGGAGTATTCGAATTACAAATGGAATCTTCGAATTACAAATGGAATCTTCGAATTACAAATGGAATCTTCGAATTACAAATAGAATCTTCGAATTACAATTGATCTTTTTCGAATTACATCTGTAAATGGTGTACTTGTAATTCGAAGATTCCATTTGTAATTCGAAGATTCCATTTGTAATTCGAAGATTCCATTTGTAATCCGAATACTCCAATTGTAATTCGAAGATTCCATTTGTAATTCGAAGATTCCAATTGTAATTCGAAAAAGATCAATTGTAATTCGTAAAAGATCAATTGTAATTCGAAAAAGATCAATTGTAATTCGAAAAAGATCAATTGTAATTCGTAAAAGATCAATTGTAATTCGAAAAAGATCAATTGTAATTCGTAAAAGATCAATTGTAATTCGTAAAAGATCAATTGTAATTCGAAGATTCCAATTGTAATTCGTAAAAGATCAATTGTAATTCGAAAAAAAACAATTGTAATTCGAAGATTCCAATTGTAATTCGTAAAAGATCAATTGTAATTCGAAAAAGATCAATTGTAATTCGAAAAAGATCAATTGTAATTCGTAAAAGATCAATTGTAATTCGTAAAAGATCAATTGTAATTCGAAAAAGATCAATTGTAATTCGTAAAAGATCAATTGTAATTCGAAAAAGATCAATTGTAATTCGAAAAAGATCAATTGTAATTCGTAAAAGATCAATTGTAATTCGAAAAAGATCAATTGTAATTCGAAAAAGATCAATTGTAATTCGAAAAAGATCAATTGTAATTCGAAAAAGATCAATTGTAATTCGTAAAAGATCAATTGTAATTCGAAAAAGATCAATTGTAATTCGAAAAAGATCAATTGTAATTCGAAAAAGATCAATTGTAATTCGTAAAAGATCAATTGTAATTCGTAAAAGATCAATTGTAATTCGAAAAAGATCAATTGTAATTCGAAAAAGATCAATTGTAATTCGTAAAAGATCAATTGTAATTCGTAAAAAATCAATTGTAATTCGAAGATTCCATTTGTAATTCGAAGATTCCATTTGTAATTCGAAGATTCCAATTGTAATTCGAAAAGCAACGAGTATAAAATCGTTTCTTACGCCTTTAAAAACATTGTTTTTTTTTTTTGATTTACTCGTTGGTTTTCGAATTACAATTGGAATCTTCGAATTACAAATGGAATCTTCGAATTACAAATGGAATCTTCGAATTACAATTGATCTTTTACGAATTACAATTGATCTTTTACGAATTACAATTGATCTTTTTCGAATTACAATTGATCTTTTTCGAATTACAATTGATCTTTTACGAATTACAATTGATCTTTTACGAATTACAATTGATCTTTTTCGAATTACAATTGATCTTTTTCGAATTACAATTGATCTTTTTCGAATTACAATTGATCTTTTACGAATTACAATTGATCTTTTACGAATTACAATTGATCTTTTTCGAATTACAATTGATCTTTTTCGAATTACAATTGATCTTTTTCGAATTACAATTGATCTTTTACGAATTACAATTGATCTTTTTCGAATTACAATTGATCTTTTTCGAATTACAATTGATCTTTTACGAATTACAATTGATCTTTTTCGAATTACAATTGATCTTTTACGAATTACAATTGATCTTTTACGAATTACAATTGATCTTTTTCGAATTACAATTGATCTTTTTCGAATTACAATTGATCTTTTTCGAATTACAATTGATCTTTTACGAATTACAATTGGAATCTTCGAATTACAATTGATCTTTTTCGAATTACAATTGATCTTTTACGAATTACAATTGGAATCTTCGAATTACAATTGATCTTTTTCGAATTACAATTGATCTTTTACGAATTACAATTGATCTTTTTCGAATTACAATTGATCTTTTACGAATTACAATTGATCTTTTACGAATTACAATTGATCTTTTTCGAATTACAATTGATCTTTTTCGAATTACAATTGATTTTTTACGAATTACAATTGGAATCTTCGAATTACAATTGATCTTTTACGAATTACAATTGATCTTTTACGAATTACAATTGATCTTTTACGAATTACAATTGATCTTTTACGAATTACAATTGATCTTTTTCGAATTACAATTGGAATCTTCGAATTACAAATGGAATCTTCGAATTACAATTGGAGTATTCGAATTACAAATGGAATCTTCGAATTACAAATGGAATCTTCGAATTACAAATGGAATCTTCGAATTACAAATAGAATCTTCGAATTACAATTGATCTTTTTCGAATTACATCTGTAAATGGTGTAGTAAAATCACGAGACCTCCTTGTAAGATTTGTCGCGTCTAAAAAATTGTAAATTTACAATTTTATTGTTAAAAAGCTTGTAAAATTACAAAATTATTGGTAAAGAGCTTTAAAATTACAAGAAATTCTTGTCAAATAGGAGGTAGCAAAAAATAAAAGTTGCAAGTTTTTCTTGTCATTTTAAAAGATTTTTTTTGTTGAGTGTAGCTATTTAAAAATTGCTTTTCCTTTAAACCCCCCTTTAGGTCATACACACAACAAAGAAAATAAATATTCAAATATATAAATCAATAACCATGAAAAAGCGGTATACAATTTGTATCGTATTGCCATTTGTCCTAAAAAGCAATAAATGGAACCTTTATTGAATTTCCAAAAAAAAAAAAAAAACATCAAACGAATATTTTTATTTTAATAAAACGCTAAAAAAAGGATATTTGACAAGCACAGGTGGTTCATATTTTCAAAGGACTACAAAAACAACTACTGTAACGTACCACCTTTCAGCAACTTGTAAATCAAATAAAAATACCTTACGACAATTTTATGAAAACAAAAAAGAATTGTAAACAAGTAAAAACGTTGAAGTCGGCTTGGTCGAATCTATGAAAATACCCTCCATACAAAAAAAAAAACTTTGTCCAATTACTAGGAAAAGTCTCGCAATCCCATTTTACCAATACATATTTGACAGTTTTCCTTGTTTTTTAACAAACAAATTTGGATCGAAATGTACATTTTTTTTTTGTAATTTTTAATTTTTTTTGTAATTTTACAAATTTCCACATAATTTTACAAAAAAAAATTTAGTAAATTCACGAGAATTCCTTGCAATTTCAATTGCGTCAAAAAACTGTAAATTTACAATTTTATTGGTAAAAAGCTTGTAAGATTACAAAATGATTGGTAAAAAGCTTGTTAAATTACTAGGAATTCTCATAAAATAGGAGGTAGCAAAAAATCTAGTAAAATTATGAAACCTCCTTGTAAATTTTATTGTGTCAAAAAATTTGTAAATTTACAATTTTATTGGTAAACACCCTGTAAAATTACAAAATTATTGGTAAAAAGCTTGTAAAATTACTAGTAATTTTTGTCAACTAGGAGGTAGCAAACAAAAAAGTTACAAATTTTTCTTGTAATTTTACAAGGTTTTTTTTGAGTGCACAATGTCTAAAATATTTTGGATTAGAAAAAAGTTTAAGCACAAAAGTATTTTGTTAGTAATGGATTATGATTTTAGTAAAAAATTATGAGTGAATTTATTTTTCGATAAAAAAACTTAAGCACTTTTTTGTTACTTTTGTTGAAAAGATAATAAAATTTTTAAAGTTGAAAAAATTTGACTAAAAAATTTTCTTTGAGTGTAAAGTTTATTTAAGTGTAAATTTTTGTTTTTCGCTACACTAAAAAAGGCTTGTTAAATTAGAAGAAAAACTTGTAACTTTTGTTTTTGCTACCTGCTATTTGACAAAAATTTCTAGTAATTTTACAAGCTTTTTACCAATAATTTTGTAATTTTACAAATAAAATTGTAAATTTACAAATTTTTTGACACGATAAAATTTATAAGGTTTCGTAACTTTACTAGATTTTTCGCTACCAACCTCCTATTTTACGAGAATTCCTAGTAATCTTACAAGCTTTTTACCAATTATTTTGTAATTTTACAAACTATTTACCAATAAAATTGTAAATTTACAGTTTTTTGGCGCAATTAAAATTACAAGGATTTACTAAATTGTTTTTGTAAAATTATCTTGGAAATTTGTAAAATTACAAAAAAAAAATTTAAATTTCGATCCAAATTTGTTTGTTAAAAAACAAGGAAAACGGTCAAATATTGGTAAAATGGGATTACGAGACTTTTCCTAGTAATTTGACAAAGTTTTTTTTTTTTTTGTGTGTATATCAACTTAAAACCGATCCTGCATTTTCTATGGGGTCCTAGACAAATATTTAGAGGTGTTACAAACGGATTGACAAAATATATATTCCCTATTTCTTTGTAAAGGGTATAAAAAAATATCAAAATACTTACAAAATAATATAACTTTTTACCTTTTTAAGAAAATAAATAAACTGGGAAAAACATCTTGTTTTATTCGTATAAGCATCGAACCGTTTTAACTATAACTGAATGCTTGATAAAAAATAACTTTTAACCCTTTTTATTAAAATTGTGTCAGAATTGTCCTAAAACTTACAGCAGTGGAAAAAAATAACACCACCCGGCTAAAAATAAATGTGTATGTTCATATATGCTTATGTATCGATCTTTATATGATCATATATGACATATATGGAAACATATATGTAACCATATATGCAAGAAACGATCCCACCCGAGTAAAAAAAAGTTATATGACGCAATATTTAATTTTATATGAACAGATATGCTTTTATGTAAATCCATATTAATTTTGATCCGATAATTGGCGGATCGAATATTATACGATTATATCAAATTCTATTATTTTTGATAAAATAATATCAAATTTGATTCAGTTTGATCCCAAAAATGGGTCTATCTAATTGTATTAAATCATATCTTATCTGTTAAAATTAGATAAATTTTTATATAATTTGATGAAATCTGGTAATTTTTTTTTGGAATTTTAAACGCGAAATTAGAAATTAATTTATCAGATTGGATACATTATCAATTAGAAGAGTTTTTATTGCATTCTTCGACATTTTTTTATTAAAAATTTTTTAATTTTGTTTTCTAAATCATTTTTACAGGATTTAAAAATTCCAAAAAATGTTTGTGTCTTAAAAAATTTAAAAACATTTTTTCGGAACTTAAAAATTTTTCAAAAACATAAAATTTCTCCTCAAAACATTTTCAATGATTTTTTTACTCCAAAAATAATTGCCAAAAAAATTTTGTGTCCGGGACTTTGGAAAATTTTCATAAATTTTTTTAGGACTTGAAAATTTTTTTTTTTAATTGTGCGGGACTTGGCAAATTGTTAAAAATTTTTTCGGGATATAATTATAAATAAAAGCATATATCTTTTTATCTGCTATATCTAAAAATTCCCGACCTTATATGTCATATCTAATTTCATATAGATCGGTATATAAGTAGATATGAATATGTATGTTATCATATTAAAAAATAAGGAAAAATACAATGCTATATATAAACTTATATGTCCATATCAAAGTTCATGCATAACCATATATAAATTTAAATAATTATATATTAGCATATATGATTATATCATATCTTTTTTACTCGGGCATATATGTGGTCGTATATAAAATATGTGCCATATATGATATCATATATGGAACCATATATGTTATCATAAAATGTTAAATCATAGTACATGTGTATGCAAATTTGAACCAGAATTACAAAATAAAAGTTTTTTACGAAAAAATTTTTATAAAAGGTAAGTTTTCATTAACATGTACTTAGAATTTTAAAATCATATGTGCTAATTTTTTCCAGTTCATCGTCATAACAAGTATAATCGTGGACTTTTTTTATCATATTTAAAATGAGTAAATGTATGTCGCAAATACAATATTATTGAGTACTTTGATGTTGAATAAAATTAAACTACGCAGCTTCGTTAATCTCGTGCAACTATGTGGAGAGGGCATATGCACCACCATTATGTTTTCACTACGATTGAAATACTGCAAACTATTTTGGAATCCCTTAATGTCGCCATAGCAAATTGGAAATGAAAAGACCCTATAAGCAGTTTTGAGGCCGAGTTACGTTAATCTTTCTCAACTTGGAGAAGAGGACATTTGCACCACCAGAAAAGGTAAGCTTTCATTAATATGTATTTGAATTTTAAAATCATGTTTTAATTTTTTCCAGTTCATCGTCATAACAAGTATAAGCGTGGACATTTTATTCCAAAACAAGATCATATTCAAAATGAGTAAATGTACACTCAAAATAATTACTCTGTTAAAAACTCTGTAAAATGACTGTAATCTCAAATCGACTGATATTTGACAAAGTTATCTGTCGAAATTCAGATTTTAAAAATATACTTTGTATTTTCTTGTAACCGAAAAACAAAATTTTATCTGTAATTTTACTTTTTACTTTGTAATCTCTATTTTACAGATAATAAACAGAGTTTTTTGTTAAAATACAGATTTTACAAAAATACTTGCGTTTTTTTCTCGTAACCAAAATACAAAATTTCAACTGTAATTTTACTTATTGCTCTGTAATAATAAAACCTGGTAAATTTTACGAGAATGTCGTGTAAAATTGGAGGTACTCGTAAAAAAAACATTCACAAAAAATTAAATTTACAATTTGGAGCATTAAAGCGGGCAAATTTACTCGATGGCATTTTCCAATTGTCAACTCTACTTGCACATTAAGGAAAGATAAATTGATCAGAAATCAAATAGTAAATAAAATAGTCAAATTTTGGTCGCTTTTATCAATATTTTACAGATAATTCTGTAAATTTACAGTTTTTTTATCGAAATAATTTTACAGAGTTTTCTTCGTAAAATGACAAAAAATCTTGCTGGTTGGAAATCTATGGTATTTTCTGCTGGCTCAGCAGAGTATCTCTGTAATTTAACAGAGTGATTATTTTGAGTGTATATATGTCGCAAATACAATATTATTAAGTAATTTGGTGTTGAAGAAAATTAAACTACACAGCTTCGTTAATCTCGTGCAACTTGGTGGAGAGGTCATATGCACCACCATAGTGTTATCACTACGATTGCAATACTGCAAACTATTTTAAAAACCATTAATAGCGAATTAGAAAGATCGTGTAAGCAGTTTTAAGGCCGAGTTAAGTTAAGCTTACTCAACTTGGAGAAGAGGACATATGCACCACCAGAATGTTATCACTACGATTCCAACACTATAAATTATTTTGAAATCCCATACTGTCGCAATAGTAAATTGGAAATGGAAAGAACGTATAAGTTTGGAGGCCGAGTTACTATTTAAAGAAAATTCAACCATGAGGAGCTACGTTAAGCTCGTTCTAGAAGGAGAAGAGGGCATATGCACCACCATAACGTTATCACTACGGTTACAACACTACAAACTATTTTAAAATCGCTTACTGCCGCCATAGAAAATCAAAAAGAAAAAACGTATGATCAGTTTTAAGGTTGAGCAACGATTTCGGAAGGACAACGTTTTTACTTACAATCACAAGAAAGCTGTCAATTAGCGAAAGTGTCAACCTGGCACACTGTTGCCCTGATGTAAGTAAAAATAGTTTCTTATCCCTATCCTTCAAATATCGTTACACACATAACCCAGAAAGATAAAATACATACTTCTAAATATACTGCTTTTAATCGAAGTCTTAAGTAATTATGTGCCTACTAAAAAATTTGAGTAAAAAACATGCATTTAGTACTAGCAAGTTCTTTTTTTCTGGAATAAAAAAGGAATATGGAATAATTTTTAATATTTTTTCAGATGGAGTTCTGAAAGGCAATATATCTTTCTGTAAAAAGCATTCATGGCCTTAAGCATCCCATGGTCCTTACAAAATACACTCCATTAACATGTATGTATGTATCTAGCAGTATTAAGACAATCTTTAAAGGTACATGGTTGTTTCGTTAAATGATATTTGTGTTATCTTTAAATTAGCACCAAATGCTGTTGTTGGTAATAATTCAATACAATAAAAATTCTAGAAATATCTTATATACATACTAATATTATTTTATATTTATTTTTTTTAGATTTTGACTTTTTTAACAAAAACGCTAAGTCTGAAGATAATCGAAATTAACACTAAAACAAGAAAACACAAAGGAAATCATCGTTCCTGTAATAAGCCCTTTGTTCCCATCTTTCGTAATTGATATCAATCGAAAGACTTGATATATTAGATCTTTTATGTTCAATTTATTTATTTTTAATATCAAAATGTATTCTCGTATCTATAAGATTAATTATATAATTTTATATGGTCACCAAAAATGCAAACGATAGTAACTAAATAATCAAAATCATCTAACTAAAGGTGTCCATTAAAATATATGAAAAACATCAGTAATGAATAAAAAAATATTTTTTATTTTTAATTATACTTACGTACATCGTTTGCAATTCTGGTGAATATATACATAATAATCTATTACATATAGTTTAAGATAAAAAAAATAAATAAAAAATATTAAAAATAATGTAAAAAAATTAAAAACAACATCATATATGATCCAATATATGATTCAATATATGATCCAATATATGTTTCAATATATGATCTAATATATGATCACATATATTGGATCATATATGATCGTGTCTTATATAAGCGCCAATTTTGGAATATGTTCATATATGAGACCATATTTGATACTATATATGATACTGTATATGGTCTCATATATGATAACATATATGATGATATACAACATTTTTAGCCGGGCAGTGACATTTTCTTAAGCTTAATGGTCCTGATTATAATTTTTTTGAAATTCAGAAGTGCTCAGTTGAATGACTTCATTGAAATTGTATATAGTTTTTATACCCTCCAACTACAGTATTGCGGTACTAAATTTGCCATTCCGTGTGTAATGCATCGAAATATTGGTCTAGGACTCTACAAAAACTATATGGGCATTCCATGTCAAATCGGACACTTTGACTTTTTTTAGATTTTCCCAATTTGATTACAGTTTTTAGTACCCTTCAAAAACTCCTCCGTGTTAAATTTTCAGATTTTTTGATGACCCGTTCAAAATATATCGAATTATTGTTCTAGGACCCCATAAAGTACAGTGGGCGGCAATACATTGGAAACTTTTTTATAGTAGATGTAATTTGTTAAAAACAAAGTTAACAATACTAAACGTTATTATTATGAAATTAGTATTATTTAAAAAAATGTTTTGTAGGTAATTTATAAAGCTTTAATTTAAGCTTAATGGCGTCCAGATTGAGTATATTTATAACAAATGTTTATGTTTACAAAAAATTGGTGGTCAAAAGAATTGGAGGTCAAAAAATGTGGATTTTTTCAACTGTACTTAAAAAAATTCACTGTTCGAAAAACTATTTGTTCACTGAATAAAATCTTTTGGAACTTTTTTAAAATTTTTAATGTTTGAACTTGAAAAAAATCGACTTGGAAATATTTAAAAAAAATTTTCCTAAAAATGTCTATATTTTCATTTTCCAGATCGACCCTCGTAGCACCATTATTATTTACTCTATCTAGACGCCATTAAACTTAAGTTAAAGCTTAATAAATTACATACACAACATTTTTTTAAATAATACTCATTTGATAATAATAACGTTCAGTACCGGTTTAACCATTAGGGTACACTGGGCACGTGCCCAGGGCCCCGACCCTATACTGCTGTTTTTAAGAGAATAAACGAATTGTTTTTAAAACTTAATTTAAAATTTTCGTATAAATTTCAGATTCAGAAAAAGTTTAAATCTGAGAATTTTTCTATGGCAGAAGTTCTTAAACTCATTTTCCTGCATAAATGGTCTCAGGTTCTGGGACATTTGTCGTATAGAAAAAGTCTCAGCTTCTGAGACATTATTCGTATAGAAAAAGTCTCAGATTTAGATCTTTTTCTTATAGAAAAACAATCAAATTTTTAGAATCTAAGAAACTTTTCTCATAGAAAAATTCCATTTTCCTATAGAAAAAGTCTCAGATTCTAAGACATTTTTCCTTTATAAAAATCTCTGATTCTGAGACCATTTATCTATAAATAGCGTCTTTGAGTCTGAGATCTTTTTCCTTAAGAAAAAGTCTCTGAGTTTTAAACCTTTTTACTATAGAAAAAGTTTTAGGTTATAAGAAAAAGTCTCAGATTCTGATACCTTTTTCATATAGAAAGAGTCTTTGATTCTGATACCTTTTTCCTATAGAAAGAGTATTAGATTATGAGATCGTTTTCTTATAGAAAAAGTCTCACAAGGGAAGTATCTACACCCTTATGAACCGATTTGCCTGAAACTTAAAATATATACGATTTTAAGGTTGGGGTGTCTCGGCTTATCGGCCATATCGGTGTTTAAAAATTTCGTTGTCCCCTTATGAAACCATGTGGACCTTCGGGAAAATTTTGATAACTTCCGAACTAACAGGAATATCGTCTAGGGCAAAAATACGGGTCGACTTAAATTTAATAAAAATTATTTCTTATCCATATGGATATCGTAGGTCTATGTCTTCACATAAGTACCTCCCAAAAATTACACATTTTCCTGAAAAAAATATTAAAAGAAGCCGAATTTTTACAAGGTTATGCCACCATTGGATAGGCATTAAAAAAACATTTCTTCTCATATGAAAACATCATATAGTTTCTTTAAAAGAAATGGCTGAAAAATCCAAAAAAACATTTTTTCGCCATTTTTTGACCCATGTTTTGAACCCCTAAATACCCGATATGGCCGATAAGCCGAGACACCCCAACCTTAGAATTGTCTCTTTGATATATATTTTAAGTTTCAGGCAAATCGGTTCATAAGGGTTGAGATACTTCCCTTGTCAGAAATCTCAGATTTTTCCTATAAAAAAGTCTCAGATTCTAAAACCTTTTTACTCTAGAAAAAGTCTTAGATTCTGAGACATTTGTTTTGGAGAAAAACCCTCAGATTCTGTGACATTTTTCTTATAAAAAAAGGTTTCCTATAGTATCCGATCCTGAGAACTTTTCCCAATAGAAAAAGTCTCAGATTTTGATTCCTTTTTTCGATAGAAAGAGTATCTGCTTTTGGGAACCTTTTCTTGTAAAAAAGAAAAAATACCTCGAGCTAGAACAACCCTACTCACAATATATATATATATATTTTTTAATTTTTTGTAGGTCCTAATTCTTAAAACAAAAACAGAACAATCTTCTTTTCTTGTGTTGCAACTTTTAACTTTCCAGGGGGCCCCCAAATTCTTGTGTGCCCAGGGCCCCCGCCACACAGTGGGAAAAATTGCCAATCTAGCGGGAAATAATTCAAAATGTAACTAACAGATTTTAACAAAGTTTTAATGCGATTTTAAAGCGGGATAGTGACTGCACTTAAAACCGTAAAGAACTTAAAATTTAGTTGACCCATTAGGGAAATACACACTATCAAATGTTGGCAATTTATTGGGCTATCACAGTTAATTGTTTATAATAGTAAACTTGTCATTGCCGTGTATCGGAAAGGGTAAGCCGTTACCTACCAAGTGTTTGATTTCTTTTAAAGGGTGCTGTTAGGTATATTATGTATAAATTTCTATACGTTATCTGTTTTGCGAAGGCTCCCTCGTAACGAATTACATAAACAATGTTTTTTTTTGAACTTGCTTAAATTCTTATGGAGCTATAAAAAAAACGCTGCCAGATGCTGCTTAATCTTTAATTATAGATTATTCTACATATAATGATGTATTACTATACAAAAACTTAGCTGCGTAAGCCTGCGTAGCGATTTTTTAAAATTATTTTTGTAATTTTGGTCTTTCAATAATTATAATTCTAAACCTAGGCAGCGATGAACGCGACTCACGTATATGTTGAGAATCGCGAAGGATTGTTAGTAATTTGTTTTTAACATAGTAGAGCGTCGAAATCTTGAAAAAAGTTCGTGCTGAATTAAGATTATTTTTGATTTTATGATTTTTAAATAACCGATTTAATTCGTATTCAGTTGGTGAAAAAATTCTTAATAAAAATATTGTTATAAATAATAATAAATTTAAAACTATCATTTGAATTGGTTAATAAACTCTTTAGTTTTTTTTTAAATTTGTTTGACATGTCATTTCAACAGAGAGAGATATTTGAAGTTTGGCGTAAATGCGACAGTGCTTCTGATCGGAACTCAACAGTTATCTATTATATCTTGTCCAAACTTGGAAATAACATCTGTGCGAGATTAATGTAGTAAATTTAAATGTAGATGGGCCAGTGTTTCTCTCAATTTATCTAGTTTTTAAAATCATTACAATATATGGTTGAATGAAAATATAGATTTTCTAGTAGAAGACGAAGAGCCAGGACCGTCACAACCTCGAGGGCGTCCTTTGAAGACTTTTTTGGAAACGACAAGAGGAGTCGTGTTTCGGATCTTGTACAAAATAACATCAAGGAATAATTATTGGTCGCTACGAAAGTAAGTCTGTACAAATCTGGAAAGAGAGATGCAGCCCAATTATTAGATGAAATTAAAAAAACACCAAAAAAGATGAAAAAAGCCGTATATTACCCCTCTGAAGCACCGACATAATACACACCAGAAGTGGCAATTGCACCATACATTGACAAAAGGTTAACTAAAAATTCGTATATGCTTATGCAATCAGGTGCTAAGACTCCTATTTTAGTTATATGCTGGATGTAGGGTATATGTCCAAATGTTATCAGATTTCACTTACAATATTGGATAACCCTATTTACTTTTCAAAAAGTATAAAATTCTTATTTTAAACTTAATTTTCCACAGCTAACAGGTACAAAAAAAATACTCCGGAGGTAGTCGTATATAACACCTTTTGGGGCACCCTGTATTGAAAAAAAAGTTTCTTATTATTCATTATACAAAAAGCTCATATCCTTAGCTATAAAATCTCCAAGTATTGTTATCGTATCAGACCAATAGTTTAGAAGATATGATTTTTTTCCTGCCAGATTGGTGTTTTTTCCCACTGTGCGCCATACCTTAAGACGGCCCTGATAACGTTTAGTATTATTAACTTTGTCTTTAACAAATTGCATCTCCCGAGTAAAAATAAACATATATAACAATATATAACCAGATGCAAACATAATAAATCATATATGATTATACATCGCGTGAGATATTTTCAAAATTTTTTAAATGCAGTCATATGTAGTTATATATAATTGAATCATGATTCGGATTAAAAGGTGTACGGTTGATATAATTATATAAAGTTATATGAGGGTCAATACAAAATTAGTTTTTCTGTATAATTTAATATATTCTGTTCCATATATGTTTCCATTTAACCAACAATTTTCTAAGTTTTTAAGGCAAAGTATGAGAAACTTTTTAAAATATTCCTAAACATTTCCTTGTTAGGGTTATGTATATCACCTATCTGGTTCGAAGCGTACCCGAACATTTTTTTGTTTAAGAAAATTATGTTTGGTGAATGTATCGTTGACCTGTGGTGTGTCTCAACCCAAACCAAAAACACCAGGATTTTACATGTTTTTATGCAATTAGATCTAATTAGATCCACTAATATATGGCAATGTCTGGTCAAAACTCGGATGAAATCAAATCATATTTTATACAAGTTGATCTTTTTTAATGCAAAAACATCCACCATTATTCGGATTAAATTGCGTATAAATATATATTGTGTTATATATCATTATGTATTGCATCATATAAAAATTTTTACTCGGGCTACTATAAAAAAGTTTCCAATGTATTGTCGCCCACTGCATATATACAAAAAAAAAAAAACTTTGTCAAATTACTAGGAAAAGTTTCGAAATTCTATTTTACCAATATTTGACAGTTTTCCTTGTTTTTTAACAAATCGAAATTTACATTTTTTTTGTAATTTTACATTTTTTTTTTGTAATTTGACAAATTTCCAAGATAATTTTACAAAAAAAAATCTAGTAAATTCACGAGAATTCCTTGTAATTTTAATTGTGCCAAAAAACTGTAAATTTACAATTTTATTGGTAAAAAGTTTGTAAAATTACAAAATCATTGGTAAAAAGCTTGTAAAATTACTACACTTGAATTTTTGTTTCATATTTCTAATTCTTAGAAATATTACTAAATTGCAATGTACCTTATGAGTTGTGTATTAATTGTGTTTATATATTGTTGGACTGTATATTAGCCTGTGTTGTCACTTGATTTTTTTCAGATTTTCTCATTGTACAACAATTATTATTTCTCAGAAATAATTAATATGGACTCAAACCGAACTAAATTAAAATTCAATTATAAAATATACAGTCCAACAATATATAAACACAATTAATACACAACTCATAAGGTACATTGCAATTTAGTAATATTTCTAAGAATTAGAAATATGAAACAAAAATTCAAACCTAACGGACATTTTTCAAGATTTGAAAAGTCCTACTAAGGGTTAACAATGGGAAAAATACAACTCTGTTAAAAAGTTAAGATGGATTAAGTTTCTGCCAAATGAATACAACACGAATTAATGGTGAATAGGGGTTATTCAACACAAAGAGGAGTAATTCCAATTCTTAATTTCTTCAAAAGTTTCATTTAAATGGCTAATTTTAATCTGACACACATTAAGTGTGTGGCAATCGAAGGAGTGCTGATGATGGAAGGGTGGCATCTTCCGAAAGCTGTCGACATCTCCACTTAGCCTGTGTTGTCACTTGATTTTTTTCAGATTTTCTCATTGTACAACAATTATTATTTCTCAGAAATAATTAATATGGACTCAAACCGAACTAAATTAAAATTCAATTATAAAATATACAGTCCAACAATATATAAACACATTTAAAGTTTTTTTATTTCAAGAAATATAATAAAGTTGGTCAATTTTATTTTAAGTAGAAACAATGTTAAAATATTGTTTCATTAAAAAAGACGTAAATTTTTTCACATCTCTAAATGTGACGAGTTTTAGGTGAAATTTATTAAATTAACTCATATAAAATAAAAAAAGTAAAAAAAAGTGAAAAAGAAAATTATTAACAATAAAAACAAAAATAAAACTGAAAAAGCTAAAAACAAAGTGAAAAAAATATAAAGACAGAAAAATATAAAAAGGGAAGTGCTGAGAACGAGGAGTCGATGTATCTGTAATTGTAATTACCAGAAAATGCAGACTTCTAACTTTAGTTTTTCATATATGATATATAAGTATTAATCTAAATGTGTTTATTTTTTATTTTTGGTATTTAATTACATTTGTTGTAATTAGATGTAGTGGAACAATTAGGGAAAAAGTACATCCAAGGCTTTGGCTTTGATTTTTTTATGTATAGCGAAAACCAAAGCCAACAAGCAATATTTAAAGCCAAAGCCTTGGATGTAATTCTACCCTTAGATGTACAATTAGAGTAGTGTTAATTTTTTTTGCTGTGTTATTAAAAAATATTGTAAAAATAATTTGAAAATAAAAAAAAAAAAAAAAAAAATAAAACAGAAATATGTATTGTTTTATTTAAAATTTCATGGTTTATAGGTAAGTAAAAAGCTGCAAAAGAAAAAAATGTCCCATATTTAAATTAATATTGGTCAACTTTAAATTAAAATTTGTTGCATATTTAAATTTAGCATGACCAATTTTAAAATAATATTGTTACATCTTAATTTTAAAACGTTTTCTACTAATCGTGGCATGTTAAAAATAACTAGAAACATATTTAAATTAAATAAAAACAAACTTTGTTCTATTTCGTCACTGTTTTATATTTAATTTAAAGTTGTTTCTGTTTGATTTTAAACATTTTTTTTTCTTAGTGTAGGAATTCTCGTAAAATATGTGGTAGCAAAAAATCTAGTAAAATTACCAAACCTCTTTGTATATTTTATCGTGTCAAAAAATTTGTAAATTTACAATTTTTTTGGTCAAAAGCTTGTAAAATTACAAAACTATTGGTAAAAAATCTTGTAAAATTACTAGGAAAATTTGTCAAATAGGAGGTAGCAAACAAAAAAAAGTTTCAAGTTTTTCTTGTAATTTTACAAGGTTTGTTTTTGAGTGTAAATCTGCTAAAAAAAATTGGGAAAACGTAGAAAAATCAATTTTTCAAAGTGTCCTATTTGGCCATACATTTGTAAATTTTGATGGCAAGGGGGAGGCACATGTCCCCCAACGTACCGATAACAAGTGCGATAAATTTTATAAAAAATGCATAAGGGTTAAATATATTATTGTCAATATGCACGTTGTGTTTCACATCCTGTAGCATACATATATTTTTCTTTATTTAAAAAACAAAGGATAACACAAAAGTGTCCTTATGGCTGTAGGATGCGTGTGTACATATTTTATAAGTATGTATTGGTATTAAGGAAAAATACAAATATCGAACATTTATCAAAGTCAATGGTTAATATATTGAACATTCATTCAATCCCTCTTCTGTTTAAATGTTTATTGTTCAACTTCTTTGACTTTCAAAGTGATGAAAATAAAAAAAATTATTGAAATAAAAACAAACAAATCTCAAATTCAATACACACTTACCCAGTATGCAAACATCCATGCCAGGCATGCTGGTTTGTAAGCTGAATAGGATTAACAACAACGAAAATAAGGACCTTTTTATCAAAAAAATATGCAGATGAGGGTGATATGTATGTGGTGTTGTTGGTTGATGGTGCCAGTGGCAGCAGTGATGACGACAATAATGGTGTTGTCGTTATGGGGACGTGTGTGTTTATTCTAATTTTATTTATTTAAGTAACGTTACGCATCAATTTATGAATATTTTTTTTTTTTGTAAATAAAATTTTATGATGAGTGATTTAAGAGCTTTTTTTTTTTTTTAAAATATAGAAATCTAAAGGATTACATTATCAATAAAAGAGTACACTAAGAAAAAACAATTTTCAAATCCAGCGAAAACAATATCATATTTAAACAAGTAGAAAAGTTAAATTCGACTTTGCCGAATCTAATATTGTAATTTTTGTAAAAAAAAAACTAAATTTTTTTTGAGTAAAATTTTTTTTGAGTGTAAAATTTTTTTCGAGTGTAATTTTTAAGTTACCAATGCTTTAAAAACTAAACAAGTTTAAAAAGAATTGCTGTAAAACTATACAAGTTTGAAAAGCATTGTTAAGTTACCACCAATGCTTTTAAAACCTGTTTAACACGTGGCATTTAAGATGAAACCAATCTGAAATTCAGGGTTTTGCTTATAACTTTTGAACCACTTCACAGTGCCACATTTGGCCAATCTAGCACGATAAAAATAAAAAAAAAAAAAAAAAGTTGCCCGATTTTTATGATTTGTTTGTATGTATTATAAAACATTCCTAATAGCACGAAAATACTCATATAAGAACGATAATTCTGATCGTTATTAAGATGTGGGTGCATAAAGTTGCATCTTGTAAAATCCTCTAAGGGCCGATAACACAAACGAACTAACCGGAAGATAAATTGGGTTTAGTGCTAACCGGAGGTTATAGATGTCAAATTTGTATGGGACTAACCGGAGGTTACGTTAACTTTGTAGTGTTCATTACACTACAAATGAACACTAAGTAGTGTTCATTACACAGGGTCACAAAAAATGACCTTTTTCAATTTGCCTGACATTTGACAACTGATTTATATGGAGTTTAGTGTGCTGATTCCGAATCTGTTATCCGTTTTTTTCCATCAGCTCGCGTTCGCGAGCAAATCGCTGTTAAAGAGTCAAAAAGTTGCGTTTTTTACCAACTTTGCAAGGCTATAATTTCCAGCATTTAGTTTAGAGCCTGAGTTTTAATCACGAACTTAACTAAATTGGATGCGAGGATTCCAAAACTGGTATTAACTTTTTTCTGACAGCTTTAGTTTTCGAGTTATGACGAGAGTAAATTTCGAAAAATTCTTTTCATCATTCCAGCCAAACCACTCTTGTGATTGACCTTATATTTACATCATATGCTTACTTGATTTTGGGAATTGTTCTAAGGAATGTGTGGTGTGGGTAGGTGGCGAGGGCGTGGCACCTCCCATGTAACTCAAAACAGCAAACTGCTTTTATTTGGCTCCTGAAAAATATTTTTCAACAAATTTGAGTACAGGATGCTAATTTTTGTTTGCTTAACTATGTAGAAAATATAGACAAGATTGGGTTAAGGGGCGTGGCACCTCTCTTATAACATGAAACTACAATTTTTTTTTTTTTTATCGAATTATGGCATAAATGAGAATTTTAAAATTTTATTTTAGCAATATCTCAAAAACTAAAGATGACTCAAAAAAACGAAGGGCATTTTTGGAATCAGCATATCCAACATACCTGAAATCGTCATTCACTTTTTTAATACAAGACCAGTGTTGGTAAATATGGACTCACAAATATGCCAAAAATAGCCTATTTTCAAAGTTTCCTACGGCTATATCTCGAAAACTGGAGCTGACACAAAAAAACGGAAGGCAGATTTGAAATCAGCGTACCCCAATTACCCAAAATTAGCTATCAGAACCCGGGCAAAAAAAAGTGTTGCCCTGTGTTATTTCGAATTAATTAAGTCGATTTTAAACTGTTGTAACTTTTTAACAAAAAAAGATATTTATACACTCTTTTTTGATAATTTTAAAGGAATTTAAAGGCTTTAAGTCATATCATTCCTTTTTTTGTTTTAACAGTTTTTTTTATATTTTTTATTAAATTTTTAACATAATAAAAAGTTTTGAAAAGAAAATTATATTTATTTTATTTGATGGAATAGAACTTTTGTTTTTGGTCCTTATTGGTCGCCGGACTTTTTCAGACATATTGACCGATATCAATAGTACTTATTTTAACGGCTAACTTTTGCGACCGTCTGCGACGCCGACTACAGTGGGGTGATATGTAAACCTTGTTTTTACATATTTTTTAAACATATTTTTATAAAGTGGGCATGGCAGTTGTCTGACCGCCCCCTTTTTTTTGTGATATTATTTCTACAGTCCTTGAGAGTACCCAGGCAGAAACTGCCAACCGTTTCAAAGAAAAAGTCTCGGCAAAGCACTTAATTTTTTGTGTAGAAGGTAGCATGAATTCGAAAAAGTGCTTTGCAAGCGCTTTGCCAGTGCTTTTCTATTTAAATCCATTCAAAGTTTAATTTTTTTATTAAAATTTATTAATTTTCCTAGCAATTGGAATATTTTTTATTTCCCTGCAGGATAAGTGGCCGGTCCCTGATAGCTCTCGTGATATGTCACTTACAATTATACACAATGACCTACATATTGCAAACTTGACACCTTTTATATAAAAACACCTGTTTCTTTCGTGAGGAAGTGTCTTAAACTCCTGATACATCACATGTGAAATATCATTGGGCCTATCCCTTTGGAACACTACCCGATTCTGTTCAATACACCACTTTTTTTCGGGACTTTTCCAAAATTTTTCTTAAAAGCATTTTTAATAAATTTTTTATTCCAAAACGCAAAGATAACTGCAATCAAATTTTTTCCGGGACTTTCAAAGTTTGTCCAAACATTTTTTTATACTAATAAATTAGTCAATACATTTTTTATCCTAATTTAATAAATTTCTTTATTCAAATAAACACCAAAAAAAGTTGTGTCTTATGGACTTATACAATTTTGATACGTCCCATTTTTTATACCCTCCACTTAGTGATAGAGGGTATATAAAAGTTTGTCATTCCGTTTGTAACTCATCGAAATATCGGTCTGGGACCCCATAAAGTATATATATTATTGATCAGTGATCGATTCTAAGACATTCTAGCGATGTCCGTCTGTCTGTGGAAATGGTGATCACGGACAAAATATCGGACAGAGATGACTGAAACTTAACGTATTTATTAGAAGTTCTCCCGAGAAGTTTGGTATTGCATTTGAGCGATATCGGTTCAGCGGTTCAAAAGTTATGAACAAAAATGTAAGGACACCTCGAAAATTTCAGTACATTCAACATAACCTAAAAATACAAAATGCTTTAATTCGCCTGCTGGTTGACATATGTGAACATAATTGAACACAAAATGGTATTTAAACAAGTACGAACATATTTGTTGACAAAAAAAGACAAAAATCGCGGATTTTTTTTTGCGGAAATTTTTTTTCAAAAAAAAATTTTTTAAAAAAATTTTTTTTTTTGTTAAAAGTAAATTCCTTTTAAAAAAATGTTTTTTGCAATAATCTTTTTGAAATTGTGGAGGGTATCACTACATTCGGCAAGGCCGAATTTAACTTTTTTACTTGTTTGTTCTAAAAGTGCTATAATAGTACCATATTTTTTGTTTTTAAAGCGCTTTAAAATAGCAACGGCATACCGTTTACCGTGGTTATCATTTTGGACGCTGGGAGAGTACTAAACTGTGATGCTTTCCCAGCACACAAGCGACCATAAAAGGTACTTTGCCAGAGCTCTCCCATTCGTATTTTTCTACCTGGGTATATATACCCAGGCAGAAAAATACATACGGGCCAGATCTGGCAAAGTACCTAATAAGGTAGTATTAATACTGGCAAAGTACCTTTTTTTCGGGTTTTTAGTACTTGCTAAGATGCTAAATGATAACACCATTTAGTAGTGGCAAAGTAATTTTAAAAGCGCTTTCCCTGTACTTTAAAAAGTACTATCCGAGAATTTTTAAAATTGCTTTTTAACTAAAACAATCCATTGCAAAATTAAAAATGTATTTAATAAAAATTTTATTATAAAATATTTTTTTTATTTAATAATTTGTACATTAGAAATCTTTTTATTTTTTCTATTTAAAATAAATTATATATTAATTTATAAGAGGTGTGACCAACATTTCCATCTATTTGAGACATGCTGAGTCGAATGGCGTACTCCGTTTTTCGATGCATGGTACAGTTTTCTTGACTTGTAGCAATGTTTCTTATGCAAATTTGGTTTAAAGCTTTTCATCTTAAGCCCCTAAATTCATGAATTTCTTCATTTTTCGAGGTTCTCGCGAAATAAACCTCTAAATTGGTATTTGATAAAAAAACTTTCTTTTAGTGGATCATAAAGGCATCCCTAGCACTACGAATAGTGAACAAAAAACATCTATGTGATATAGAACATCATGTTAAAAATCGCGAAAAACTTTTTTTATGGCAGAATCATTTTACAAGATGACTTAAGGGTCCATCTTTAACTATATAATGTAATAACCTTAAACAAATAACTGAAGAAAAATTTTTCCAAAAAAATCATTTTTGTTCAGTAAATTCTGTAAGATTACCACATTATTTACTTAAAGATGGACCCTTAAATTATCTCGAAAAATGGTGCTGACATATACAACATGATGATAAAATTCAACATGATGGTAAAAGCAAGTTTTTTATCAAAGACAAATTTTAGGGACTAATTTCGCAAAAACGTCAAAAATGAAGAAATTCGCGTATTTATTCCCAGCAAAAAAAGAGCTTACCATTCACTACAAAATTCACCACAACTTATGAACCAGATGTACTTCTTCTTCAACTGAAACATTGATGAATTTAATATGGGCGTGACACACAAAGTATGTTCTTTTTTTCGCCACTTTTCAATGGCGAAAGATTGACACTTAAGTATAACATACATCACTAGTGTTTTTATCACAACTTCTGAAGTAGTGATCCGGATGTTAATATAACTTGACCTTTTAGAAGCACTTTTTTCATCACTTCTTTAGAAGTACATATTTCTTGGCATTTTGGGTGTGATTATGCCATTTTTATTTGGTGATTTAGAACTTCTAAATTAGAAGTTCTTTTTTCACATATTTTTGTTAGATTGATTGAAAGAGTATTTTTTTGTAATATTTACACTAAAAACACTGTTCGACAGCAAAACCATCCCAGTGAAATTTCTAACTGGTCCTTGTAGATTTTGGTCTCCTGCTTCCAAATCTACCGTCCAAATTTTTTTAGCAAGTACCGTTTTTGAGATATTCGCTGTTAAAAAGTAAAAAAAATATATAAACAATATTTTAGCACTTTTAGGGGTCCACTGTTACGTATTCTTACGTTGCTCCCACCAAATAGGATTTGATTTCATATAAAATGGACTTCCTGATTCCAAAACTGCAATCCAAATTTTAAAAGCATGTTCTGTTTTTGAGATATTCGCGTTTGAAAATTTTACTGTCTTATTTAATGTCTTATTTTAACTAAATCGAGTACTATTGTGTTCGAGCAACTTAAGAATACGTTACAGAGGAGACCCAAATATTTCAATATTCAGACGCGAATATCTTAAAAACCTTACGTGATAGAAAAATTAATTTCATTGATAACACAGGTTCACAAAATTTTAACTTTTTCAATTTGCCTGACCTTTGACAACTGATTTGTTCTGATCTGTTATCCAATTGTTTCCATCAGCTCGCGTTCGCGAGCAAATCGCAGAAAAAAGTGTTGCCCTGGGGCAAAAAAAAGTGTTGCCCTGTGTAATCAAACGTATATACTTCGAATTAAAAAAGGAGTAATTATAAACATCACAAAACTATAAAAATTCACGGCGAATCGATTCACCAGTTTGTTCTGACTACAAGCCTAGACCTCAATTATCTAAAAAGCTTAAAAAATCTTTAATAATAGTTTGTAAATGTATTTATTTAATTTATGACTAACTTTTTTCGATATAAGATATAGAATGGTCCCTGCAAACATTTGGAAGAAATATCGCCTAAGAGAAATTGCGGGGATATCTTCTTTTTATCGTATTTACAAATCATCAAAGTAGTATATTTTTAAAATCTTCATTTTATCATTTTGAGGATATTTTAGCAATATTTAAAAAAAAATATATTTTTTTTGTCAATTATAAAGTAGATAAAATCGCCAAATTATCGAAAATGTATCTTTCAGGTGATTTTTCACCTGCGCGATTCATATACGATATCTTCCTTTTATCATACGGATGAAAAAAGAACGAAATCAAAATATTTTATTTGTTGTCAAAAATAAATTACCATATAATAATATCGTTTTTCTTCGTTTTTTCGCAATAAATGTGAAATAAATCAAACAAAAATTCCTGAAAAGTGGTTTTAAGAGGTAAGTAATGCATTTGCAACAAATAAATATAAATCTGCACTATTGATTAACTGCATTTCGTTTCTCCATTAGGTCCAGCATATTTGTGACCAATTTTTGACGCACAACATTTATCAAGATCATGGAACCAATCAAGAAATCATCATTCAAGACAATTTTTTGTAGTGTGGTATCTTTTAAATTATATCTAACAATAAAAACCATAATTTTAAAACAAAAACGGCGACATCTTCTTTTTATCTTTCAAGAACAACATTGGGGATATCGTTTAGGGGATTATCTAGCAATATTTTCTAGGTAAAATTTGAGTAAAATCATAAATTTAACTTCCAAACGATTATCTGGCAATATTGCCCATTTATCTTCTAGAGGAATTGCTTTCGAATCTCTTGGGCGTACGACACGATTTCTACCAAAGGGTGTTTCTTCCGCAATACGAAGAAGATATCCCCGCAATACAATTTATCTTCCAGGCGATACGCTAGGGTATCTTCTTCGTATCGAAATGCTTGCAGGGGTAGTTCAACGTCAAATTGCTTGTATGAAATGTGAAAAATTTATCAATTAAAATTTAATTAATCAATAATCGATTTTCGTCTTTTCGATTTTTTAGGGTCGAACCAGAATCAAATGCGTCGCGCAAGACGTAAAAAAAAAACAAAAACAAACACATCAAATTTGAAATTTTTACGTCCGTTTGATTTAGGTAGCTCACATTTGAATATTAGAAACGAAAAATTATTGGGCGTTACGCCTTACGCGACGTAATTTGATTCAGGTTGGACGCTTAAGCTCTAAATAAAGAGAAATGAAATGACATTACAAAATTTTGTCACCATTTTTGCAAAACCTAAATCTATTCGAAGCTGGACGTAGAAAAAATTGCATACTTCGTGTGTCACCCCCATTCTAAGAGTTTCAGTTGAAAATGAAGTTCATATGTTATGGTGATTTGATTTAATTTGATTTAATTCCTAAGAACATATGAAAGAGCTACTTCAAAGTCATTAAGCAAATAACTGCTAAAAGATGTTTTTATTGTTATTTTGTAGCATTTTTGGAAGTGATTTTAAAAGTACTTCCTACGGAATATGAAGTTCGGCACCTATCGCTACTTTGTATGTAGTGAAACTACTAATTCTTTTTGAACCACTTCGTTTATTTTTTGCTGGGTTGCTACATCCTCTTAATAGAAGTTCCAAATACTCTCTAGGAATATAAAAGAAAGCTCGTATTCGAGAGTTGTATTTTCTTTCGTAAACATGAATGGTTTTAAAATAAAACCATTTCGTCCAGAAAACGTATGTTTACTCGACAATGAAAATGTGATTAAAGTTATTGAAATTTTAAATAGAAAGCTGTCTAAATACAAATATGATGATATATTTTTGAAAGACAATATTTTCATTGAATGTAGCGATTTTTTTTTAAATTTCCACTACCATCAAGAGAAATAGGACTCTACAATGTTAAACAAATTTGATAAAAATAACATTGAAATCGGTATCCACAGAGTAGAATCAAAATGTATTCATACTAAATTTGATAATGACACCATTGTCATAACTTTATAAAATAATTAAGTGTTTTCAAATAAAATGTTAAAATTTAATTAAATTATTAAAAAAAAATATTTCAAATAAATAAACCGCCTTTAGTTTGGTAAAAAGGTACTAGCAAAGTACTTAATTCGGTGAAACCAAGTACTTTACTAAAAAGAGATTGGTATACAAAAAATAAATTGCTTTGCCAGTACTTTTGTTTTGGTACGGTTGGCAATTTCTGGCTGGGTATATACCAAGTTTAAAAAAATTACAACCAAAATTAAAAATTTTTTAAAAAGTGGGCATGGCCGTTAACTGGCCTCCCATATTTTTCATAATGTTGTTTTTAAAGTCAAAACGAACACGTATACCGAATTTCCAGTCAAAATAAATAAAATTGGATTTTTGTCGTCCTAGATTGGCCAAATGTGGCACTGTGCACTGGGCTGATTGAGCTGAAATGCAATACCAAACAGACCTGGGGAACGGCAAAGATTTATGCTAAGTTTCAGCAATCTATTTTTTTTTTTACTTTGAGCCAACACTCCGGGGATGCCCCCTACTAATGCAGTGCATTGTGTTGGTATTAGTAAAATAGGTTATGAGGAGGAGGAAAGAGGGAGTAGTGTTTGTGGACATTTAGTTTAAACTTTTCTAAATCGAAGCTGACTGGAAAGACTTCTGCGGGGAGTGAATTCCACATACGACTAGTTCGACTGAGAAACGAATTCTCTCTGTAATGCATTGTGCGATTCATTGGACTATCGACAACAAACGGATGCGATCTACTGGATTGACGAGTATTGCGAACGTACACCCGAGTCTATCCGAGGGGATAAGTTCGCTTATCTCAGCAGAGCACTTACCATGGTAATATCGGTAGAACAATGATGCACAACCAACGTACCGACGATGCTCCAATGAATCAATAGAGTTGGATACCCTACTGTCATTGATGAGCTTCAACGCACTCCTTTGCACCCGGTCCAAAAACTTCAAAACAGACTTTGAAGCCCCTGCCCAGATATGGGAGTTGTATTCCAACTTCGGTCCACACAAAAAAATTCAGACACGCATTTTTCGGTTTTTTTTTTTCTAGAAAATCGCATTTAAATTTTAAATTTCATAACAATTTAGTAATTTGCTTGTATTTTCTTGTTTCAACAGACCGTATGAGTAATATTTATGCAATTAATAATACTCATTGGCAACGGTAAAGCAAGAAAAAAATTCAAATGCGATTTTCTCGAAAAAAAAAGAAAAACGCGTGTCTGATTTTATTTGTGTGAATGGACAAACATCTAAACTTAAAAAAAAATTAAAAAAAGCCCGATTTTTGATAAATTGACTTTTTTAAAAAATAGAAAATTTCAGAACGTGTTCTGAAAATTTTCAAAAAAAATATCGATAGCCAATACAAAACTATATAAGAATGTAAATTTTTGAGATTGTGGTGCATTCCGTTTTAATGTGATAAATATTTAATCAAGGCAACTCGCCACAAATTTGACCATTTTTCCAATATTTGACCATGCCTTCTAACAAGGGAAGTATCTCAACCCTTATGAACCGATTTGCCTGAAACTTAAAATATATATTAAAGAGACCCTAACCTTAGGGTGTCTCGGCTAGGGCTGTCAATCCCGAAATCCCGAAATCCCGGGATTTTTGTCATAAAATGAATCCCGAATCCCGGGATTTTTAAGCTCAAATCCCGGGATTTTTGAAATATTAAAAATGTATGAGAATTTTTTTTTTAAATACAATTTTGTTCAATTATTGTTACATTTACATAAACAAATTAAAACTAAAACCTTTTTTAATTCTCAACGTAGCTGGCCACGAATTTGGCTGAACTGAGAATTCTACCCAGGCTTGCAGAATAATAGTCCTTCACACTAACCATTAAGCCACAGTCACGGAGCCCTTTGACTAAAGTTTGAAGGTTTTGGCGAAAATTTTCTAAAAAATCGAAACTTTGATCGAAGGGCGCCACGGGTAAATTTAATTTGATTGGCTTCAAATTTGTACCACATAAGTTCTAGGCGTAGGAGAATAAAAATTTTCCCGGACGTTCGAAATTGGAAGAAAAACTTTTTTTATACAAAAAAGCAAGTCTAATGTATTATTTCTTTAAATAAGTTTTAAAATTATTCAGTGCAACAACCAAAATCGGAATGGGATGAAACCAAAAGCAAATAAAAGTTGCCATTTTCCATAACAAATTCCTCAAGGCTTTTTTAGTTCATTGCTGAATATTTAATATTAATAATTACTTGAAAACTGAATAAGTGGCGTATACTTAATTTTTTAATTGCCTTTAAATAACAATAAGAATAATTAGAAATCATTTTTTTTAATAATTTCGTTGTAGCGAAATCGAACCAAGGGTTTTCGTGGGAATCAAACCCAAGACTCCCTGCTTAATAGGCTAGAACGCTACCAACTAACACACAGTAGCCCCTTAATATGCACAATAAAATTGAAACATAAAGAGTCTACTATTTTTTTTACTTTTATAATCAAAGAAATTCAATCCTGAAAAATCCCGGAATCCCGAAAAATCCCGGGATCCCGAAAAATCCCGTGATCCCGAAAAATCCCGGGATCCCGGGATTTCGATTTTTAAATCCCGAATCCCGGGATTTTAAAAAACCGATCCCGTTTGACAGCCCTAGTCTCGGCTTATCGCCCATATCGGTGTTTAAAAATTTCGTTGTCCCCTTATGAAACCATGTTGACCTTCGGGAAAATTTTGATAACTTCCGAACTAACAGGTATATCACCTATGGCAAAAAAACGGGTCGACTTAAATTTAATAAAGATTATTTCTTATCCATATGGATATCGTAGGACTATGTCTTCACATACAGCTGCGAAAGAAAAAATAGCACCAGCGGTCTTTTCTTTAGTTTTATGATTGATGTTGTAATGTTATACATATCTAAAAAACAGTCCAACGGTTACCACAAAAACAAAAAAATGTTTAGAAAACTATGCCAAGATAACACACTTTAGCTTTTTGGTATGACGACCTTCGTTTTTAGTGGGCGTGGTTTTTAGCTTGAATTGGGCAGATTTATCATCTCAGGAAATTCATATCATATCTCAAAAACTATTCACTAGATCGGCATAAAATTCACAAAATTGGAAAGCTTATTAAAATTTGTTATAAAAAACCTTCATAGCCCATTTAAATGCTCACCAGATTATCAGTTAGGGCATCAAATACAAAAACAAAATTTTCGTAATTTTTGATATCGTTAAAATTTGGCTTATTTGTCAGAGTCTAAGTTATAAAAGAGTTCATAAAATACATTAAATTAAAGCTTTATTGGGGATGAATATAAATGGCAATATACTGCTATGCCTTCCCTTGTGAAACATCGGAGTTATAAACACAATTTTATTTTTATTAAATATTGTGTGATTTAAACTTATGTTGCAAGCTATGTCATTGTAAGTTCAGTGACCTATTAAGACCACTATGTACTGAGAATAGAAGCCATTTTTACAAGCTTTCGATTGCTTTTTATTTGGTTTAGATCTGATCAGTAACTTTGCAGATATGCTATGCTGTTTCAGGGTTGATGGATAAGGCTGATTTTGGCTTTAAAGCAACGCCCACTATAAACAGAATACTGCATAGAAAAAACAGGCTGGTATTTTAATTTTGCGTTATTTTTTAAACATATTTTTTTTTTGAAATGACCGTTAGACACTTCTGTAAATGTTATCGGATAAAACTCGAATGGCATAAGATTTAGAAAATACCGTTTGGTGCTATTTTTTCTTTCGCAACTGTAAGTACCCCCCAAAATTTACACATTTTCCTTAAAAAAATATTTAAAGAAGCCGAATTTTTACAAATATATGCCACCATTGGATAGGCATTAAAAAAACCTTTCATCTCATATGAAAACATCATATAGTTTCTTAAAAAGAAATGGCTGAAAAATCCAAAAAACGATTTCTCGCCATTTTTTTACCCATGTTTTGAACCCCTAAATCCCCGATATGGCCGATAAGTCGAGACATCCCAACCTTAGCATTGTCTCTTTGATATATATTTTAAGTTTCAGGCAAATCGGTTCATAAGGGTTGAAATACTTCCCTTGTAAGTCCAGTTTTTGAAAATTAGAAAAACCAAAAACGCAATTTTCTTAGTTCCATATAGGGCTATCCAAACAACCTATTCAGAAATTTACGGGACACATGTTTTTCTGTAGCGAGACATTTGGTGTGGAATGCCTCATATATATACTTTATGGGGTCCTAGACCAATATTTCGATGTGTTACAAACGGAATGACAAACTTATATATTCCCTCTATCACTAGAGTGATAGAGGGACCTCTATCACTAGAGTGATTGTCGGTCAAGACTGACCGATCCCAAGTACAAACATGAACCGATTGGATCTATATTTTGCTGGATCATTAATTACTTTAGCAAAAACACACAAAAATCTAATTTAAGTCAAATGGGCTTCTTTTTGTTGCCAATTGACCGATATTTATCTGAATATCGGGCAAAAATTTTCTTATGGGTCTAAGTCCAAAAATGGTCCAATTATAATCAGATTTGATAAGACTACAAAAGGACACGTTAAACACCTAAAACCAAATTTTAAGCAAATATGTAATTTTTTCCCTCAGTGTATGAGTATGGAAATTACATAAAAAGCTTGCTTGAATAATATATTAGAATCAATTTTTTTTTCCTTAAAAATTTGAATATTTAAGCTGCTGCTATTTGATATATTTTCAACAGGGTTACTATGGAAATTAAAGATACGTGATGTTTTTTTGAAAAGGGGGAATTTAATTTCTATATTTTTTTTAAAAGATATTTTAAATTTTAAAAGAATTATACAATAACTTCAAAGGGAAGTCTACCTACCCAGCAAAATTTGGCATTACCAGTAATGGGTTTTGTAATTCGAAGCAACTGTTAATAAGTAGTTACTTATTGAATGAAACACTAGTTATTTTAACAAGGGCGTGAGACAAAAATAATTAGTGAAGAGTATGGAGTTAAATAAGTAGTTACTGACTCGGATTACTAATAAGGAGTAAAAACCCATTTCCAATAAGAAGTAAAATAATTAGTTAATTAAAACATTTAAAATTTAAATTGTTTTTACTAAAAATAAAAAATTGAGTAATTTTTATTAAGTTTTTAAGTACTTTTTAAGTTAATTGAATTGTAAAGGCTAAAAAATGCAAGTGCAAGGAGATATTATTACTTGAAAGTACTTTTATAGCATATTACTGAAAAGTAGTTACTTTTAGGCTTAAAATAATGTTAATGGTAATGTGTACTCATTATAAATAATGTACTTGGTAATGATTACTTTTCACAACTCATTACCATGTTTTTGCTGGGTAGTGTCACCCTGCGATCTTAATGAAAATTGGATAAGTTGTTCAGAACAAAAATCGTTAGATATTATTTTTCCTGCTTCACAAAATAAACCCGATTCAATGATGATCGGAGGGTGACACAAGGGAGATTTCCTTTGTTAGCTAAAACGTATTAAATATTATTGAATTTACTTTATTTTAATTGATTTTTTTTATCTTTTTTTATTTTCAGTGAAAAAATGGTAATAAAAGTGTCAAAATATAATGAAAAGTGTAAAAATGTAATTTAAAATTTTTGTAGCTGTTTCTAAGGTAAGACAATATTTTTCATCTATATAAATAAAAATCAATTGTCGTTCGATTTGGATTTTTTTTTTTTGAAATGTTCGTCATAGTCCAACTTAGGTTTTTACGTAAAGAAAAATTGACTACGCCCACTTTTTTCGATTTATCTAAAACCGGAAAACGGCTGCACTGATTTGTGTAACTTTTTATTTAAATGTTCGTAGTAATTCAATTTAAGTTTTAACTGAAAGAAAAATCGACCACGCCCACATTTACGCCCACTTTTTCAATTTATCTAAAATCTGAGAATGGCTGGACCGATTTGACTAAATTTTTTTAAATAAATTTTCATCCAATTTTGGTTTTTACGAAAACAGAAATTGATCACACCCACTTTGACTAATTGTTGTTGAAAATGTTCACCATAATTCAACTAAGGTTTTTACGGATAGTAAAATTTCCCACGCCCACTTTTTTCTATGTAGTAAAAGAACTAAGTATAACGGCTAGACCAATTTGGTTATTGTCCGCAGTAGACTTTTAAGGAAAGAAAAATTTTCCACGCCTACTTTTACGCCCCCATAGCTCTTAAAGGAAAAGAACTAAGCTTTCTTTTGAGTCAAAAAAAAAAAATAAGGGCCTGATTTGAGAAAAAAGTCAAAAAAGTTTTGGATTTAAAAAAAAAAAAATCAAAAATTTTTTTTATTTTTTTTATACCCCCTAATTTTGTAAAACGCAACGCGCCGCGTTTTCAAAATTTCTGTGTAATTTGTTTTTGTTACAACAACAAATTGTATTGAAATTTTGACAACGCGGCGCGTTGCGTTTTACAAAATTAGGCCAATAACACTGTGCAACAAGAAAAATGAGCCTCAATGGCCTCAACGCCATATGAAATTAGACCATCAAATAGACAAAACCACCAAAGGGTTTTGCAAAGTCAGTTCGGATTTCTTTTTTATAGCCCACTGAAGTTTTTATTTTTTTATCAAAGGCGTTTGGAAAACGTCAAAAATACTATTACAAGAACACATCTAAGCTTCAAAATATGATTTGATGTCTTCAGTGAAATTTTATGGCGGTTCTTTTCTTAGAACATTTTAACCCTCTAACTGCCATTTTAAGGGGTCATTTTAGTCCTTTTTCAAAATCTAAACACAGAAGTCTAATAAAACGTCCATTTAGAGGGTTAAAATGTTCTACAAATATTTTCCTCATAAAATTTCACTAGGGGTTGTCAAATGTTCGAAGTTTGTGCGACATGCGCAAAGTGCTTAAAAAGGGTCAAGAATAAATAATCAATGTTTGTTATTTTTTTTACCAAAGCAGTGTTAAAAAATGTCGACAAAAAACAGTGCAAATATACTTTTGAGCTAAAAATTATGTTCTGATGTGTTTTATAAAATGTTATGATGATTCTTTTCTTTGACCAAATTAACCCTCTAGCTCCCGTTTAAAAGGGTAATTTTTGTCCTTTTTTAAAAGAAATACAAAAAAGTCTATAAAAAAAATGCAGTTAAAGGGTTAAAATGTTTTACAAATATTTTCTGCATCAAATTTTACTAGGGCACGTCTATGACAGAAAGTTCGTCCAGCATATAGAAAATGCTTAAAAATTTTAAAGTCTTCAAATTTTTTTTTTATGTTTTTTTTTGGGCCGAAATATAAAAAAAAAACAAGTAATAAGTTAAATTCGACTTTGTGGAATGTATTAATACCGCCCACGATGTAAAAAAGTTTATTTGCAAAAATAAAAACAAAACAGAAATTAAAAAAAAATAAATCCGCGAAAAAAATTGTTTGGTAAAAGAAAAATCGACGAAAATGTTTTTTTTTTGTAAAAAAATATGTTTGTACTTGTTCAAATACCATTCGCTGATCGATTCTGTTCACATGTGTCAACCAGCAGCTGAATTAAAGCATTTTGTGTTTTTTTAGGTTATGTTGAATGTACCACAATTTTCGAGGTGTTCTTACATTTTCGTTCATAGCTTTTGAACCGCTGAATCGATTTCGCTCAAATGCAATACCAAACTGCTTAGGGCAACAACAAATAAATGTGCTAAGTCTTAGTTGTATCTGTTTAATACTTTAGTCGTGATCACCAATTCAGATACCTTGGGAAAAAGTCGCGTGATGCCGTTCTAGCGGAAATTTGTTGGTGGAGCAAAAATATATTTGAGGACGAAGAAGAATTAGGTTAGGAAAAGACCTAAGCTTTCTTTTGAGTCAAAAAAATGGGTCCGATTTGACAAAAAAGTCAAAAAAACATTTGGATTTAAAAAAAAAAAATCAAAAAAATTTTTTTTTAATTTTTTAATAATTTATTTGGGACACATTTTGCTAAAAACAATTGGTTAGAAGTTACATCGATGAGAATAAACACCTCTTTGGCCAAAAGATCAAATTTCGACCCCCCTCCAACTCAGAGAGTCCTTGACCGATCTCGTTGAAAAAGTGTGTCTGCACTACTATCCAAAAGGACAGTAGATCGGAATCAAAAGTTGTGTCAGTTGACATGAAAACCCCCATATATAATATTGATCAGTGTAATATTACACTATATATAATATTGACGGACAGGCGATGCCTGTCCGTCTGTGAAAATGGTGATCACGGCCAAAGTATTAAACAAATATAACTAACGAAAATATAAGAACACCTCGAAAATTGTGGTACATTCAACATAACCTAAAAACACATAATGCTTTAATTCGGCTGCTGCTTGACACATGTGAACAGAATTGATCACCGAATGGTATTTAAACAAGTACAAAACATTTTCGCCGAATTTTTTTTTAACAAAAATTTTTTTTTAGCGAATTTTTTTTTTTTCTTTTTTGCAAATAAACTTTATTACATCGTGGAGGGTATTAATACATTCGACAAAGTCGAATTTAACTTTGTTACTTGTTTTTTTTTATATTTCGGCCCAAAAAAATATTAAAAAAAAAAATTTAAAACTTTAAAATTCTTAAGCATTTTCTATATGCTGGACTAACTTTCTGTCATAGACGTGCCCTAGTAAAATTTGATGCAGAAAATATTTGTAAAACATTTTAACCCTTTAACTGCATTTTTTATAGACTTTTTTGTGTTTCTTTTAAAAAAGGACAAAAATGACCCTTTAAAACGGGAGCTAGAAGGTTAATTTGGTCAAAGAAAAGAATCACCATAAAATTTTATAAAACACATCAGAACATCATTTTTAGCTCAAAAGTATATTTGCACTGTTTTTTGTCGATATTTTTTAACACTGCTTTGGTAAAAAAAAATAACAAACATTGACTATTTATTCTTGACCCTTTTTAAGCACTTTGCGCATGTCTCACAAACTTCAAACATTTGACAACCCCTAGTGAAATTTTATGAGGAAAATATTTGTAGAACATTTTAACTCTCTAAATGTACGTTTTATTAGACTTCTGTGTTTAGATTTTGAATAAGGACTAAAATGACCCCTTAAAATGGCAGTTAGAGGGTTAAAATGTTCTAAGAAAAGAACCGCCATAAAATTTCACTGCAGACATCAAATCATATTTTGAAGCTCAGATGTGTTCTTATAATAGTATTTTTGACATTTTCCAAACGCCTTTGATAAAAAATTAAAAACTTCAGTGGGCTATAAAAAAGAAATCCGAACTGACTTTGCAAAACCCTTTGGTGATTTTGTCCACTTGATGGTCTACTTTCATATGGCGTTGAAGGCATTGAGGCTCAATGCGATGACCCAAAATTTGTTGCACAGTGTAATTTTTTTTCGAAAGATTGGAGAAATAGCTATCTAAACTCTTTGGAACACATTTTGCTAAAAACAATACCTTTACCGATCTCGTTGAAAAATTGGGTCTGAACTACTATCCAATAAGACTAACCTTGGTTTTCATTTCATCCCGATCGAAAGACATCGGTTTCAAAAGTTGTGTCAGTTGACACGAAAACCCCCATATGTATATGAAAGTTTGAAATCGTCTTTATGAAATTTTCCTATGTCTTTAAGACATAAATATATTTAGTAAAGTTTGAAAGAACATTTTTGGAAAAAAAACTTAACTTTAAAAACTTAAACTTAAAAAAATAAATTGATAATTTTTCAGTAACTATAACCTTGACATAATTAAAAATTTACTTAAAAAAAACGAACAATTTTAAGTAAAGTTTTAATTGTGTCAATTAAAAATTTACAAAAATTTTTTAGTAAGCATTTAATAATTTTTTATTAAAAGTTTACTCGATACTATTAAATCGTTTACTGGTGCAAAATTGAGTAATTTTTTACTCAATAGTATTAAAAATTTACTCAATTTTTTTTTATATTTTTTTCTGTGTTTATTTGCTATGCAACATGACTAGGTTACTTGCATAACATAGAAAATAAACCAAAAAAAACTGAAAATGGCTGTTTTTCCCCCCTCATTTTCACATTCCAATATAAATTTTGGTCGTTTAAAAAAAAAACATTTTTCCTTTATTTTTCCTGCTTCACAAAATAAAATCGATTCCATGAAGATCGGACGATTCCATGAAGATCGGACGATTCCATGAAGATCGAGGGAGACTTCCCTTGTTAGCTAAAATGTATTAAGGGCGGATTACTCAATGAAAAGTTAGCTGCTAACTGCCGATTTAACGGAGCCTTATGTCAAAATTTGTATGAAAAAGTTTAATTTAACGGAGAGTTATTTTATAACTGAGCATTGAGTAATCCAGCCTAAATATTATTGAGTTTACTTTATTTTAATTGATTTTTGTCTCCTTTTTTATTTTCAGTGAAAATTTTTTAATAAAAGTTATTAAAAGTTCAAAATGTAATGAAAAGTGTAAAAATGGCATTAAAAGTGTTGTAAAAATTCTTAAAAATTTGTGTAGCTGCTTCTAAGGTAAGACGATATTTTTCATTATATTAAATAAACCGCTACTAAGGCCTTACTAGAAACATAAGACTTATTTTACAAAGGAATTTTTTAAGGATTTATTTAAATATCAGATTTTCTCTAATATTGGCTAAACACTCAAAAAATTATGTTAGTAAAATCAACTGAAAATGTCAGTTAAAATAACTACTTTGTAAGTTGTTTTGGGGTCAACTACTTTTTCAGTTAAATCAACTAACAATGTCAGTTATTTTAACTGACAAAAAACAACTGAGTTATGTAGTAAAAACTACTTACATTTGCAGTCAAAACAACTAACATTTAGTAAAAATAAAATAATCAATATATAATTTTTTTTTCAAAAAATTTTTCAGAAAAATATGTTTTTTTTGTTTTTTTTTTAAGTTGTGAAAACTAAAAAAAAAAAACGAAAATTTATTTTATTTTTTTGGAAAAAAAACTTTGAAAATTTTTCAGAGATAAAAATAAAATTAACTACTTTAAATAACTGGTACTACATTACAGTACTTTTTTGTTAGTTATTCAAAAAAACGACTCAAAATAACTAACAGAAATAGTTGTTTGATATTTTTCATACAAAATCAACTGACTTTGTAGTTGAAAACAACTAACTACTATAAAATATACAAACAACTACCATGCAGTAACTTACATAATTTTATGAGTGAAGGACCTTTAAGTTTATCGAAAAAAAAATCATATTAAAATGGATTTTAAGGAATTTATGTATAGTAGGGTGCCCCAAAAAAATGAAGTTGTTAAATATTGGCCGTAACTTCCCCTAGAAATATGCATTTGGGTGTAAAAATATGTTTTGCAAAATTATAGGGTGATCGGATTTGGGTAAGGCTTGCCGCATCGGCCCTGAAATTCGAAAAACGGATTACATGGGGGAAAATATGACTTTTTTTCATTTTCTCAATTTTTTTGATATTTTGAGTAAAGTTTGAATTCAAATGATCACTGAATTTTGATTTAGAGTTAATTGTCTATCAAATAAGGTATTAAAAATTAAAATCGGTTGAAAATTAGCCGAGTTATTACAACTTCCCCCGGCAACTAACGTGTGGCAGACCACTTGATCAAGGAATTCGAGCCCCATTTTTGAAATTTATTGAAATTATCTACTGTAAGAAAAATTTTTTTATTCTTAAAGCTTTAATGTAATAAGATGACGAGTATTTATAATATTGTGTTTTGCTAACTTGTTTCAATTTTATGCTAAAATGGTCTGAATTTTTCAACACTATTTTCAAATCTCCAATTTTAAATTTTTATTTTTTTTGTTAAAGAAATTTTAAAAAATCGACTATTGAAGTTTAAGGATTTGTTAAGGACATATAAAGGAATAACAAGCAGAAAAGTTTAATTCGACTTTGCCGAATCTATGAATACCCTCCACAATGCCTTTTTTTAAAGGATAGTACATTTTTAACGTGAAAAAACTTAACAATTTTGATTAGAAATATTTTATTTTGAGTAAAAAACTCTTTTTTGCCATTAAAAAAAGGAAAATTAAAATTTTTTTCTTTTAGTGTAAAACTGTTTTCGAGTGTAATGTTTTTTTTTACTGTAAAAATATTTCTAAGTGAATGCACGTACGTATGTACACAAAATATTGTAATTCTTTTAAAAAAAACTAAATTTTTTTTGAGTGTAAAATTTTTTTTGAGTGTATAATTTTTGGATGTAATTTTTAAGTTACCAATGCTTTTTAAACTTATCAAGTTTAAAAAGCATTGCTTTAAAACTTAACAAGTTTGAAAAGCATTGCTAAGTTACAACCAATGCTTTTCAAACTTGTTTACGAAACTTGTTTAAGATGAACCCAATCTGAAATTCGGGGTTTTGCTTATAACTTTTGAACCAGTGCACTGTGGGCCAGGATTTCCATTTTTTGGCCAATAAGGTCTGTAAGGCAACACATATTTAAAAATATTTTTTCGGAATGTCGACATCTTGAATTTTGTCCACCTTTAATATCTTTTTATTATAGCTTAAAGTTTTTTTTTTGCATGAGGTTAAAGTCAAAGTTTGAGATTTTTTTTAAATTTTTTATTTATGAAACAAATAATTTATTTTTGTACTTCGACACAATATTTTTTCAAATGTTCGGTGAAGTTCTCCTAAAGACATACCTGTTTGTTCAACACATGATATAAACTGCCAAAAAGTAAGCTATAAGCATATTTTTTTTTTAAATAAATTATGAAATTTATACTTTTGTTGAAATCCGCCTTTTTTCAACACCAAAGTCCAAAAAAGTCCAAACGATATTGACAAACCTCGAACTACGATCTGTCTCTGACAATGTATTCTATTCACATTTTTGCGACCCTGTGCGACCGTTCATAAACTTTTGATCTAGAGACAAGAAACCAAAATATGACGTTTAGAAATGCCCTAAAATGGAACTTCAACATTTTTCGATATTTTTGTTTCTATTGATTTCTAATAAAAAATACCTCACTTTGACAACATTGGCGTGATAACTGCTGGTGGGCACGTGAGTGAATTTTGACTCACGCTCACGAAAAAAAAAAACATAATTTACTCAACCGTTTTTTTCTCACACTTACTCACTATTTACGTGAGTAAACAAAACACCACTCACGTGTGACTCACGCTCACTCGTAACTCACGCTAAACATTTGAAACACGAAAAAAATTTTAAAAACTGAATCAATACAATTAAATAGTTTTGACTCACGCAAAAAAATTGCACTCACTACGAAATCACGCAAAAAATTGTCTCACTCACTTATCACTCACGAACAAAAAATTTTAATCACGCTCACTTTCGATCCATCTCTAGTGCTAAACATTAAAGCTGGTAACGCATTTAAGCGGGCATATTTTGGCAATAGCATTTTTAATATTTTTTTTACGAAATTGCAAGCTTGTAGCATTATTTTTACATTTAGGATGGCAAATGCTTATTGGAAATAAAAAAGTTCTCTCTTAAATGAGCCACTGAATATATGAACTTTTTGACGCATTTAAAAGAGAAATATTTTATTAATATCTTCTGATAAAAGCAAAAAGAGGGATTTATAAAAACCTTGAAATTTAAACATTGTACATTTTTTTAAAAAGCTATGTCCCAAATTTTGGATCCGCCATTTTGATTTCAAAAAATCTGAGTTCGTATTCGTGTTGTGCAATCATTTCCTAGTGATATTTTGAAACATTAATCAATAATTTAAATATCTTGACCGCTATATTGGATCCTCTATTTTGAATATTTGATTCTTAAATCAGATTTAGCATTCCAAAAACCATCAAAATCAGACAACATAGAAAAAGCTTAATATTTTATTTGACGCCATATTGGATCCGCCATTTTGAATTTAAAAAATCGGAGCTCATATTCGTAATTACTGACCCTAAATACATCAAAAATTACAAATTTAAGTACAATTAGCTAAGAATTACAAAAGCATATTCGCCATATTGGATCCGCCATTTTGAATTTCAAATCTTTAATTCCAAAATCAGTTTTAACATCCGAAAAACCATTAAAATCGAAGTTTTTGGCCAAAAGGGACAACATATAAAAAATTTTAAATTTAAATTTGTCGCCATATTGGATCCGCCATTTTGAATTTTAATAGTCTGAGCTCATATTCGTTATTAACGACCCCAAATACATCGATAATGATTATATTAAACACAATAAACAAAGAATTAAAAAATTATGTCCGCCATTTTGGATCCGCCATTTTGAATTTTGAAATTTTTTTTCCAGAATCGTGATCAGCGATCCTTTAACACCCATATGCAATACTTTTTTGACATATAGGTTAAGCGGTCTATTTATGGCCAAAATTCAGGGATGCTGGCCCACAGTGCAGTGGACCGATTGTGCTGAAATTCAATACCAAACAGACCTGGGGAACGGGAAATATACCTGCCATGTTTCAGCAGTCGCATTATTGTCTTTCGGAAGTTATCGTGTTTTTTATCCCGTAAATTCGCGAAAAACCCTTGCCTAAATTTACTCATTTGCTCATAACTTTTGAACCACTGGACCGATTTGGCTGGATTGCAATACCAACCTGACCAGGTAAATGACCAACACATATGTTAAACTTCAGTAGCCTCTGTAAAGTCTTTCAAAAGTTAGCGTGTTTTCTACGGACAGACAGACAGACGGACGGACATTTCGATGTGTTACAAACGGAATGACAAACTTATGTATATGGGGCATTCCAAGCCAAATCACTCACTTTTAGACCCGACCCCTTTGGATTTATTTTATTTTTGGATATGTTTTAGTACTTATTAAATGCAACTTGGACACCAATTTTCAGCCTTTTATTTCAAGATGGTGTTGAGTAATCAATTTTTCAAAATGGCGATTTTCTCAAAAAAATTAAAAAATTGAAATTTTTAATTAATTTTGACCATTAAAAAATATAGATATTTAAAAAAAAGTTGGACAACGTTTTGTTGGTATTTAAATGTAGTTTTAGAAAAAAAATATAAAAAAAATATTCGAAGTAATTATCACTTATTTTTTGACGTTTAAAAATTAAAATCGACTTTTTGAAAAAGTCCGAAACCTTCGATTTTTTTGTAAAAAACTATAAAAATTCTACTCTAAATTACGCAACTTTAAAGCCATAACTCGAGATGTGATCACAATTCTTTCTATTTTTTTTTTAATTTTTAAAATTGCACCTTTTATGTTTTGGCTCTGATTTATTTTGTATGGAGCTCCAAAAAAAAAAAAAAAATTGGTAGATACTGACCCTAACTTACCCTTAATATATTCCTTTGGAGGTAAATATACGTCTCACAAAAATTTAGAACGATCGGAAATGGGTAAGGCGTTTAGCATGGTCCTTAAAGTTTAAAAAACGGATTGCAAGGAAAAATATGAATTTTTTTCTGTTTTCGCAATATTTTTGGTATTTTAAGTTAAGTTTTATTTCAAGCAATTACGGAATTGTGATGTAGAGTAAAATACCTTTCTAATAAGGTACTAAAAACTTAAATCGGTTGAAAATCAGCCAAGTTATTACAACTTCCCCAGGCATCTAGCGTGTGTCATACCGCTTGATTAAAGAATACGAGTCCCTTTTTTTAAATTTATTGAAATTTTCTACTGTAATAACATTTTTTCATTATTAATGTTTCAGTGTAATATTTTTTTGGTTTTTCCAAATTTTAAAACAAAAAAAAAAGTTTTTTTTAATAGAGATTTCAAAAGGGTGTTGAAAATGCAGGCATTTTTAGCATTAATTTAAAACATGTTAGCAAAACACAATATGAAAAATACTTGTCATCTTATTACATTTGAACTTGAAGAATAAAAAAATGTTATTACAGTAGAAAATTTCAATGAATTTCAAAAATCGGATTGTATTGCTAAATCAAGTTGTCTGCCACACGTTAGATGCCTGGGGAAGTTGTAATAACTTGGCTGATTTTCAACCAATTTTAGTTTTTAGTATCTTATTAGAAAGGCATTTTACTCTACATCATAATTCTGTAATTGCTTGAATTTAAACTTAACTTAAAATACCAAAAATATTGAGAAAACAGAAAAAAATTCATATTTTTCCTTGTAATCCGTTTTCTAAACTTCAAGGCCCATGAGGAACGCCTTACTCATTTCCGATCGCTCTAAATTTTTGTGAGACGTATTTCTACCTCGAAATGAATATATCTAGGGTAAGTTAGGGTCAATATCTACCAATTTATTTTTTTTGGAGCACCATACACTTAAAATAATTATTCTGTTAAATACTCTGTAAAATGACTGTAATCTCAATTCGACAGATATTTGACAAAGTTATCTGTCGAAATACAGATTTTAAAAAAATACTTTGTATTTTCTTGTGACCGAAAAACAAAATTTTGTAAAATTGGAGTTACTCGTTAAAAACTTGTAATTTTCAATTTACAATTTGGAAGCATTAAAGCGGGCAAATTTAACAAAATCGTAATTTTAATTAATTTCGTTTTTTTTTTTTTAATTTTTATTAATGTTTTGAAGCAGAGAAGTTTAACTCATAAAATGGATATAACTAAAACTTTGTAAATTTACAGAGTTTTTTTTTGTAAAATTTTGAACTTATAAAAAGCATTTAACTAAAATTTTGTAAATTTACAGAGTTTTTTTGGTAAAATTCTTTTCGGTTTTATCAATATTTTACAGATAATTCTGTAAATTTACTGTTTTTTTTTACGAAATCATTTTACAGAGTTTTCTTCGTAAAATAACAAAAAATCTTGCTGGTTGGAAATCTATGGTATTTTCTGCTGAGTCAGCAGAGTACCTCTGTAATTTAACAGAGTGATTATTTTGAGTGTATAAAATAAATCAGAGCCAAAAAATAAAAGGTGCAATTTTTAAAATTAAAAAAAAAAATAGAAAGAATTGTGATCACATCTCGAATTATGGCTTAAAAGTTGCGTAATTTAGAGTAGAATTTTTATAGTTTTTTACAAAAAAATCGAAGGTTTCGGACTTTTTCAAAAAGTCGATTTTAATTTTTAAACGTCAAAAAATAAGTGATAATTACTTCGAATAATTTTTCCATATTTTTTTTCTAAAACTACATTTAAATACCAACAAAACGTTGTCCAACTTTTTTTAAAATATCTATATTTTTTAATGGTCAAAATTAATTGAAAATTTCAATTTCTTAATTTTTTTGAGAAAATCGCCATATTGAAAAATTGATTACTCAACACCATCTTGAAATAAAAGGCTGAAAATTGGTGTCCAAGTTGCATTTAGTAAGTATTAAAACATATCCAAAAATAAAATAAATCGAAAGGGGTCGGGTCTAAAAGTGAGTGATTTGGCTTGGAATACCCCATATATACCCTCTATCACTAGAGTGGAGGGTATAAAAAACCCCAAAAATTGTAGGCTTTGCTGTTTTCATTTGGCTATTACAGTGATGTAATATTGCCGGATTTCGGGAAAGTATTCTTATAAGAAAAAACATTTTATAACAAAATTACAAAAAAAATACGAGGGCCTCTTAAGGGGCGGGTTAAAAAAACGACATTTTCTAATCCCCCAAGTCCAAGTACAGAATTTTGAACTTCTTGCATAAAAATGTTTCATTTCTTTAACAAAAATATGAAAAACACCAAAAAAAATTGTTTTTCAGAGGTTGTTTTAGTTCTTCAAGGGGGAACTTTTCCCCCTGGTACGATTTTGCCCATTTACGAACTAAACCTGAATATGACCATAAGACATATTTGCGATATCATAGAATGTCCTAGAATCGATCATGGATCAATAATATATTAATGGGGTCCCCGATCGATATTTTTGATGCGTTACAGACGGAATGACAAAGTGAGTATACCCCCATACTGTTGTTGCATGGTATATAAAAATAAATGTCTTAAGTAAAATTAAAACGAATTTAATATGCCATCAATTTAAAGAACTCAATAATATCATTTTTAATCCTTATATAAGTACACAAGTGCATTTAAAAGAAAAAGTAATCAAATTGAAAATATTATATCGTTTTGTCCTTAACTCAACTCAACTGCCATAACAATTAAAAACAATTTTAATTTTCAGGATCGTTAAGGAAAACATCTGTATGTCCTTAAAAGAAAGAATGAAAAAAAATCCTTTAAAGACAATTTTTATTAACATTTATTCATAGAAACGTTCAGGACAATCCAAAAATATTACAATAGTCTTATGAAAAAGAAAATCCATTTTTTAGACCAATAGAAACAGAAATAATAAAACACTTAATTGGGTATTAAGGGTTGATGTTTTAAGTGTATAAAATGAGAATAGTGGAAACGTTGTATAATAATAATGAATGGCTTTAATTGTGATTATAACAAGCAAGATGTTGCCTTTTCTAAACAGGGCTGCCAGACTTGGGGATTTATCTTAAAAGTGGCAGATTTCTTGTAAGCAAAAGAGGAAAACAAATATCTAGGAGTTGGGGATTTTTATGGGAATCCAAAATATAATATTTAGATTTTTTTTGATATTCAAAATTTTGTCTATATAATATAACACCTTCCGACAGCCAATATTAAACATGAACCGCCCAGTAAAATTTTCTGTTCCAAATAATCGGTTCCAGAACACATCAACATATCAAAATTGCATAAAAAGTTGAAATGCAGGCTTTTCTGGCAAAACTGCACATTGAAAAATTTTTTTGACAAGATTTTTGAGATTAGCGGGTGCGAATTACCTTAAAAAAATACCTTTTACCAAAAAAGAAAAATAAAATTGAGTCTTGGTCCAAAAAATATAAAAAAAATATTTTATAAAATTAAGTCCTTTAAAACTTTAAAGTACTTTTAAAAGGAAACAGGACCACGAAATGAAAAACTTTAAATGAAGTCTTAAATATTTCCAAATAGATAAATTATGTTTTTTGCACATAATTAATACAATATGATCATTATTTAAATTATGTACATTTTTATACACGCCTCCAAAAAGGGGCGGAAGGAAAAATTGTCTTTCGTGGTCTCCTTGGTGCAGGTCAATGTTTAATTTTTTGAAAAAAAATATACAAATAAATAATTTAAAAAAAAACAGTTCTTCTGGGGCAGTTTTAGTTCTTCAAGGGGGAACTTTTTCCCCCCAGATTCGATTTTGCCCATTCAAGAGCTTAACCAGCCTATGACCATAATACATATTCATGCCAAATTCCAGGCTTATATTTTGGACTGAATTCACATATTGTCTTAGAATCGATCAATAGTCAATAATACTTTATGGGTTCCTAGACCCATATTTCGATGCGTTACACACGGAATGACAAAGTGAGTATATCCCCAATCTGTAGTTGGAGGGTATAAAATATTTTTTAATTGGTTTGTGGATATTATTATACCCTCCACTTAGTGATAGAGGGTATATATAAGTTTGTCATTCCATTTGTAACTCATCGAAATATCGGTCTGGGACCCCATATATTCATGATGCCCGATCGATTACAAGACATTCTAGCGATGTCCGTCTGTCCGTCTGTCTGTCTGTGGAAAATGCTCTCACGGACAAAATATTGCACAGAGATGACTAAAACTTAACATATTTATTGGAAGTTCTCCCGAGAAGTTTGGTATTGCATTTGAGCGATATCGGTTCAGCGGTTCAAAAGTTATGAACGAAAATGTAAGCACACCTCAAAAATTTCAGTACATTCAACATAACCTAAAAATACAAAATGCTTTAATTCGGCTTCTGGTTGACATATGTGAACATAATTGAACACCAAATGGTATTTAAACAAGTACGAACATATTTTTGACAAAAAAAGAAAAAAATCGCGGATTTTTTTTTTTTTTAACAAAATTTTTTTTCGCGGAATTTTTTTTTTCAAAATTTTTTTTTTTTTAAGTTATTTCCTTTTAAATAAAGTTTTTTGCAATAATCTTTTTGAAATTGTAGAGGGTATCACTACATTCGGCAAGGCCGAATTTAACTTTTTTATTTGTTTGTTATATTTTTGGGCACAGCGGCAAAAAGTACCTGGCAACGCTGTTTCTAAAGGACATAGCTAGAAAGACGTAAAGACTGTCTGCTTGTCAAACGAATGGTTAGATAATTTAAGTAAACATTTTTATATTGTTTAAATACTCAAAGGTCTTTATTTATTAGGGTGGCAATTACGTACAATGGACTATTTTAAGTCTGAGCGCCATGGACTTGCCTAAAAATTTACCTATTTTTAGGCTTGTACAACCCACCCTCAACTCAGGCTGGCAATTGTTTTTTTTAAAAAATAGTTGTAAAGGACTTGGTATGGAATAAATATTCTGGTTTCACAATTTTATAGAATCATAAATTTTGGAATAGCAGACATCTCGCGGTTTTTTTTTTAATTTGACTTGCAAACTAGAGATGGGCGCGTAAGTGATTTTTGACTCACACTCACTCACGCTCACGATAGGAATTTTTGAATCACGCACACTCACTCACGAACATATTTTTTTTTACTCACACTCACTCACAATCACGTGAGTAAATTTAATACAACTCACACTCACGTGCACTCACGCAAGCTTCACTCACACTCACGAAACTCTTATTTATGCAAAATAAATTAAAAAACTAAAATTTCAAAAATCTTTCGAAATTTTCAGCAAAATTAAAGTTCAGCGAAATTTTAAACTTTTTTTTGGTTTTTTTGGGAAGAAAAGCCAAATTTTACAACTTCTTTGTTGCTTTTTTTGGTATGAAAGGAAATATGAAGAGAAAATAAATCACGCAAACTCACGCAAAAAAATCGACTCACGCACTCTCACTCACGCAAAAATCTTACTCACGCACATTCACTCACGCAATTTTTTTCTCCACTCACACTCACTCACAATCACGTGAGTAAAATTGAATTCAGTCACACTCACGAGTGAATCTCTATTGCAAACCCCTTACTACAGAGGTATAACGCATGGAAAAGCGTATCTCCCGATATACGACTCTCAAAAAAACCTTGTCAAATTACTAGAAAAATCTTGTAATCCCATTTTACCAATATTTGACAGTTTTCCCTGTTTATAAACAAATAATTTTCGATCGAAATTTACATTTTTTGTTATGTAATTTTACAGTTTTTCTTGTAAGTTTGCAAATTTCCAAGATTTTTACCAAAAAAAAATCTAGTAAATTTACGAGAATTTCTTGTAAGTTTTATTTCGCAAAAAAAGTTGTAAGTTTACAATTTTATTAGTAAAAATCTTGTAAAATTACAAAAAAGCTCATAATTTTTATTAGGAATTCTCGTAAAATAGGTGGTAGCAAAAAGTCTAGTAAAGTCCTTGTAAGTTTTATTGCGTCAAGAAAATTTTAAAATTTACAATTTTTTTGCTAAAAAGCTTGTAAAATTACTAAATAATTGGTAAAAGGCTTTTAAAATACCAAGGAATTCGTTTCTTGTCAAATAAATAGGAGGTAGCAAAAAAGAAGTTAAAAACTTTTTTTGTTGTTCTACAAGGTTTTTGTAGTGAAACTGCAATCATTTTAATTATAGTGTGTGCAAACATTTATCATTAGGAGAAAGTTTAAAATTGTTTCTTGAATTTTCTAATACAGCTAATGTCAAGTTAAAAAAACAAGTGTTACCCTAATTCTCACAAGATGACGTTATATTTATTTAGGTTTAAGAAATGAATGGGTGATTTAACAATAAAAAAAGGAAAATTATGTTGTTTCTGAATTTACAAAAGAAAAAATCCTTTTTCTAATACAAACATAAAGTACCCAAATGCTTTAGGCAAATACATTTGAAAAATTAAATAATTTTTTTTTTTTTTTAAATTTTAATTTGAAATCTATTTTAAAGAACTTTTTTTTTAAAACATACTGAAATGAAAGATAATCATTGAAAACCTTATTGTTAGACCAAAAAACGAGGAACATTTTTGTACATAATTTCAACCTTTATTCGAGTACATTCTCTGATTTCAGTAATTTTTCTTGAGTATTTCTGATTCCAAGAACTCAAACACAGAAAGAGTTGTAAACGAATTTTAATCAAGAAAAATACGGTTTCAATCAATTTTTTTAATTGAAACTTCTCCGATGAAGGGAATTGTTATATCAATTATCAAATTAATAAATGATTAATTGAATATTTTTTCTATTTAACATTTTTCGATTTTAATCACAAATTTGATTAATTTTTTATTTGAATTCAATCAAAATAATGATTAATTTAACGAATGCAATGTAAGTTTTTGACAAAATTATAAACAATTTTTTTTTTTTGCTTTCCAATATGTTGCCAAAAATAAAAAAGTAAACCCCGATTTTTGAGTTGGTAGCGCGCTATCCTTTGAACATGGGGGTCGTGGGTTCGATTCTGTTTCGATACAACGAGATGACGGTAATTGAAACATTAAAAAATACTTGATTATAGGATTAAAACTACTATTAAACATATATTACAAAATTGTTCTTGAAATTTCAGCAACTCCCAAATATTTGTATTTTGTCGGTCTGTTTTGTTATCGGTTGTAAAAGTTACTGGAACAATAAATTATATACGCAAAATCTTTAACACATCTTTATTGTATTGTAAACACTCACTTTATTGTAATTCGTACCTCCTTTGTTTTTCTTTCAAGAAACTGTCAATAAAAGAATTTCCGTTTACTCTATTGTTAAAAAAAACTATGACAATTTTGTGCGTCATTAACGGCACAGCATTGACATCACCGGTCTTACCTACCACAGGCAAGACGGCAGACAGACATACGTCATTTTACCAGTTTAGCAATCTGTTTATGATGACCCCCTGCTTTAAAAAAGGAAATGAAAGGTTGCTATTTCTAATTATGAAAATGTAGACTTAAAAAACGACGGTTATTTTAATTTCGAGAGATTAAACAGAATTAGCGCGGCACGGTACATTTTATACAAAATCGACAATGAACGGCATCAGGGCCGCTTTAAGGTTTGGCGGGGCCCTGGGCACACACAAATTTGGAGCCCCACTGTAAAATGTCGCATGACAAAAAAACATTTTGAATCTAGGTGTGCTGACGTAAAACGCCTCTTCGGAATCAACTTAAACCTCAAGTTGCGAACACTATAAAGGTCTTTCTTGATTATGAATCTGCGGAGTCCCCAGGGGCGCTTTGAGGTATGGCGGGCCCCTCTGCACACAAAAAGTTTGGGCCCTTTATCATACAAATTAAATTCATGTTATTACCTGTTTTAAGATCAAGAAACTAAAAAAATATTTTGAGTAGGGCTATTCTAGTTCGAGGTCATTTTACTTTACTACTTTACTAATTAAAACCATTATATTTGTGCAGAACAATTTGGTTTTAATAAGACCTTTTTTATCTCCGAACCTGAGACTTGCCCTATACAAAAAATGTACTGAAACTTTTTCTATACGAAAAATGTCTCCGAATTTGAAACTTTTTCGATATGAAAAATGTCTCAGAATCTGAAATTTTTTTCTATACGAAAAATGTTTCAGAATCTTCGACAATTTCTTTACGAAAAATGATTGAGAATCTAAAAATATTTTTGTACGAAAAATTTCTCAGTATTTGAAATTTTTTTTTATACGAAAAACATCTCAGACCAGCGACGTATCCAGGAATTCGAAAAGGGGGGACACAACTCCCAAAATTGTTTGTCATCGCCTATTTATATTTAGTTTTAACTAGAAGTACTTGAAAAGTAATTGAAAAGGGGGGGGGGGGGCACGTGCCCCTTGTGCCCACCCCCTGTATACGTCCATGTCTTAGACCTTTTACTTCCTCAATACGAAAATGTTTAAGAATCTAACCCTTTATCTACACGAAAAAGGTCTCTGAATCTGATACTTTTTCCATACAAAAAATGTCTCAGAATCTGAGACTTTTTCTATACGAAAAAGTCTTAGACTTTTTTCTATACGAAACATGTCTCAGAATCTAAGATTTTTACTATGCGCAACATGTTTTAGAATCTAAGACTTTTTATGTAAAAAAAAGTATCAGAATCTGATACTTTTTCATACGAAAAATTTCTCTGAATCTGAGAATTTTTCTATGCGAAAAATGTCTCAGAGAGTCCATACGGAAAATGTCCCAAAATCTGAGACTTTTTCTACACGAAAAATAACTCAGAATCTGAGACTTTTTCTATACGAAAAATGCCTCAGAATCTAAGAATTTTTTTTACTTATACGAAAAATGCCTCAGAATCTGAGACTTTCTATTCGAAAAATATCTCAGAATCTGAGACTTTTTCTGTATGAAAATTGTCTCAGAATGTGAGATTTTTTCTATACGATAAATGTCTCAGAATCTGAGACTTTGTATACGACAAGTGTCTCAAAATCTGAGACATTTTATTTTGGCAAAACTTCTATGAACTTTTAAAATCTTAGAATCTGAAACTTTTACTGTCCAAAAAATATTTCACAATCTGAAACTTTTTATGTAGAAAAAGCTCAAATGTTTTCCTATAGAAAAGTCTCAGATGTATACAAAAATTCAGTTAGATTCTGAAAATTTTTCTGCAAGAAAATTTTCTTAAAAAACAAATTTAAAAAAAAATTTGCTCCATTTTAGTATAAAGGAATTTAATGACATTTCGGGCCCCCTTAATTCGGGGCCCCTTATTTCGAAAGCTCTGGGCACGTATTGCCCAGTGTGCCCTAATGGTTAAAACGGAGCTGACCGGCATTGTAAAAATTTAAATTTTATTTTCATGACGGGTTGCCTTTATCTCCCTCCTGCCCAGTCTCTTTCACTGTTGCCATTTTGTCTATTTTCCACGTTAAAAAAGCATTCTCCTATTGATGAATTAATACATCAGTATGAAGAAATGTTACATAGTTTTTCGTAATATCTAACTTATCACCAACATGATGACGCAGCGTCATCATTATGATGACACTTTTCATAAATATTAATGACATATTGTCATAAATGTTATAAAATGTTTCATTATAATAACAATGTGTCATAAAAATTAATGAAATTGATGAATATTTGTATTCATACTGATGATGCGTTCATTGCCTGAAAATTAATAAAACATTTCATCATATTGATGTAACTTTTCATCAATATGATAAAGTTTATTCATAAATATATTACTTTCTTATAATATGTGTATTATTATATTACCAACAAAAAATTGTGGCCGAGACTTAAAAAAAAATTTTGAACTTAGAAAATTTTTTATTTTCTTTTTTCCTAAAAGCAGTTTTAATGTTTTTTTCACTCCAAAATGCAAAAAAAAAATAGGCAAACAAGTGTTGTTCCAGACTTTTTGAAAAAAATTTTAAGACATATTTTGATGACAAGATGAAAAGTGTCATCACACTCAAAAAAAAAGTGAACTAAAATCTGGGAAAATTAACTCAATTTTGAGAAAAAGAGGGAATGATTTGGCTCCAAAGATTTTTTTTCTTGTTTTTAGTTCATAATTTTCCCAAAAATAAGGAAAACAAAGTTATTTAATTTTAAGCCAATTTTAACTAGAAAATGGGAAAAATTATACTTCACATTTTAGAAATAGATTTGGTCTAGACCCTGGACCCATGGGTTCGGACCCCATTTAACTCGAGACCCCGTTGGGTCCTTTAAGGGTCCCCATAGATTTTGAACCAAAAATTGTGTCCGTTTCGCTCTAACTTGCTTAGTTTTTGAGTTACGGTAAAAAGGGGCCTGATAGGGTCTTGAGAATCTTAAAAACCGGATAACTCAAAAACTATTAATCTGAGGGGTTTCGGGTATTTTGCGGAAGTGTTCTACGAGTCAAGAGCTACAAAAATGCCGTTGGACGTTTTCTCGTGTTGGCAGTATTTACCGAGATATGTGTATATATAAAATCTCGGGAATTTCAAATTTTAGATCTAAAATTAGGGTCTTGAGACCCCGACACGATTTCATGTCGAATTCGTAACGACTCGTCGTCATAATCTTTCGTTTTCGGAATCGATATAGTATCGAAATCGTATCGAATTTTGTAATTATTTAGTCCAATTTTTTTTGTGCAAATTTTTTAGATCCCCAAGTCCTACACTGTATTTAATCCAATGATGATTTAACAATTGCAGTTTGTACATCAATTCAGTTTAGAAAAATAAATTTATTTCATTTTTAATGAATTTATTGCTTCAGGCTTTTTACAGAGACAAACTGAAAACAATTTTAAAATGCAGACAAAAAAAAAAAGAAGAAAAAAAACACTGATGATAAACGCGTAATACCAGAAGGAACTTAAGTAATTTTTTGTGACTTGACGCATTAGTTTCCCCTGGAGAGTTTCAATATAATTATGCACACACAATCTGTATGTCCGTCCATTCGTTTGTCCGTCCTTGCAAATATACATTCATAACAGGGATGATAAAGTCAGTACACTTGTGATTTTTTCAGTACAATTTGAGTGTTAAATTCGGCTGTGCCGAATCTTTTATTTTCTCCAAAATGTAAAAAATAAAAATCTGGGGCGTTTTTTTGGAAGGGGATTTTTTGGGGACGTTGGGACACCTTCCCTATTGTGATAAAAGTTACCAAAGTCATTTTGTAACGACGTGTTTACCACCGGTTGCTGGGGTTTAGCTCGCGGGGTCAGGGTCACTTACAGAAATTTTTAGTTTGCAGAAATTTTTGAAGAGAAACACGGCATGGTGGTATTATTATAATATAAAAATGGTTTTATTGATTTCTACTTAGAAATAGAATTAATTGATTAATCTAAATTATCATAAAGACAGCTTGAATAAATAAATTAGAGTACAAGGCTAGAACGGAGATCTGTCGTACCTCCTACGTTTCAGAGCATGATGGAAAGCCCGCGCGGTGGCTCGGTGCGGCTCAGTGGCGGCGCTCTTCCATCACCTCCTACTGATCAGAGCGTACGAAGAGGAGAAGACATTACTGCAGCTGTATGGCGATGGCTTTGCTATGTTGGCAAGACGTTGATGGCGTAGCAGCGCAGTTAGGGGGTAACATGACGTTGTCGATGCGATGAGTGTATCTTCTTGATGATTATACGCGTTGAGAGAAACCGTCGGAGGCACTTCTCTTATATACTCGTGGACGAGAACCTGCGTAGGCACTTCGTTTAAATAAATTGGCAGCGTCGTTCTGCGGCGGGAGAGGAGAGGTACCTTTCGGTCGGAACGCCTCTATGGGAAAATTAGCGGCGCGAGCGAGCGGCGACGTCTGTATTGTCGGAGAGGTACCATTAAGGTACCATTAAATCGGAACACCTCCATCAAACGCGCAGATAAGTTAGGGGATCGCGAGCAAGGAAAGCGAACGCACGGAGAAGTTGAGGCACCTGTGATAAGGCACGCCTCAGTTGCTCTGCATGGAGGTACCTTTTAATCGGAACACCTCTGCGAGAGTGTGAGGTACCTTTTTTCGGAACTCCTCTCTTCGATTGAAGGTACCTTTGAGTCGGAACTCCTTCATCGATGAGAGGTACCTTATAGGCACACCTCTGAGTCATTGGTAACTTACAATTGGAATGCGCTTAGCGGCACTCATTCCATTTGAGCCTTACCATGGTGTGATCGCCTTGACGGCCACACACTGACTCCTTATTATGTGCAGAGTCCCTTCTTATATAGGACAATGACATACACAATGGCGAAGAGATCGGGAGAGGGAGAGGGAGAGAGAGAGAAAGAGAGAACAATTTCTGCTATTTGTTTTCTTGCTCTTTCCATCTTTCACTCCTTTTGTTTTATTTCTTTTTTTTTTTTTATTTTATTTTCTTTTCTTAGAGGGTTTTTATTTTTAAAGATAATAGAAGAAGCAACAAAAAATAAAAACAATTCAATTTTAAAATAAAACAAAACAATTCATTTAGAACAAAAAATAAAAAATATATCATAATAAAAAAACGTGTAGGCAAAATTGAGGGCAGCGATTTTTGCGGCTTTACAATTTAGATACATATTTGTGGGCCCGACCCCTTTTGTGGGCATGGATATATAAAATAATTCAAATAGCTATCCCGTCGAAACGTTTTTTGTATTCACAAATCACCACTCCGAATTTAAAGAAATCGGACTAGTTCTACTTACTTGTAGCCCCCATACAAACCACCCTCCCGATATTCACATAAATCTCTCAATTTTCATGAAAATATAAAATATTTTATAAATTTTTTTTGTGTGTGTTTAACGCGTACTTTGGTAAACAAATGGAATTTAATTTTAACCACACCATTTTTGGACTTAGGCCCCATCCGAAAATTTCGCCCGATATACAGGTAAAGCGGTTTATTGCCAACAAATAGAAGGCTACCTCTCTAAAAAATGTTTGTGAGTGTTTCCTACACTTATTAAAGATTTGACAAAAATAGATCTAATCGGTTCATGTTTGGACTTGAGGCCCATTTTCCGGGAAACACTGGTGTAGGGGTTATATTTATGACTGACTATAATTTTCTTACTTGTTTTAATTTATTTTACATTTTGGAGGGTATAAAAAATTCGGCACATTCGAATTTACGATTTTTTTATTTAGTACAATGCGGCTAAAAAAAGTACACTTTTGCATCAACCTCGATTATCATCCCTGATCCATAACGCTGTATTTGTTTGATGTTTTTTATGAGTGAAGTTGAGAGTAATGAAAATGATGGAGTTGTTTTCTTGCTCAATTATTTGTTTATTTCTCTCGTATTTTCTTTGTCGTCTTAAAATTTCTAGAGAATGTTTTTAAAAAGAATTGGAAAAATTTTAAAAATTAAAAAAAAAATTAACACTTAAAAGAATTGTCCTCGAATCAACAGAATAATCTGACAAATTTGTAGAGTTTAAGCCATATGAGAACTTAAGAATTTCAGCAAAAACTGTTTGTTCTTATTTTCCACTTCAGAATTTTTTATGAATCCTCAAAAAATCGTTTGAAACAGCAAGAAATTGCAGGGATTTTAAGTCGTAGAACTTTGATGATTTTAGTAGATCCGGTATACTTGTATTTTTGGTTTGAAAATTGCTGTAGAATCAGAAGAAATATATCCTTCATACACACGACTTCTTCCTGATAAAAAACCCATGTTATGTATCGAAAACAAATCGAATCTTCAGAAAAATCTTCTGTAATAGCGAAACGAGGCAATGTTATGTTAATTTATAACGGAGAAAATAAATGACCTCGAACTAGAATAAACTCTACTTAATTAAAACGTCGAATGAATAAATAAGTAACTAACTTTTAATTTTTTTAATAAATAAAAATTATTCGAGCTTGAGGTCAGTTTTTCCTTGTAAATAAATAATAATAAAAAACTTAAAAATATGTTGTGATGTTTTCAAAATCAGTGCAGTTTCAGATGTTAAAACCATCACAACATATGTTTAAGTTTTTATGTGCATAAAAATTCACTAAATCCCCTGATGATGATTCTCAAAGAGAATCGAAATATTGGAATGGAATAAAAGAATATTTATTTACAAGGAAAAATTGGCCTCGAGCTCGATGAATTTTTATTTATTTAAATTGAAGAGGTCGAATAATAACAACTTTAATTATTTTTAATAAAAATTAAAAAAAAATGATAACCCTACTCTACTCTTATTACGAGAGATTTTGTCTTTTATTATAAGAAAAACAAAAACTTCATTTAACATTTGTCGATGACAAGGTTAGGTTGGATGGGCGTCCGCCAATTTGGCGAATTCACTCGGAGGTCATAATAACCATTGTGATTCCCTTGTTATTTCCCCTCTGATAAGATATTCTGCTGGAGATGTCAATGAAGCACCGTTTAGGCAATCCAGGTCATCGAAAAATCTTTGCCCCAAATGCTTAAGGCGGCGCACAGTGATTCGTTTCATTGGCAAAAATCAAAAAAAAAAGTATGTCTTCAATGTTGATGATTTTTTGTATTTTTACAGTTTAATAGTAAACTAAAAGAAATATGTACTTTTCTGATTTTTAAGAAGTCATATGTTGCCACAAGAGGGCGCTAAAGTATGGAAATTCAACGCTATTGTGTTAAAACCTAAAAATTGATTTTTATAGGTTTACTAAAATAATTATGAAAAATCGAATTTTGAAGAAATCAACGAACTTTTTTTTGCAAAAGTTACTTTAATATATTAGCTAAATGTTGTATTTGCATTTTTTTAGAATTAATCTTAAAATACATTTTTGTATTGCTCTGAAATCTATATTTTTTCTGCCGAATTCCCAAAAATTGACAAATTTTGATGGAATGCATAAAAAAAGTTCGTGAGTCAAAAAATTATTTTTTTCGCTTTTTCGATAGCTCGGACTATGGTTTATAAGGCAAAACAATAAAAATAACTAAGTTTTTGTCTGAAGTTGGAAAAAAGTTAGGTTTTTTTTGTGTCTTTATTTAATTTTTTTCAAAAGCTATATTATTAATGGAAAAAATATTAAAAAAAAAATTTAATATTAAGTATTTTTTCTTTACACATTGATATATTATATAGTATTCTGTAAAAATATAATAAAAAATCAGAAAAAAAATATGCAGTACGTGGGCCGTTTTGCTTTAAAAGTTATCTATGACTTTTACTAAAATCCCCAAAATCACCAAATTTTAATGGCCTTCATAAAAAAAGTTCGTGAATAAAATTTTTTTGTTTTTCATTTTTTTTGTAGCTTTAACTATGTTTTATAAGATCAAAAAATAAAAATAACTAAGTTTTTTTTTTTAAGTTGAAAAAAAAAATTTTTAAAAAATCGAAAATTGGATTATTTTTTTTTTTATTTATTTTATGTACTGTAAATAAAATTAAAAAAATACATCAACATTTTCGTGTTTTTTTATATAAAGGGATTAATTGTATTGTATACCATAAATTTATAGTAAAAAATTCGATGAAGTAAGTATACAGTAGGCCATTTTGCTTTAAAACCAGTATTTGATTTTCGTTGGTATCCCAAATCAAAACCAAATTTTTTTTTGAGATACATAAAAAAAGTTCGTACTCAAAAATTATTTTTTATTGATTTTTTTAACATCCTGGACTGTTTTCTATACAATCAAATAATAAAAATAACTAAGTTTTTGAAAAAAAACGAAAAAAAAAAAAAATTTTAGTACCAAAAAAAATTTTTTTTTTAGTTTTTTGTTATTAACGGGTTATATACTTAGAAATAAAGCAAGTATTAAACGAGTTTACTTAAAACTTATTTTGAATAAATTTATTTTCGTAATGCAACAGGAAATAAGTGTTGTGAATGTTTTGTTTTTGCAGTTATTAGGTATTTTTATATTTTTGACTATATTTAAAAAAAGGATATATTAACAGCTTTTTTGTTACAGCAAGTAACTCAACGAAATTTGGCACACTTATTAACGTTATTTGATCTAATCTATATTAAAAATTTGATAGCAATTGAAAGATTTTTAAAATAGTTACAGCGATTTCAAGAAAAAGGATATATGGCAGCCACGCGAGTCCTTGCTCAGATTAAAATACAAATGTTGTACGTCGATGGTTATCTAAATTTCTAAGACAATAACTAAGTTAAGTAATTTTATATCAAGTTTTGTGGCTAAAACTCCACTTTTAAATTTCAGGATATACGACAGGTACAAATGTCCTTCGACCGATTTGCTCAAAATTTTTATTTTTTTTCTATTAATTAATTTTGTGCTTGCGTACCAAATTTGGAAAATCGTTGACAACTCTTTCTATTTTATTTTTGTGATTAAAATATATTAACACTTTATTGCAGTTTTTAAAAAGGATATATAAATAACTTTTGTTTTACAGAACCGATTTCAGCGAAATTTGGCACACACATTGATATCACTTATTCAAATTTTTACAAAATATTTCAAGAGTATCGAGTAATTTTTGAGCGATTTACAATTTTTTTAAGAAAAAGGATATATGGCAGCCACACGAGTCCTTGCTTCAATCTTGAAAAAAATGTACACATAAAATACTGTATCAAAATTGGTAACATTGACAAAATTTGGGAATTTTGTGGCCATTTTTGTAGTTTTAATCACATATTTAAGTTTCAGGATATATGGGGGGTAGGCGTGTCCTTGCTCCGATTTTTCCAAAAACTCGTTTTTTTCTTGACTAGATAATTAAATGCTTGTGTTCCAAATTTCAGAAATCTGCGACCAATATTCTATTTTTGCCCACTCGATATATGGGAACGAATCACTGTGCGGCGTCTCATTAGACCCCGACATTCACATAACAAGTGCTTCACTGACTCCTCGGCCTCCAATAGTTCCCATCAGAAATTCTCATACGCACGGCCATTTGACCAATTATACAGTGCCCTGTAAGTACTCCCACTAATAGGCTAACCGTCCGTTTGCCAAAAGTTAGAAGACTTTTAGAATTTGGCAGGGGCCACATGGTTCGCGATATACCGCACGTAGTCAGTGATATCCACATATTCTTAATTCTATTCTCGGATATCATATCAATTTCATTCATCAATTCCACTATAGGAACCGAGATGTCAGGCTCTACACGTTCATCCACCGATTCAGAGCCATTTCTCCATCATTCATCAGCCAATTCGTTTCCAGCGAACCCACTATGTCTAGGAATCCAGATTAGCTTGACTGTGTGCTGACTGATTCAACGAAGGGATTGTTTACAAATCCTAACGACTCCCGTTAGGAATTGTAATTCTAAGGCCTTCAGTGCTGCACGAAAATGTTAATGGCGCAAAGACGAAGGTTCTTGTCATAATCATCTGCGCGGCTTTTTCAATTGCAACACTACACTTATCCGGAAAGTCTCAATGAGGCCCCGATTTCGAGGCATTCAGAGTATACTCCCGAATCCGTATTCATCTTTGGTACGTAAAGATTGCCGATGACAAAATAAAATAATAATGCAAAAATTAACAACTGCTTTTCAATATATTTGAGTGTTTTACGCGTCAAATTTCGAAATCTTATTTTATTCCTTTTTATCGTAATTCCCACTTGGTTGAAATTATTTAGAATATGAATATTTAATGTTTGTACCACATGGGAAATGATTGGAAAGTTCCCAAAACGCTCATTAATTCTGAAAATTACCAATTTTTTTTCCCAAGAGTATTTGTTGGGAGAATATCTTAAGAGAGAAAGTTTTTTTTTTATGTCACCATATTGTATTCGTAACTCTTGAATAGATGTTCACTTATGTCGACTTAAGTGACTTTAATTTATGTCTAAAATATGTTAAATTGAAAAAGGTATGTGCAGTTTACTGGTCTTCTCGTTGTTGTCGTCATCGTCATCTCCATCTTCATCATCCTCATCGGTTGTCTTCTGTCGTTATCAAATAACTTTGGCGTTGTTCATACAAACGACTACCATTGTTAAGTTTAAGTCAGCTTGAAGGCTGATGCCTTTGGTAAACTTGTGTGTGATTAAGGGCAAGTTTTTCAGAGGAATGCTGTTTTTTAAATTAAATTTATTTTACTTAAATTTTGGATTAGCCCTGTTTTGTTATCTTGTTTTTTATGAAAATGTTCTAAGTTAATCAAAAAAACTGCAACCTGTATTGCGATATCTTATCGAAATATCGGTTATAGGACCCCACAAAGTATTAAAATATATTATTGATTGATTCTAAGACATTCTATGAATGTCTTTTCGTCAATGGAAAGCACGATGTAGTTTAAATCAAAGACTTAGAGACTCCTGATGTTTATCACGAATATTTTTATTGTTATAGGATTGTTAAGTTAAGAAGTGGGCAACATCGGACCAGGGGGAAAAGTTCCCCATTGAATAACTAAACCATCCTCTGAAAAACACAATTTTTTACCTGGCAATGACAGCTATAGTTTTTAACTCCTTATCGACGTCACATTTAACCGCTCTGCGTTCTTTCCTGTAATACAGTGTCCGGTACTTAAAGCAACCAAGATGCTACACTTCTATAAGGATAATTAAAAAAGTAAATAAGTGACATCGTTTTCCATTATTTGCTTTTTTATTCATTTTTTTGATGCATTTTTTGTAAACACTAGAGATTCCCAAGAAAAACGTGAAAAATATTCACATTTTTTATTCACTTTTTTCTTGAGGATCTCCAGTGTTACAAAAAATGCAACAAAAAAAGTGAATAAAAAAATGCTGTAAAAAAGTGAATAAAAAAACTGAATAAAAAAGTGAATACAAAAAGTGAATAATGAAAAGCGAAGTCACTTTTTTAAACATCCTACCGTCGAAATCTCTTCCCTTTGGAGCGTTATTAACTCAAAAGAGTTAAGAGAAGTCCAATTCTGTCGTGTAATCTCACACGTCCATCCATGGGCCCACCTCAGATTAGTCTTCGTCGGCGATGAAACAATACTGCTTTGTTTCGTTTGTTTTATTTTTTAGTTTCTGGGGGCATACCAACTTTCCAATTCTATTGGAAGCTGTAAGCTAGCTGTAAGCTATCTCAAACTGCTTGGCCATCTCACTTAAAGACGTGCGGCAATTAAAGGAAAGATCTTGTTTTCAGAAAAATTGACTCTAATTACTTGCCTGTCAGAAGCAAGCGTCTTCCCACACAGTTCCGAAAGATTTCAGACCAGTTAGTCTGTCTTCTTCAATGTTAAAGACAGTGGAACGAAAAATATACTCAATTGGGAGCTTCTGTCATAAATTGATTTGTCAATAGGGGCACACCACAGGGAGGTGTTTTGTCGCCGCTTCTTTGGAATCTGGCACTGAATGTAATGCTGCTCTCTCTAGAAGCATGAGGCTGTTGCATATGCTGACGATATCGAGATTGCGGTAAAGGGAAACCACCTGCCAACCTTGAGGGACATTCTTCAAGGTTCTCTGAAAGGTCTGTATAAATAGGCAGGAGACTGGGTCTGGGAGTTAATCCAAGTAAAAGAGAGCTTGTCTTGTTTACAAGGAAAAATAAAATTCATGATTTTTATCCAATTTCTCTCGACGGCACTGAAATCGCCTTCTCAGATGGAGTGCTGTAGCTTGGAGTATTTCTATATAAAAACTTGCAAACTGGAAACTACCTTACAGGTTCCAACAGAATAATAATGTGTTGGTATGCCTCTAGAAACTTGCAAGCAAAACCCAAGGCTTTGTTCCGCGACGGAGACTTATCAGAGATGTCCATCCATGGACGTGTGAGACTACACAATAGATTTGGCCTTCTCTTAATCAGAAGCGCACAAGTGAGCCGATATCGCTTCTAAGAGGAGATATTTTGACGGTGCACAGTGCGACATTTGGCCAATCTAGGTGGACAAAAATCTAATTTAAAAGATCCTGGCTTGAAATTTGGTTTGATAATAATGTAGGACATAACTAATATTGACAACAAAATTTGGAACAATCGAACAATTGCCACGCCCATTTTTGGGAAATTAACTATTATTTAAGAAATTGCTTAAATAATTTGAAGAATTTTTATGAAATTTCGTAAAAATAAATTATTATTTGTGTAAAATAAATTGTACACAATAACCTCAAAGATAATTATTGATGGGCGGTGTACGCCCACTTTTTTATAACAGATATTTAAGCTGTGTTGGACAACCTTGGGCAAGATTTAATTTTTTGACTTATTTACATTGTAAATTAACTCTATACTGTAACAAAAAGGGGCGTGGTCCACCCACTATTTGCAGTTTTCATTATTTTAATTCCATTGCGAATTCTACGAATTTAACAATTGTCCAATTTTCCCATATTTTATACAAAAACTAAACATCGTTAAAAAAATGTAATGCCGTTAAACAAGGGTTTGGTGTAATTACTCATTACATTTTATATTATAATGTATTCTTACATAATCATTCAATTTTATATGCAATATTAGTGTATTTTTCATATAGTTTAAAACTAAAAGTCTCTGGAATTAAAAAAAAATCAAGCAAAAAGTCCATTTTAGACGTTCACTAAACTTTAAAATTCTCTATAAATCGCAAAAAATCGCCAGCAAACATGGTTTAATCTCTTACTAGAGACATTCCAACAACTGCCACATGTATAGATCGTGTGAGGGAGCGTGAGGAAACTATAGTTTTATTCCAACAAAGTTTCCTTTTTTTTTTTTTTTGTTTTTAATTTTTAATTTGTGTTTTTAATAAATTACAACAATAAGTTTTCGATTAAATTGAAAAATGAGCACGGATTTAAAAACTAGATTAAAAATGCTGTATTTAAGAAAAAAAAAATGGACTTATAACTCCAACAACAAAAAAGTTATAAATGTTTGAAGTTGGGATGGTGCTCAAAAATATATTTTATTTCTCAAAAGTCTATTACAAGATGTGACTTTAAACTCCTGTATCAAATGAAACAGCACTTTTTTCGTCATATTATGATTATTTCCATAGCATATGGTTTGTTTGCTGTCACATTCATATAAATTATAACAATCCGCCAACTTTTATTTTTCGATTTTTGTCCACCTAGATTGGCCAAATGTCGCACTGTGCGGTGGTTGCTGTAATTACCAGACACTGTCTTATAGGAAAGCAAGAAAATGTGCCGTCAAATTACTTTTGCCGGAGTTGTATGGATGTGGAAGAGCTGGAAACTATCGAACACTTTATCTGGCGCCATTTTCTGGTTAGAGACTTGTTTCACTGGGATCTAGGGAGCTGCACGATATTTTTTTCATTTGTCGGATGTTAAAATTCAATATCTTATACCCTGTTCTAACTTACAGCTGAAAACCATTTTTAGAAACAATATTTTTAGCACTTTCTATATTCTTTTACAGTATATTGACAGAAAATGTTGCTAAAAACGGTGTTTAGCTGTACGTGAGAACAAGGTATTAGAAGTTTTATAAGGAGCTCAAATTGTTTTAACGGCACGGACTAGTAGGGGAACCTATTACGGTCCCATGGTATCACAACGGACCTCAGAGTCTTACAACCTAAACTAGGTTTAATCTTCATATCAGAAACTCCCCCTTACATAGGATTTAAATTTTTTTGTATTTTAAATTTATTGTCTTACATTTTGATGCCTTTTGGCAGAAACCACATTTATAAATGTGGTCGGTGGTCATGACGGCAATGTCAATGATGATAATTTTTATACTGGAATACATTGTATACATCCATTACGACATGTGGGCTAACAAGGGAAGTATCTCTAACCTTATGAACCGATTTGTATGAAACTTAAAATATATATAAAAGATACAATTCTAAGGTTGGGATGTCCCGGCTCATCGGCAATATCGGGGAATTAGGGGTTCAAAACATAGGTAAAAAAATTTTCAGCCGGTTCTTTCTAAGAAACTATATAATATTTACATATCAAAAGAAAGGTTCTTTTAATGTCTATCCAACGTTGGCATACACTTAAGAATTCGGCTTCGTTAAATATTTTTTTCATGAAAATGTTTAAATTTTGTCGGGTATTTATATGAAGACATATGATATCCGTACGAATATGAAATAATCTATATTACATTTAAGTCGACACGTATTTTTGCTGTAGACAATATTTCCGTTAGTTCGGGAGTTATCAAAATGTTTGTGAAGGTCCAAATAATTTCGTAAGGGGAAGTTTTTAAACACTTGTATAACCGAGACACCCTAACCTTAAAATCGTCTCTTTTATATATATTTTAAATTTCAGGCAAATCGGCTAATAAGGGTTGAGATACTTCCCTTGTAAGTTATTTTATCCTTGGCGATAAATTAAAATAGCTTAAGTCGATAAAAAACAAAAAAAAAATCGTAGTTTTATTACAGGGAAACATAGCTTCTCAAGCAACATTGGTTGTTTGGGAAACTATCCAAAACATCCCCTTAAATCAAAGCTGCAGTCATTCTCAACCGTTTGATGGGTGGTTTTATTTAATCTCTGCGTAGTCCTAAATTTTAAAATATGTTTCTTTAACATGATTTCTTTAATTTAAACAACCTAAATATTTGTATGCATATTTTTTTTAATATTAAAATCCAATTAATACTTATTGCAACCAAAGTACAAAAAAAAAATATACACACATTCATTTCCTTCCTTCCGTTTTATATTAAAATTGTAACATTATATTTTTTTTTTTTACTTTTGCTATAACAATTTATTCTAAAAATAAAAAAAAATATATAAAGATTAATTACAAACTAACCTCACGTAACTTTGGCACTCTTGCCTGAATGAGGACAAAGTCAGCCGCACACGTTCGTTACATTCCCTTTTTCCGTTTTCTTTTTTTGTACAAAATATATGAATGACGGTGGTGGTGATGGTGGCGGTGTACATTTTCCAACATTGACTCCGATTACATTACTTTAGGATTTTTTTTTTCAACATCTTTCTAATCGCCCTCAATCGTTGGCAAAGATACAAAGTTAAAGCATGCCAGGTTTTTTTTTGCTAGCTGGCTGGATGACTAGCCGGCTAGCAGTCGTTGCAAGAATGTATATTAGGGTGGCTGGTATTATCCGCTAAAGTTCCAAGGATAGTTTTAATTTATCTTGACCATATCCCGTGTCAATTATCCAGGTTACTCAGAAGCCAGAATCATTTGTATCCCTGATGTCTTACAGACTTCTTCAACTATTTCCTCAAAATACAATATTTGTAATCAAAATATTATATTGATTCCTATGGTTCCAAGTTGGAACAAAGGAGCGTAACGAATTCTTGTATTGTAAGTGGCTGCTGACGTTTTACTTCACACGTAGACTCTGAGGTCTGTTATGATACCACGGGACTTATAGGTTTCCCTATTAGTCTCTGCGTTTAAATCAATTTGAACTTCTTATGAAGGTTAGGTTAGATTAGGTTATAAGTCGCTGCTTACTTTTTACGTCAGCACACGTAGACTCTGAGGTCTGTTGTGATACCACGGGACTGTAATAGGTTTCTCTACTGGTTCCTGCCGTTAAACCAATTCGAGCTTCTTATGAAACTCCTTAGATATTGAATTTTGACATCCGACAAATCAGAAAGATCGTGCAGCTCCCTTGATCCCAGTGAAGCAAGTCTCTGACCAGAAAGTGCCGGGCAATGGCAGATGAAGTGTTCGATAGTTTCCAAGTCCTCTTCATCCATGCAACTCTGGCAAAAGTCATTCGACGGTACATTTAACCGCTCAGCGTGCTTCCCTATAAGACAGTGTCCGGTAATTACAGCAACCACCGTCGAAATCTCTCCTCTTGGAAACGATATCAGATCCCTTGTGCGCTTCTGATTAAGAGAAGGCTAAATTTGATTAGTCGCGTAGATTTTGCTTGCAAGTTTCTACCAACACATTCCAATTCTGTTGGAACCTGTAAGGTAGTTCCCAGTCTTGCAAGCTCATCGCCTTTGCAATTCCCTGTTATGTCTCTGTGTACTGGGACCCATATGAGTCGTACACACAGAAAACAAATTTGCTAATTTCCAACTGAAATTCAGTTGTTACAACAAAAAATCTGTGGATGCATTTGAATTAAGGTTGAATCAACTAAATATCGGTAGTTACAACAAAATTGTGTTATTACAACTGTCTTTTAATTGAAGCAACTATAAAATTCGTTAGCCACATCAAAATGTAGTAGCAGCAACCGAATTTTGAGTTAATACAACTGAATAATACAGTTGGAAATTCATTTTTCTCTGTGTATGTCAAACTGCTTGGTCGTCTCATTTAAAAACGTGCGGCATTTAAGGGCAGATCTTGTTCAGAAACATTGACTCCATGAACTTGACCGCGGCTGAACTGATGTTGACTGCAGTTGTAGACAATACAGTGCAGCTCAACCAGTCAGCCACTTCCTTTATTGCCAGCATCTCTGCTTGGTAAATGCTGCAATGATCCTGTAATCTTCGGGCCAGGCTCAACCCAAGCTCCTCCGAATAGACTCTAAAGCCCACTTGAACGTGCAGCCTCGACCACGCGCTATGGCCACAATCGCTGCTCCTCCATTGCAGTGTGCTATTAAGTCGAATTGCCAACGTAGTCGCATACTGCCTACCCAATATGTCCAATGGTATCAGGTCAACGAGGATTTCTAATGCAGCCGTAGGTGTAGTGCGAAGAGCACCAGTGATGCACATCGACGCTATTCACTGTACCTTCGTGATAAAGACACAGTTCCCTTTTGTCTCTAAATCAGGCCACCAGACAATAATTCCATACAGCAGAACGACTTTGGGGCTAATGCCCCATTGTTTTCGAATGGCCCTTTTACAGGAATATAAAACAATCGTTGCTTTTCTCACCCGTTCGTCAATATTAAGCCTGAAATTCAACTTCCTATCTAGAAATACTCCAAGATACTTGGCTCTATCTGAGAAGGTGATTTCAGTGCCGTCCAGAGAAATATGATCAATAGCAGGAATCTTATTTTTCCTTGTAAACAAACCAAGCTCTGTTTTACGAGGATTAGCTCATTTAGACAGACCTTTCAGAGAACCCTGAAGAATGTCCCTCAATGTTGGCAATTGTTTTCCCTTTACCGTTCTCGCGACATCGTCTGCATATGTGAAAACTTGACAACCGCGAGCTACTAGAGATAGCAGCATTGAATTCAGTGCCAGGTTTCAAAGATGCGGCGAAAGAACACCTCCCTGTGGTGTGCCCCTATTGACAATTCGAGGCATGACAGACGCTCCCAATTCAGACGTTATACGTCTATTGGCAAGTAGTCTTATCTCAGACCAAGTTTTTCCTGTTTCGCGAATTTCGGATTATAAATGCCTTCTCGAGGTGTTAGCGGTTCTACCTCTTCTTCTGCTGCCATGAGGGTTCTATTAAATTACATCATTGATATATCAAGTATGGCCAACCCAACCTTATGTCCTTTTTGCAATTTCTATGCGGATTGGTGTTTCACCTGTTTTTTGCCAGAGGTCTCAGTTGAAAACTATGTTCGGCCAAAATATTCGCAATATTTTTCGCAAGCAACGTTTATAAATACTTGGATATCGCTTGCAGTAGATTTTCAGGACTCACACCCATATAGCAGAATAGAGCGAACATTGGAGGAGAAAAGGCGGTGCCCCACCAAATTTTTGCATTCTATCCCTTTTCTTTGGTAGTTTAATTATCACCCCTTCACTTACAATTAGTTTAGCAGGAAGAGAGTGGGATGTCTAAAACTCTTTGATTATAGGGCTGATTATTTTAGTGACATTACCAAATAGTTGTGGTTTGCAGAATTGACAGTATGTCGGCAAAATAGTCGGACCATATTGCCAGTTGCCTCTCCTTGGATGATAATCAAAATATTGCTTGAATAAATTGTTCTAAAAGTCATTCTTTCCAGTAGAAAAATTTATTGCACTTCGTTTAAGTGCTGCCTTAATTAAAACTCATACTACATATATATTTTACTAGCTAGTCATTAAATTTTGTTTAAATTGCATACATATTGTTAACAACAGTTTGAAATAATATTATAAAAAGGGGAATTGTAAAAAAGGTAAGAGAAAATTCCTCCCTAATACAAAAACTTTGTATGTTCTTAATTGTTGATTTTAACCAAGTTTTAAAGGTCTTGTTTCCTAACTGGATGTGAACAGTGGTTGTAAAAGAAATCTGGAAAATATAAATAAATTAACTTTGATAGACGAAAATCTTCAAAATATACACGGCGACAATCTAGTCTCTCTAATATGGGTATCAGGGTATAATGGAGTAGACGGGAACGATAAAGCTGATAAACTGAACTTCCGATTCAGTACTACGGATCAAAAAGTGATTGTCAGTGTATTTTAATGGCAAATAGGTAATAGCAGAATTATGAGAATTACGACATCAGGAGAATTCGCTACCAACTTTCTCTTAATAGAAGGAATGCTGTTTACTACCGGGAATGGTCACAGGACACTGCCTAATTTCTTTCCCGCAAAAACGTTTGAACGTATCTCTAAAGATGTAATGAACCACAAACGTGTGAAGACTATATTTTCCGAGGGTGGAACCAAACACATTTTTCCTCCCAATTTTGCCATTTTAATGTCATGATTCGAGCAGTGATCTATAATTTGTCGATTTGATCGAATTCTGTCGTCACAATTGAATATCAGTAGTCTCAACTAAATTCGGTTCATACAACAGGCATTTAATTAAAACAATAAAAATATTCGGTTATCACATCCAAAAATAGTAGCGACAACCGAATTATGAGTTGATACAACTGGCAAATTTGGTTGGAATTTTTTTTTTTCTGTGTAATGATGAGGAATGTTGTTGATGCCAAACGTTTGTTGACAGGTGTGAACCTTGCAACAAGGTTGTGCAACCGTTTCCTGATTACAAATCCGCGTTCAAACATGTGCTTTCCAGAATATACACTTTATATATCTCATGTTCTCATTTTAGATCATTCTTGCCCCTTCATACTCAATTCTTGTATAACGGTTATGTCAGCTCTTATTATATCGAGCTCATTCGCCAGGAAAAAGTTCATCATGTTGAAATTGGTAGAAGGTTAGGTTGTAAGTGGCAGCTGATGCTTTACGTCAGCACACATAGACTCTTAGGTTCGTTGTGATACCACGGGACGGTAATTGGGTTCCCCTACTAGTCCCTGCCGTTAAATCAATTATAGCTCCTTATGAAACTCCTAAGATATTGAATTTTTAAATTCGAAAAATTCGAAAGATCGTAAAGCTTACTAGATCCCAGTGAAGCAAGTCTCTGACCCGAAAGTGCCTGGAAATGGCAGATAAAGTAAGTGCAACTCTGACAAAAGTCTTTTGACGGAGCAAGCTCAGTGTGCTTTCCTAAAAGGTAGTGTCTGGTAATTAAAGCAACTCCTGTCGAAATCTCTTCTCTTGGAAGCGACATCAGTTCCCTTGTATACTTATTATTAAGAGAAGGTCAAATGGGTCGAGTAATCTCACACGTCCATCAATGTGCCCAGCTTTGCTTAATCTCCGTAGCGGAACAAAGCTTGTTTGCATGTTTCGAGAGTCATACCAACACATTCCAATTCCGAAAGAACCTGTAAGGTAGTTCCCAGTCTTACAAGGTCATCGGATTTGCAATTCCCTTGAATTTCTCAGTGCTCTATGAGTCGTATGTCAAACTGCTTGGCCATCCCATTTAAATACGTGCACCAGTTAAGGGTAGATATTGTTATCAGAAACATTGGCTCCAGCGACTTAACTGCGGCTTGACTGCTGTTGCAAATCAACTATTCAGCAAATCAACTAGTCAGCAATCAACTAGTCAGCAAATCAACTAGTCAGTATCTCTGCCAAGCAAACACTGCAATGATATGGCAATTTTTGAGCCAGGCTCAACCCAAGCTCTTCCGAATAGACTCCGAAGCCCACTTGTTCTGTGTAAAAATTTAAATATGCTCCACTATCCGAATTGCCCCTCATCCAAGACTTCCTGAATGGTATCGTAGTGGTAAGTAAAGTGGCTCTCAAAAAGCCTTATAAAGGATTATTATCTTTTTCAAGATCGCGCTATGGCCACAATCGCTGCTCTTTCAATGACTACCCAATATGTCAAATGGTATTATGTGAAGGACGATTTCTAATGCAGCCGTTGGGGAAGTATGAAGAGCTAGAGTGATACATATCGACGTCATTCTCTGTTCCTTCGTGATAAAGACAGAGTTCCCTTTTGTTTTTAACGCAAGCCACCTGCCAATGATTCCATACAGCAGAATTGGACGCACCACTGCTGTATAAATCCAATGAACGGCTCTAGGGATAAAGCCTAATCGTTTTCAATGGCCTGTAGCTGATTTCTGTAACTCTCGAATCGAAAGATTTCTCGCATGAAACATGTGAAATGAAACAAAAACATTGTAAATCGGCACAAAAACTGACTTTTCACATTTTACTGTTTCTGTAACTTTGTTGTGCGAAAACTATTGAACTTATTGGAATGATGCGAAAAAACCCGTTTCTGTAAAGTAATTGGTCGAAAACTTTTCTATTTGAAGTGTCAAAAAAACTCACATTTTAAAACGGTGCGAGACTTCGACAAAAAGAAATAAAAACATTAAAAAGATAATAATAAATTAAAAAAATGGAGAAAAATAGTAAGAAAAATACAAATTACTTGTTTTGTGTTGGTATAAATATCTAATTAATTATATTTTTTACAAATTTTAGACAAATCAAAAAATCTCTAAATGTAAAAATGCTGTTATTAATACAACGCTACACATTATCATCAACACTATGTAATTCTATTTTTTTTATATTTATTTTATTGCTTTTAAATGATCCATAAACAATAATTTGAGTTGCTTCGTGTTATTATTTTTTTCTGTTTTGTTACTATTTTCTCACTGTGATTACTTTTTTGACAGCTATCTTGGAATATTCCAATACAAACGCTGGCTTTTTCGCATTGACATACAGAAACAGTTTTTATTCCAGAGTCGAGAAACGGTGGAATTTTTTGTTTCATATTTTTCGATGCGAAAACTTCTCACTTTAATTACAGAAACGGGCTACTGTTTACAGAAATGTAAAGCAATCGTTGCATTTCTAACCCGTTGCCCAATATTACGCTTATCCAAATGTATAACTCTCGCTTGTTTAAACATCATTTTGGTTTTTCCAAACCACTGTTCGATGGTAGATTTCTGTGCCAAAACAGCAAAAAAACATAAATTAAACGGCGGCATACTCTAAATATACAGTATCCGTTTGTTAGCATGTTGTATATTTAAATGCCTGGACGTCGTTACTTTAATTTTTTTAGTCGAAATCTTAAAGTAATGAGAATTTGTTTGTTGCTATCTACAATAAACTTGGGTATGGGATGGTTGATTGTTTCGGGTTGAATGGTTTCCTTTTTTACATATTTTTTTTAAATTTTTTACTTTCTGGTGTGGCAAATGTGTCATTAGGCATGTTTCACGACCTTCTGTCATGCACAAAAAATAATTATAATTTAATACACTTGATGTTTGCTTGTTGTAATTAGGGAGTATGTACTTATGCTTCTATTTTGTATTTAGGGTGATTGTGGTTTTATTAAAGGTTTTAGTGCTATCTCCTTTTGGGAAAGGATAAAAATATTGTACAACTTGTTGGTACTTACTTTTAAACAAATCTACGATAAGGTAGTTAAGAGTATGCATTTTTTTAAGAGCATTAATTTAAAATATTTCTTTAATACTTTAGAAAAAGTCTCAGATTCTGAGACATTTTTCCTATAGAAAAATTCTCAGATTTTGAGAAATTTTTCCTATAGAAAAAGTCTGAGATTTTGAGAAATTTTTCCTATAGAAAAAGTCTCAGATTTTGTGAAATTTTTCCTATAGAAAAATTCTTAGATTCTGAAACATTTTTTTTCCTTTAGAAAAAGTCTCAGATTCTAAAACATTTTTTCCTATAGAAAAAGTCTCAGATTCTGAGACATTTTTCCTATAGAAAAAGTATGTGCTTTTGAGAGATTTTTTGTTAATGAACGGCAACACTGGATGAAAAAAAAATAGTGGCAGCAACTAAAGAGTTATAAGTAGCTGATCAAAATTGCCAAATGTGATTCCTGGAAAAACTTCTGTGGCAACATAGAAGTCGTTTCTGAGGCATCCACACAGAGAAAAATAAATTTCCAACTGAATTTTTCAGTTGTATCAACTTAAAATTCGGTTGCTGCTACTACATTTTGATGTAGCTAACAAATTTTATAGTTGTTTCAATAAAAAGACAGTTGTATTAACAACATTTTGTTGTAGCTATCGATATTTAGTTGTTTCAGCCATAATACAAATGCACTCACCGATTTTTTGTTGCAACAACTGAATTTCAGTTGGAAATCTGCAAATTTGTTTTCTGAGTGCAGGCTGCGCAAAGTTAAGGCTTCTTCTCCTTGCATCCTGGTATACCTGAAGGATCCTACTAGGGTATGGTCAAGGAGCATAGAAATATATTGGATGCCCAGACTTTCAAAACGGTGATAATCACAAGACCCCTCGCTGCTCAAGTTACCAAAGTTTCTCAAGCACGTGGCTGTCATGTTGTCGCATATGCTACGATGTCGCGATAAAGGAAAAGCAGCTGCCAACACTAAGGGACAATATTCAGACAGAGTTAGTCCAAGTAAAACAGAGCTTGTCTTATTTACAAGGAAAGATATAATTCCTGCTTTTGATTCTATGTCTCTGGACGGCACTGAAATCGCCTCTCAGATGGACCCAAGTATCTTGGAGTATTTCTGGCGATGAAGTTGATTTCCAGGGGTAATATTGATTACTTTATATTCTTGGAATTGGAAAACGATGGGGCTTAAGCCCTAGAGTCGTTCACTGGATTTATACAGCAGTGGTGCTTCCAATTCAGCCGTATGGAATCATTGTCTGGTGGTCTGCTTTAGAGACACAAGTGAACTGTGTTTTTATTGCGACGGTAACGAGAATGACGTCGATGTGCATCACTGATGCTATATACCTATGGCTACATTAGAACTCCTTCACCTAATTCTATTGGATATATTGGAGAGGCAGTATGTGGCTACGTCAACAATTTGACTGACGCACACTGCAATGGAAGAACAACGATTGTGGCCATAGCCACATCCACCACAAAATGTGGACTGTGCTCCTCTATGATCCTTTTTGAGCTCCAATTTACAACCATGATACCATCCATGGAGTCTTGGATTAGGGGCATTCCTGGTAGTGGAGCCTCCATAAATTTTTACACAGATGGGTCGAAGCTACACGAACAAGTAGGCTTTGGAGTCTATTCGGAAGAGCTTGGATGGAGCCTTGCTCGAAGATTGCCAGATCATTGCAGTGTTTACCAGGCAGAGATATTGGCAATAAAGGAGGTACTGGTTGGTTGAGTTGCACTGTCTTGTCTACAAACTCAGTCAACATCTATTCTGACGGTCAAGCCGCGGTCAAGTCCCTGGCGTCAATGTTTCTGAAAACAAGATCTGCCCTTAACTTCTGCATGTCTTTAAATGAGATGGCAAAGCAGTTTGACATGCGACTCTTATGGGTCCCAGGGCACCGAGGCATTCCAGGGTATCGCAAAGTCGATGAGCTTGCAAGACTGGGAATTAGCCGATAGGTTCCAACAGAACTGGAATGTGTTGGTATGCCTCTAGACACTTCCAGACACAATCTAGGGCTTTGTTCCGCAACGGAGAGCAATCAAAGATGAGCACATGGATGGACGTTTGAGATTACACGACAGTTTTGACCTCCTCTTAATCAGAAGCGCACAAGTGAGCTGATGTCGTTTTCATGAAAAGAGATTTCGACGGTAGTTGCTGTAATTACCGGACACTGTTTAATAGGAAAGCACACAGAGCGGTTAAATGTGCCGTCAAATCCCTTTTTCAGGAGGAGGAGTTGAAAACTATCGAAGATTTTATCTGCCATTATGTTTTTGGTCAGAGACTTGATTCACTGGGATCTAGGGAGCTGCACGATCTCTCTGGTTTGTCGGATGTCAAAATTTAATATCTTAGGAGTTTCATAAGGAGCTTAAATTGCACAGAAAAAAATATTTGCCAATGAACGAAATTCATAGTATTTATGAACAAATACAGACAAATTATGAACTTTTTCATTAAATTTTTGAACTTTTTCATAGTATTTAGGAAAATTTTTTTAATAGTTCTTATATTTCACCATACATGACTAATTAATTAATGGGACCAATTAATTGATAGCTTAATTACCATTTAATTGATGTCAATGGTAATGAAATTTTTTCCATTACCATTGGTTGTATCAATGGTAATGGTTTTAATTGAAGCAATTTAATTACTAATGGTTAATAAAAAAAAAAAAATACCATTGGTATGGCATCAATTAAAAAAAATAGTTATCATTAGTAAAAGTCGTCACAATATTGTCAAAATTGTTAATATTTGAAAATATCTGTTGGTTTTTGTTATTTTGTTTTTTAATTTTTTACATTTTTTAAAAAGGATGAAGATAGATTTGCAAGTTAGATTCGGGTTGTGAAATTTGCTAAATCTGTTATACCCGCTAAAAGTTAGATTTGGATTGTTATATCTGGCTTAAATAAAAAATATTTAACAATTAAAATAATTATTAAATAATGAATTAAAATATATTATTAAAAAATTAAAAAAAAAAATCAAAACACATTCATACGTTTTTTCCATCTTGGGCCACAGTGGACATTTTGGACAGACCTGAATGGGGTTTGTTAATTTTGGGTGATAGTCCTGGACTACTAGAGTAACCTGGCATGCCGGTTATACCCAATTGTTTCTCAGGAAAAACGATATGATTTTTAAAAAAATATATATTTTCCATATGGGTCATATTCTGGCATTTTTTGTATCTTGGGCCAAAGTGGACATTTTGAACAGACCTGAATTGGGTTTGTTAATTTTGGGTGATAGTCCTGGACGAGTTGAGCAACCTGGCATGCCGGTTATACCCAATTGTTTCTCAGGAAAAAAGATATGAATTTTTAAAAAAAATATATTTTCCATATGGGTCATATTCTGGCAATTTTCGTATCTTGGGCCAAAGTGATCATTTTGGACAGACCTGAATGGGGTTTGTTAATTTTGGGTGATAGTCCTGGACTAGTAGAGCAACTTGGCATGCCGGTTGTACCCAATTGTTTCTCAGGAAAAAAGATATGGTTTTTGAAAAAAATATATTTTCCATATGGGTCATATTCTGACATTTTGTGTGTCATTTAAAAAAAAAAATATATTTTCCATATGGGTCATATTCTGAAATTTTTTGTATCTTGGGCCAAAGTGAACATTTTGGACAGACCTGAATAGGGTTTGTTAATTTTGGGTGATAGTCCTGGACGAGTTGAGCAACTTGCCATGCCGGTTATACCCAATTGTTTCTCAGGAAAAAGCATGTGAATTTAAAAAAAAAAATATATTTTCCATATGGGTCATATTCTGGCAATTTTTGTATCTTGGGCGGCGTACGGACATAGCGCCCAAGGTCTTATCGCCCAACACCGTAAATGTCATATCGCCCAAGCTGCGACATATAGCCCAAAATCATAGGTCTAAAAATGTTATTTCTCCCAAAACAAAATTGTCAAAAAATCCAAAATATTTTTTTGGGCGAAATGTCGAAATTACGACTTCTATGATTTGTTTTTTCGTAATAAAGGTTTTCTGCGTAGCCGGCCTTCGGCCGGGCTTAAGGATTACATACTCCATGCATTAAACCCACCCTCTTTGCAAACCAAAGCTATTTTGATTATCAGGCCATTTTGATGCAATGCATAACAAATTTGATAGTGTAAAGGCATGCTACCTAGAAAACTTTACTTTACGGAGAGGGTGGGTTTAATGCATGGATTTTGTAATCCATAAGACCGGCCTAAGGCCGGCTACGCATAAAAACTTTAAAATATTGTGTTAAAAAAAACAATATTGGTGAGTTTTATGTTTTTGGGTGCTATGACATTTCATAAATTTAACATTTTGATATTTGGGTAATATGACATTTTTGACAATTTATATTAATTTAAAGAAAATTGTTAAAATACCCAAAAATAATGGCCATATTGTCCAAAAAATTTTGCAACAACAACTAACACACATTTTTTTTGGGTGGAATGACTTTTATAAATTGGGCGATATGCACTTGGGCGCTATGTCCGTACGCCATCTTGGGCCAAAGTGATCATTTTGGACAAACCGGAATGGGGTTTGTTAATTTTGGGTGATAGTCCTGGACTAGTAGAGCAACTTGGCATGCCGGTTGTACCCAATTGTTTCTCAGGAAAAAAGATATGATTTTTGAAAAAAATATATTTTCCATATTGGTCATTTTCTGACATTTTGTGTATCTTGGGCCAAAGTGAACATTTTGGACAGACCTGAAGGGGGTTTGTTAATTTTGGGTGATAGTCCTGGACTAGTAGAGTAACCTGGTATGCCGGTTATACCCAATTGTTTCTCAGGAAAAAAGATATGATTTTTAAAAAAATATATTTTCCATATGGGTCATATTCTGGCATTTTTTGTATCTTGGGCCAAAGTGGACATTTTGGACAGACCTGAATGGGGTTTGTCAATTTTGGTGGATAGTCCTGGAATAGTAGAGAAACCTGGCATGCCGGTTATACCCAAATGTTTCTCAGGAAAAACGATATGTTTTTTTTAAAAAATATATTCCATATGGGTCATATTCTGGCAGTTTTGTATCTTGGGCCATAGTAGACATTTTGACAGACCTGAATGGGGTGTGTCAATTTGGCCAGGTTACTCTACTAGTCCAGGAATATCACCCAAAATTAACAAACCCCATTCAGGTCTGTCCAAAATGTCCACTTTGACCCAAGATACAAAAAATGCCAGAATATGACCCATATAGAAAATATATTTTTTTAAAAATTGGGTATAACCGGCATGCCAGGTTACTCTACTAGTCCAGGAATATCACCCAAAATTAACAAACCCCATTCAGGTCTGTCCAAAATGATCACTTTGGCCCAAGATACAAAAATTGCCAGAATATGACCCATATGGAAAATATATTTTTTTTAAAAATTCATATCTTTTTTCCTGAGAAACAATTGGGTATAACCGGCATGCTAGGTTGCTCAACTCGTCCAGGACTATCACCCAAAATTAACAAACCCTATTCAGGTCTGTCCAAAATGTTCACTTTGGCCCAAGATACAAAAAATGCCAGAATATGACCAATATGGAAAATATATATATTTTTTTTTTAAATCATATCTTTTTTCCTGAAACAATTGGGTATAATCGGCATGCCAGGTTGCTCTACTAGTCCAGGACTATCATCCAAAATTGACAAACCCCATTCAGGTCTGTCCAAAATGTCAACTTTGGCCCAAGATACAAAAAATACCAGAATATGACCCATATGGAAAATATATTTCTTTAAAAATTCATATCTTTTTCCATAAGAAACAATTGGGTATAACCGGTATGCCAGGTTGGTCTACTAGTCCAGGACTATCAACTAAAATTGACAAACCCCATTCAGGTCGGTCCAAAATGTTTTTTTTTTTAAATTCATATCTTTTTTCCTGAGAAACAATTGCGTATAACCGGCAATCCAGGTTGCTCAACTAGTCCAGGATTATAACCCAAAATTAACAAACCCTATTCAGGTCTGTCCAAAATGATCACTTTGGCCCAAGATACAAAAATTGCCAGAATATGACCCATATGGAAAATATATTTTTTTTAAAAATTCATATCTTTTTTCCTGAGAAACAATTGGGTATAACCGGCATGCCAGGTTGCTCAACTCGTCCAGGACTATCACCCAAAATTAACAAACCCTATTCAGGTCTGTCCAAAATGTTCACTTTGGCCCAAGATACAAAAAATGTCAGAATATGGAAATATATTTTTTTAAAAAATCATTTGGGTATAACCGGCATGCCTGGTTACTCTAATAGTCCAGGAATATCACCCAAAATTAACAAACCCAATTCAGGTCTGTCCAAAATGTCCACTTTGGCCCAAGATACAAAAAATGCCAGAATATGACCCATATAGAAAATATATTTTTTTAAAAATCGTATCTTATTTCCTAAAAAACAATTGGGTATAACCGGCATACCAGGTTACTCTACTAGTCCAGGACTATCACCCAAAATTAACAAACCCAATTCAGGTCTGTCCAAAATGTCCACTTTGGCCCAAGATACACAAAATGTCAGAATATGACCCATATAGAAAATATATTTTTTTCAAAAATCATATCTTTTTTCCTGAGAAACAATTGGGTACAACCGGCATGCCAAGTTGCTCTACTAGTCCAGGACTATGACCCAAAATTAACAAACCCCATTCAGGTCTGTCCAAAATGATCACTTTGGCCCAAGATACAAAAATTGCCAGAATATGACCCATATGGAAAATATATTTTTTTTAAAAATTCATATCTTTTTTCCTGAGAAACAATTGGGTATAACCGGAATGCCAGGTTGCTCAACTCGTCCAGGACTATCACCCAAAATTAACAAACCCTATTCAGGTCTGTCCAAAATGTTCACTTTGGCCCAAGATACAAAAAATGTCAGAATATGACCCATATGGAAAATATATTATTTTTTTAAAAAATCATATCTTTTTTCCTGAGAAAAATTTGGTTATAACCGGCATGCCAGGTTACTCTACTAGTCCAGGAATATCACCCAAAATTAACAAACCCCATTCAGGTCTGTCCAAAATGTCCACTTTGGCCCAAGATACAAAAAATGCTAGAATATGACCTATATAGAAAATATATTTTTTTAAAAATCATATCTTTTTTCCTGAGAAACAATTGGGTATAACCGGCATACCAGGTTACTCTACTAGTCCAGGACTATCACCCAAATTTAACAAACCCAATTCAGGTCTGTCCAAAATGTCCACTTTGGCCCAAGATACAAAAAATGCCAGAATATGACCCATATGGAAAATATATTTTTTTTTTAAAATCATATCTTTTTTCCTGAGAAACAATTCGGTATACCCGGCATGCCAGGTTGCTCTACTAGTCCAGGACTATCACCCAAAATTAACAAACCCAATTCGGGTCTGTCCAAAATGTCCACTGTGGCCCAAGATAGAAAAAACGTACGAATGTGTTTTGATCTTTTTTTTAATTTTTTAATAATATATTTTAATTCATTATTATTTAATAATTATTTTAATTTTTAAATATTTATTATTTAAGCTATGTATACCAGATATAACAATCCAAATCTAACTTTCAAATCTAGCAAATTTAGCAAATTTCACAACCCGAATCTAAATTGCAAATCTATCTTCACACCCTTTGTGAACCAATGGTAATTAAATTTCAATGGTAATTAAAAATTCCCATCTATGTATTTCACATATTAAATACTATCAAATTTTATGAATTTGTTCATAAATACTATGAAAGTCGTTCATTGGATTTTTTTTTGTGTGTGGTTTAACGGCAGGGACCAGTAGAGGAACTTATTGCAATCCCATGGTATTACAACGGACCTCAGAGACTATATGTGCCTACATAAAACGTCAATAGCCCCTTACAACCTAACCTAACTGTCAGTTCTTATGAATAATATAGTGCTGTGATTGTTCTGTTCTTTCTTTTAGGATCTTCTATCAATCATTTAGATTAGTGCGAGTGCTATGTACACATAAATTACCATTTATGTCTATTTGTTCTTAACAAAACTGTGTGAACATTTATTTTTTTGGCACTTTTCATTAGTTTCTATAATATTTTGCTCAAGATAATCACTGCAGACGCCTTCAGATTTATTTAAAAACAGGATGTTGCACCTTTTGTGTGCGTGTAAAGAGAAGAAGGTAAATTTTTGTATTATTTTTTCTGTTATCAATATCTTAAAAGAAAAGAATATGAAATATTTTTTTTGCGTGTTTGCATGAAATAAATTGTTTTTATATTTATTTGTTGTAAAAGTATAAAATTTCAAGGGGTCTTATTTTATTTTAATTTTTCTTTATTTGTCTGTTAATGGAGGGGTACAGACAGGTAGTTTTAATACTTATTTTTAGTGTTTAAATATAATAACGGTATATTTGCTGTTGTTTTTCCCTGCAGAGAATTTAGTAAGTTTAAAAAATTTCTTTTCGTTTTTATTTTGTGTTAGGTGCAAAAACAGCTGTTATTAAAGTGATTAAAATCTCATGATTGTCGGTTTATATGTACAAATACCTTGTTTGGTAATACATACTTTTTTAAAATCTAACGGCATTATATTTCGCCCTTAACATTTAACTGTAATAAATATTTGCAAAACACGAAAATGTTTGATGGTATGGTTTTTTAAAGCTCCGAAGATTTTACCAGTTTAGTTGAGTAGCGTTTTTATACCCTCCAACTACAGTATGGGGGTATACTCACTTTGTCATTCCGTGTGTAACGCATCGAAATATCGGTCGGGGACCCCATAAAGTATATATATTATTGATCAGTGATCGATTCTAAGACATTCTAGCGATGTCCGTCCGTCCGTCCGTCCGTCTGTCCGTCCGTCCGTCTGTAGTTAACACGATGCAGTCCAAAATAAAAGAGCTAGATCCCTCAAGTTTGGCACAAATATGTCTTGTGTTCCTAGGCAGGTTAAGTTCGGAAATTGGCCAAATCGGACCAGGGGGAAAAAAGTTCCCCCTTGAAGAACTAAACCAACCTCTAAAAAAATACACTTTTTTACATGTTTTTTGTATTTTTGTTAAGTAAATGAAACATTTGGTATATTTATCGCGATGGGAAGGTGCTCTCAACGTCCCCCACTGACCTTATCAACCCCCCCCCCCCCCCAAAAAAAAAGATACGCCCCTGACAAATTTTTGTTTTAATTTTTTTTTTTACATTTTGGAGGGTATAAAAGATTCGGCTAAGCCGAATTTAACACTCTCACTTGTTTTTTTTTGGATTGCCTTCGGTCAGACTTCGGGGTTTTGTCCTCGTTGTCTCCGAAGTCAGCTTGACTTATTGTTAGCAAAGCTTTACTCTTATTGTTAGTACCAAATCTCTCTTTGTATTATCGAAATTCTTTTTGCACATCGAAATTATTTTAAATTTCAATCTTTTGAGTAGGACTCCATTTATAATATAACTTGTATGATCATACTATGATTGCTATAATCATATTTATGATATGATGCTCCTTCTGCAAGCCTAATTGGAGATAAAAATGACACTATGATTCCATCTAGGGTGTTTTTGAAAGGCTACACTCCAGGTAGTAGACCAGCTGTCAACATCTTTTCTGAATTGCCTGGAATCAATGTTCCTGGAAACGAAATTTGCCTTCTAGTGTCAAACATTTTTAAATAAGATGACACATCAAATGACTACTGCTGAAATTGTATGGTTGAGAAACACTTGTTATTAATAGGAGATGTTTCTCTATAAGCACGAGGTTGTCATGTCCTCACATATGCTGACGATGTCGCGATAGCGGTAAAAGGAAAGCATCTGCCAACATTGAGGGACATTCTTCAGGGTTCTCTGATAGATCTGTCTAAATGGGCTGTGGTTTGGGAGTTAATCCAAGTAAAACAGAGCTTGTCTTGTTTACAAGGAAAAATAAAATAACTGCTTTTGATCCTATTTCTCTGGACGGCGCTGAAATCGTCTTCTCCGATGGAGCCAAGTATCTTGGAGTTTTTCTGTATAGGAAGTTGAATTTCATGCGTAATATTGAGGAACGGGTGAGAAAAGCAACTTTATATTTCTGTAAAAGGGAAATTGGAAAGCGATGGGGATTTCGCCATAAAGTCGTTCATTGGATTTATACATCGGTGGTGCGTCCAATTCTGCTGTATCGAATCATTATCTGGTGGCCTGCTTTAGAGACAAAACGGAACTGTGTCTTTATCACGAAGGTACAGAGAATAGCGTCGATGTGCATCACTGGTGCTCTTCGTACTACACCTACGGCTGCATTAGAAATCCTCCTTCACCTGATATCATTGGACATATGGGGTAGGCAGTATGCGGCTACGTCGGCAATTCGACTTAATAGCACGCTGCAATGTAGGAACAGCGATTGTGGCCATAGCGCGATCTTGAAGAAGATAACAATACTACAAAATGTAGACTGTGCTCCCTCTATGAGTCTTTTTGAGCGCCACTTTACCACGATGATACCATCCAGGGGGTTTTAGATGAGGGGAATTCCGGGTAGTGGAGCCTCCATAAATTTTTACACGGATGGATCGAGGCTGCACGAACAAGTGGGCTTTGGAGTATATTCGGAGGAGCTAGGGTTGAGCCTGGATCGAAGATTGCCGGATCATTGCAGTGTTTGTCAGGCAGAGATGCTGGCAATAAAGGAAGTGGCTGACTGGTTGAGCCGCAATGTATTGTCTACAACTGCAGTCAACATCTATTCTGACAGTCAAGTCGCGGTCAAGCCCCTGGAGTCAATGTTTCTGAAAACAAGATCTGCCCTTAACTGCCGCACGTCTTTAAATGAGATGGCCAAGCAGTTTGACATACGACCCATATGGATCCCAAGGCACAGTGACATTTCAGGGAATTGCAAAGCCGATGAGCTTGCAAGACTGGGATCCTACCTAACAGGTTCCAACAGAATTGGAATGCGGCTTTGTTCCTTGACGGAGACTAATCAAAGATGGGCAAATGGATGGACGTGTGAGATAACACGTTAGGATTGGCCTTCTCTTAATCAGAGGCGCACAAGTGAGCTGATATCGCTTTCAAGAGGTGAGATTTTGACGATGGTTGCTATAATTACCGGACACTGTCTTATAGGGAAGCATGCAGAGCGGTTGAATGTGCCGTCGAATGACTTTTGCCGGAGTTGTATGGATGAAGAGGAGTTACAAACTATCAAACACTACATCTGCCATTTCCCGGCACTTTCTAGTAAGAGACTTGCTTCACTGGAATCTAGGGAGCTGCACGATCTTTCTGATCTGTCGGATGTTAAAATTCAATATCTAAGGAGTTTCATAAGAAGCTCAAATTGGTTTAACGACAAGGACTAGTAGGAAAACCTATTAAAGTCCCGTGGAATCACAATGAACCTCAGAGTCTACGTGTGTTGACATTAAACGTCAGCAGGCACTTACAACCTAACCTTCGAATCGAATCTATGCTATTGTATGTTTTCCCGTATTTGTCGAATCACCATTACAAATTGGTTTGATAACATGCTCAAAAAGAGTAATCCCCTCCTCGGCTCGTGTTATCAAAACGGACCTCAGATGTGCGCTGTCATGAAACGCCTGTTCAAAACTTTTTGTGAATGCATAATTTATCTGTAATTGAATGCGAAACTAATGCTGACTTCTGCTGTCTCAGGTGTAATATCCTGAGTAAAAATGTTTATATATATTCGCATATGTCACATCTGATTCGAGATTTGAAAGATCAGTACTGATCCGAGTTAGATCAGTACTGATCCGAAAAATGGGTCGCTAAAATTAGATCAGTTTTAATTGGATGGATACAATTTCATCCGATTAAAATAACAATCTGATTCGGGATTTGAGAGATTAGTACTGATCAGAGTAAGATCAGTACTGATCCGAAAAATGGATCGCTAAAATTAGATCAGTTTTAATCGGACGGATACAATTTCATCCGATTAAAACTGATCTAATCTTAGAGATCCATTTTTCGGATCAGTACTGATTCTTTACATTTTTACTTGGGAAATTTGAGTTTCTTAAACCTTCAAAATTCGAAAACCGCCGTATCGATTTTGAAAAATAGAAAAAAACCAATTGGTTCTGACATATTAAAAAATTTTCTTCAGATATATAAAGAAACTCAAATTTCGTCTAATGTGGATCAGAGTGGATCAAATGTGCCCTGAAGATATCAATAGAGATAATTAACAAAAAGTCAGGTTGTTGGTCCTACTAAAGGAGGTACAATTCGTGACATTTATTGAAGGCACATCGAAAGCCCATAGAACTTTCAGTGCTGATCGAATATCGGATAGTGTGTCTACCTGGAAGACGAAAAAATAAACAGCTATTGCTTGTACCCTGCATTTCTGAAATGTTTGAAGATATTCTACAGTAACTCCTGCAGTGGGTATTTTTACCTTTCGAAACTTATACACGAGTTGTGCTTTTCTGAGAAAAAAAACCCAACCAAATAAATCGGTTAGCTGGAATGTTTTTGAATCGTTTTAAATGATGTCGCAAATTTCACGCGACTCTCCCTCGTTGGGCTTGCAAAGCTATGTAAAGATGGGGTAAAAGCTTTTGTTCATATTGAACACCTGGTTCAGTACTACAGATCAAGAAATTGAGAGACTTAATTACAGGCAGAATTATCAGAATAATCTGGCCGCCATACGATTTCAAAAGAAGTGGCTACCTATTTAAACTTAACACAAGAGAATGTCGTTTACTCACGGGAGTGCTCCCAGAACACTGCATAATTACTTTCCACGGAAGAATGATTGGAGTCATTTCTGAAAATTTTGAGCTCCTCGCATAGACCGGCTGGTCCATAGATATACCACATGTTCCTTTAGCTAAGAGGATAAAACGCGTTAGTCCATGTTGAAAACAGTTTAACTGACATAAGGTCTATAGTCTCGAGTTCTGATTTGGCTAACATTCGCTCGCGATGCCTAGCCAATGCGGGGCATTTGTATAAGATATGTCCATCACATATTTTAGAATTGGAATCAGAGATGAGTCCAATCGTTCTTTATTATTTACATTTTAACTGACATAAGGTCCACAACTGCGATTTCTTCCAGATTCTCGAGCTCTGCTTTGGCTAATATTCGCTTGCGATGCCTGGTCAATGCGGAGCATTTGTACAGGATATGGTCTTCTGCTCCATCGATATTTGGTCTATCACATATTTTACAATTGAAATCAGAGATGAGTCCAATCATTCTTACATGGATAGTAATTATGCAGTGTCCTGGGACCAGTCCCGTAAGTAACCGACATTTCCTTGTATTAAGAAAAAGTAGGTAGCAAGTTCTTCTGAGGTAGTAACGACACAGATTATTCTGCTTGTACTTACGTCTCTTCATTTCCTGATCTGTAGCAAGGATGCTACACCTCTATAAGGATGATTAAAAGTTAGAATAAGTTTTATAATTATTCTTTATCCCACTTTTTATTCCATTTTTTTATTCCATTTTTTTATCCCGTTTTTGTTAACACTTGCATTCCCGAAATTATCCCAGTGAATAATTATCCCAGGGGATAATTATTCCAGGGGATAATTATTCCATTGTTGAAGCTATTTTTGGAATAATTATCCTCTAGAACAATTATCCCCTGGAATAATTATCCCCTGGGATAATTATTCCCTGGGATAATTTCGGGAATGCAAGTGTTAACAAAAACGGGATAAAAAATGGAATAAAGAATAAAAAAAAATGGAATAAAAAAATGGAATAAAGAGTGGGATAAAGAATAATTATAAAACTTATTCCAACTTTTAATTATCCTTATAGAGGTGTAGCATCTGTAGTACTAAATCGGGAGTTCAACATGAACAAAAGCTCCTACCCCATCTGCACCCAGCTTTGCAAGCTCAACGAGGGAAAGTCGTGTAAAATTTGCGACATCATTCAAAACGATTCAAAAATTTTCCATCTAACAGATTTACTCAGAAGAGTTTTTTTTCTCGGAAGGGAATAACTAGTGTATGAATATACCCACTGCAGGAATCAATGTAGATTATCTTCGAACATTTCAGTAATGAAGGACAGAAGCAAGAGCTCCCTTTTTATTCGTCTTCCAGGAAGAAACACTGTCCGACATTTGATCTGCACTAAAAGCTCTATGGGCCTTCGATTTGCCTTCAAAAATTGTCACGGATTGTACCTCCCTAACCTAACACTTTGTTGGATTATCTCTATTGATATCTCCAGGACACATTAGGAAAATCTGTGTTCATGAAAGGACTCGATATATTAAGTGGGGGACTACATGTCACGTTAAGGAGAAACTCTGAGAATGGAAGGATCTAAATTTGACGTACGCTAAAGCATTTGTGTAGGTTATCGAGTAGGGTTGTGGATGGGTATTTCAGTAAAATTCAACATAACCAAACATTTTTCTTGTTATATTATAAATACATATTTTGTATATGTTTCACCAACTTTAATATTCATAATCATTCCTTTCACTCCCAAAGAGCTTTTTTGTTGTATTCGTTTTAAGAATTTTAAATGACCAATGTTTGCCATGCATACTGGTATCTTAAACAAATATAATGTGTAAAAATACAAAAAAAATCCTCATAAGAGTATTAAGATTTGTTTGATATATTGTAAAATATTAGATTATATATGCCTGCACGACAACGGTGTATGGGTTTGTATAGAGTAGACCCTTATGTGCTTAAGTTTTCTTACATTTGCTTTCATAAGGATTTAATAAATGTATGTGAGATTTAATCTTTATTGATTTATTTCGATATGCTTTTTAATTTATCGTTTATATAATAGTAAATATAATTTATATTCATAGATAATATGTAACGTAGGTATTTTTACCTAAGTTACATACATAACAAGAAAACGAAATTATATGTAGTAAAAAAAACTTTTGTAATATATAAATACACTAGCTTACAATCCCGGTACTTCGTTACCGGTTGTATTGAATACCGGATAATAAAAGGATCAGGATAGAGTAGTCTTTGTTTTATTTACTTGTCGACGTTTAAGTCTTCCATAAAAAAATATTTCAATGAATAATATAAACAATAAAATTTTAATAACTTTGCTGGTACGTTATCATGTTCGTTCCGGGGGAAAAATATAATGACAATTTTCGAGTCCTTATGTCGGGATTTTGTATTTTGAGTGAATAAATATTTCAGTGAAAAAAGAAATTGGAATAAAAAAAAATATGGAGTAAAAAAAAGCTAAACACCAAAAACTTGAGTTAAAAATATAATTCCATATTGTTCCCTGCTCTATTCCATATTGTTCCCCGTTCTACTCCATTTCATTTCCAATTCCATCTCCATCTTCTAAGGTCATTATTATAGGTACAGAAAAAGTACCAAAAGTACACTTTTTACCCCCATTAGAAACGGAATTTAAAAAAAGTACCTCTTTCAGAATGTTTTTTCTTCACCGAAGGATCCTACAATCCATATTTCAATTATCTAGGATCATTGTTTCAGCAAATATTAAAAGTACTTTTTATTCCCGTTAAGAAACGGAATTTCCAAAAAAAAACTTTTCCCAATCTCTTTTTTCCCAGAAGGATTTTACATTCCAAATTTTCAGTTTCTGGGGCCATTATATCAGGAAATAAATAAGTACACTTTTTTATTCCTTTTAACCCCATTATTTTCCGAGAGGCGAACCTTTTCCAATTTCAAGTTTCTATGTTTATTATTTCAGGAAATAAAAAAGTACCAAAACTGTACTTTCGGCATATTTAACAAAACGTACTTTTTATGGAAGGTACTTATTATAAAAGGTACTTTTTATAAAAGGTACTTTTTATAGAAGGTATTTTTTATAAAAGGTACTTTTTATAAAAGGTACTTTTTATAAAAGGTATTTTTTATAAAAGGTACTTTTTATAAAAGGTACTTTTTATAAAAGGTACTTTTTATAAAAGGTACTTTTTATAAAAGGTACTTTTTATAAAAGGTACTTTTTATAAAAGGTACTTTTTATAAAAGGTACTTTTTATAAAAGGTACTTTTTATAAAAGGTACTTTTTATAAAAGGTACTTTTTATAAAAGGTACTTTTTATAAAAGGTACTTTTTATAAAAGGTACTTTTTATAAAAGGTACTTTTTATAAAAGGTACTTTTTATAAAAGGTACTTTTTATAAAAGGTACTTTTTATAAAAGGTACTTTTTATAAAAGGTACTTTTTATAAAAGGTACATTTTATAAAAGGTACTTTTTATAAAAGGTACTTTTTATAAAAGGTACTTTTTATAAAAGGTACTTTTTATAAAAGGTACTTTTTATAAAAGGTACTTTTTATAAAAGGTACTTTTTATAAAAGGTACTTTTAATAAAAGGTACTTTTTATAAAAGGTACTTTTTATAAAATGTACTTTTTATAAAAGGTACTTTTTATAAAAGGTCCTTTTTATAAAAGGTACTTTTTATAAAAGGTACTTTTTATAAAAGGTACTTTTTATAAAAGGTACTTTTATAAAAGGTACTTTTTATAAAAGGTACTTTTTATAAAAGGTACTTTGTATAAAAGGTACTTTTTATAAAAGGTACTTTTTATAAAAGGTACATTTTATAAAAGGTACTGTTTATAAAATGTACTTTTTATAAAAAGTACTTTTTATAAAATGTATTTTTTATAAAAGGTACTTTTAATAAAAGGTACTTTTTATAAAAGGTACTTTTTATAAAAGGTACTTTTTATAAAAGGTACTTTTTATAAAAGGTACTTTTTATAAAAGGTACTTTTTATAAAAGGTACTTTTTATAAAAGGTACTTTTTATAAAAGGTTCTTTTTATAAAAGGTACTTTTTATAAAAGGTACTTTTTATAAAAGGTACTTTTTATAAAAGGTACTTTTTATAAAAGGTACTTTTTATAAAAGGTACTTTTTATAAAAGGTACTTTTTATAAAAGGTACTTTTTATAAAAGGTACTTTTTATAAAAGGTACTTTTTATAAAAGGTACTTTTTATAAAAGGTACTTTTTATAAAAGGTACTTTTTATAAAAGGTACTTTTTATAAAAGGTACTTTTTATAAAAGGTACTTTTTATAAAAGGTACTTTTTATAAAAGGTACTTTTTATAAAAGGTACTTTTTATAAAAGGTACTTTTTATAAAAGGTACTTTTTATAAAAGGTACTTTTTATAAAAGGTACTTTTTATAAGAGGTACTTTTTATAAAAGGTAATTCTTATAAAAGGTACTTTTTATAAAAGGTACTATTTATAAAAGGTACTTTTTATAAAAGGTACTTTTTATAAAAGGTACTTTTTATAAAAGGTACTTTTTATAAAAGGTACTTTTTATAAAAGGTACTTTTTATAAAAGGTACTTTTTATAAAAGGTACTTTTTATAAAAGGTACTTTTTATAAAAGGTACTTTTTATAAAAGGTACTTTTTATAAAAGGTACTTTTTATAAAAGGTACTTTTTATAAAAGGTACTTTTTATAAAAGGTACTTTTTATAAGAGGTACTTTTTATAAAAGGTAATTCTTATAAAAGGTACTTTTTATAAAAGGTACTATTTATAAAAGGTACTTTTTATAAAAGGTACTTTTTATAAAAGGTACTTTTTATAAAAGGTACTTTTTATAAAAGGTACTTTTTATAAAAGGTACTTTTTATAAAAGGTACTTTTTATAAAAGGTACTTTTTATAAAAGGTACTTTTTGTAAAAGGTACTTTTTATAAAAGGTACTTTTTATAAAAGGTACTTTTTATAAAAGGTACTTTTTATAAAAGGTACTTTTTATTAAAGGTACTTTTTATAAAAGGTACTTTTAATAAAAGGTACTTTTTATAAAAGGTACTTTTTATAAAAGGTACTTTTTATAAAAGGTACTTTTTATAAAAGGTACTTTTTATAAAATGTACTTTTTATAAAATGTACTTTTTATAAAAGGTACTTTTTATAAAAGGTACTTTTTATAAAAGGTACTTTTTATAAAAGGTACTTTTTATAAAAGGTACTTTTTATAAAAGGTACTTTTTATAAAAGGTACTTTTTATAAAATGTACTTTTTATAAAAGGTACTTTTTATAAAAGGTACTTTTTATAAAAGGTACTTTTTATAAAAGGTACTTTTTATAAAAGGTACTTTTTATAAAAGGTACTTTTTATAAAAGGTACTTTTTATAAAAGGTAATTTTTATAAAAGGTACTTTTTATAAAAGGTACTTTTTATAAAGGTACCATTATTTCAGTAAATTAAAAAAACTACCAAAAGTACACTTTTTTCCATTTAACCCCCGAAGAGTCAACATTGGCAAAAACCTACATTGCAAATTTTAAGTTTTTAGGACCATTATTTAAGAAAATATAAAATGTACCAAAAGTACAGTTTTTTACCCTTTTTACCCCCTTAGAATCAACATTGACAAAAATCCAGCCTTACTGGATCTATATTCCGGGAGGTGAACATACAGTCCAAATTTCAAGTTTCTGTGACCATTATTTCAGGAGATATAAAAAGTACCAAAAGTACAGTTTTTTACCCTTTTTGTCCCCTTAGAATCAACATTGGCAAAAATCCGGCCTTACTGGATCTATATTCCGGGAGGTGGACCTACAGTCCAAATTTCAAGTCTCTATGACCATTATTTCAGGAGATATAAAAAGTACCAAAAGTACAGTTTTTTGCCCTTTTTGTCCCCTTAGAATCAACATTGACAAAAATCCGGCCTTACTGGATCTATATTCCGAGAGGTGAACATACAGTCCAAATTTCAGGTCTCTATGACCATTATTTCAGGAGATATAAAAAGTACTAAAAGTACAGTTTTTTACCCTTTTTACCCCCTTAGAATCAACATTGGCAAAAATCCAGCCTTAGTGGATCTATATTCCGGGAGGGTGACCTACAGTCCAAATTTCAAGTCTCTAGCTTCAGCGGTTTGGGCTGGGCGATGATGAATGAGTATGTCAGTCAGTCAGTCAGTCACATTACTCTTTTATATATATAGATGTAGGATATTCACAAGACGACAATTATCAATATATATTCAGAATTCACCATCAATCAAAGAAAAATTTATTAAAAAGTGTTAATTTTCCCTTAACTATGTTCATAGATATTCTGCAATAACTCCTGAAATGGGTAATTCGAATAATCCTGAAATGGGTAATTCCAATTTTTTGACACTGTCCCACCAGTTTTTCATTTATGATTAAACAACCATAGTATATTAAATCGAGTTGGTTTTGGTTTCTGTGTTTCGGTGTTGTGATTTCGAATCTGGCTCCTACTTGGGCGCCAATTATTTAAATATTTTATTAGAGAATTAAAATTTTTTTGATTCTGTTCCACCAGTTTTTCATTTCTGATTAAATAAATCTAGCCGAAAAAGTCGATCTTGGCCTGACTCTTATTCGTTGGTTTTAGTTTCTGAGCTTTCGCTTTAGGATTCTAAATACGGCCCCAACTTGGGCGCCATTTATTTAAACTTTTTATTAGTAAATTTTACTTAATTTTAATGTTTATCTAGAGAAAATATTTTTAATTTTAAACTGAAACCTATCGATTTTTAAGCCGCGGTTTTCAAATTGGTCGGTTATTGAGAAACTCAAATGAGGAGTAGTGTTTGAGTTTATTCTTATATGCAATTGCGATCCACTGTACAATTGACAAAAAAGGGGTATGATCTACAAATATAATCAAACAAAAACTAGGGCCATACGGACAAGTTAATTTGTTTCAGAAGAATAATTTCCATTAAAATATCGGTAAAACAGAGCTAAGCAACACACATGCCGAAGATGATCTTCTGAGTCAAAAGACACAGAAAAAAAAAATTCCATCTAAATATTTTTGGGATGGTGGAGCTAAACATTTTAAAGTACTCACATAGACCGGCTGGTCCATAGCTATACCACATGTTCCCTCAGCGAAGAGTTTAACAGTTTAACTGACCTAAGGTCCATAACTGCAAACTTTTTCAAATTCTCGAGTTCAGCTTTGCCAAATATTTGCTCGCGATGCCTGGCCAATGCAGGGCATTTGCACAGGATATGTTTAACAGTTTTATCCGTATACACTCAAAAAATTATGTCATTAACTGCTTGTAGTTTATTTAAAAAGTTTTCCGTTTAGTCGTTTTTAAAAGAAAAAACATTTGTTTGATGTTCAGTTTTTATTAATGACTACTTCAGTCCTTTGTTTCAAAAATAACACACTAAAAAATATAGACTTTCATTTGCATTTAATTTTTAAAGTCATTTATTTTTGTTCTGTAAGTAAAAACTACTGATTATTCTTTTGATTTTTAATGATTTGTGAAAGTAATTTTTTTTTAAATTGTTGGTATTTTTTAATGAACTATCATTAGTTTTTACCTACACAAGTCAGTTATTTTTTTGTAGAAATAAAAATCAAAAAATTATTTTTAGAAATATAAAAACATGTTTGTATCAAGTGACTTTGGCACGATGTGTAGAGTGTCGGGCCAGAATGTAGTTGATTGCGGGATCGATTCCCCAAAAATTTTATTAAAAATTTTTAAAAAAATATTTCAATAAAAAATTGTAAAAATTACCTACGAAATCATTAATTTTTATTGTTTTCGTAGGTTATTTTTTTTTAAATTTGTTGGTAAAAATAACAGAACTATCATTAATTTTTATTGTTTTCGTTGGTTATTTTTTTCGAATTTGTTGGTAAAAAAGAGTGAAAAATACGTAATTTTTTAATGTTTAATGTCATTTATTTTAGAAAATTTTGTCAACAGTAAAAAATAAATGTTGATGTTTGTTAAAACAAATGAATAATTGCTGGGATGGTTTTCAATTGTTTATTCACTGGTTTTAAGTGTGTTTTTCTTTTGTTTATGCCTACAAAATATTTTGAGTGTACGGTTCATCACATATTCTACAATTGGAATTAGAAATCCAATCGTTGTTGCGTGGAAATCAATTAGGTAGTCACTACCTGGTAGTGTCATATAACCACTCCCGTGAGTAAACGATTTTCCCTTCTGTTAAGAGAAATTACGTATCAAATTCTTTTGAGGTCGTAACGCTGCCAGATTTTTTTGGTAATTCTGCTTATACGCAACTCTCTCCATTTTCTGTTCTCCATTGAAATACACTGACAATCACTTCTCGATCTGAGATCAGAGATGAGTCCAATCGATCTTGCGTGGAAAGCAATTAGGCAGTGTCATGTGACTACTCCAGTGAGTAAACGACATTCCCATCTGTTCATAGAAATTACGTATCAAATTCTTTTGAGGTCGTAACGCAGCTAAATTTTTTTGGTGATTCTGCTTGTACTTAACTCTCTCTATTTCCTGTTCGCCATGAAAATACACTGACTGAATAGGGGGTTAAAGCTGAACAAAAGCTCATTAGTTCATCTACAAGGTTATTGTCGGTTAGTTTTTGAAGATTCTTGGGGGAGGAAGGGGGGTTGGTTACTGACCCAAAGTAGCTCTGGAAGTGATGCTCAACATTCTGCCAATGTACTACTTTAAGATCGTAGCAACGAAATCTGATGCCAGGGTTGGGAAACACATTCCTTCCGCACGCAAGACAAACTTTTACAGAACCTTTGAAATGATTTGGACAAAAAAAACTGTTAATTTACAGAGTTTCTAGTTAAATATTGGTCAAGTAAACCACCACTTAGCAAAGAAAACTATGTAAATTTACATATATTTGTAAAATGCATTTGATGCAAAAAAAAAATTACAGAAAAAACTCTGTAAATTTACAGAGTTTAGTTAAATGCGTGTTATTTTGTAAAATTTTTATAAGATTTCTGAAAAAATTTTGGGAAACTTTTTTGATACTTTTTCAACTTTTTCAAAAAAAAAAATATACAGACAAAATTTTGATGTTTGGTAACAAAAACAAAAACTACTCAAAACAGAAAACTTTTTTGGTTATAAAAAAATACGAAGTATTTTGCTTAGATCTGTATTTTAGCAGAAAACTCTGTTAATTATCTGTAAAATTAATATTACGAAGTAAAAGTAATATAACAGAGGAAACTTTGTTTTTTTGTCACAACAAAATACAAAGTATTTTCTTTAAATCTGTATTTTGAGAAAAAACTCTGTCAAATATCAGTTGAATTGAGATTACAGTCATTTTACAGAGTATTTTACAGAGTTATTATTTTGAGTGTAGACATATCAGATAAGGCGGGGCTCAAGATAAATATAAAAAAGACAAAGGTCATGAGTGTTAACTCCGAAAACATAAATTCCTCCCTGGTAAATAATGAAACATTTGAAGAAATCGATACATTCTGCTTTCTCGGAGCCATTATCAATCGAACTGGAGGATCCAGTTAATATATTGCTAGTCAAAAAAAAAGGGCACACAATCCTTTGGTCAGTTCACTGAAGAGTAGAAATCGTCCACAATATCACATCGTATTAAAATTAACATATTAAACTCCAACGTAAAATCAACGTTGTTAAATGGATTTTACGAATCTTCTGGCCACGAACTATTTCGAACATCAACCTGTGGCTTGAAACACAGCAAACACCGCTGTGGATAGAAATACAGAGAAGAAAGTGGAATTTGATCGGACATACATTTCGCAAACAACCGTCCGATATTGCCCGAAATGCCATTGAATGGAATCCTCAGGAAAGTCGCAGAATGGGGCGACCAGCCCATACGTGGTGAAGACCAATCGACTCTGAGATAAGGAAAATGCGTAAAAGCTGGAGCGAAGTGAAGAACATAGCGAATGATGGACCTGATTGTGAGTAGGAGAAGTTTGTTGAGGCCCTATGCTCTTTATATGCGTGTAGGATATCGCGGACCCAATGACAACTGCCAAATCCTAAGAGGAAAAAAGTCTTCTTAAATTTAGAATGCGAACAGTCAGCCTGTTGGCTGTGATTATGGGAATCTCAGATAGGGATAATTGTAGGAGTTGTGAAGAAGTAGAAGAGGAGTCGGTGAAGCACATATTATGTGAAGGCATTTGGGGCAAAAAATGTTCTATGATCTGAACTGCATCAATGATGTCTCGATGACTTCTTCAGCGGAATATATTTGGGAATCGGTACGTTTAACCCTTTAATGACAACCGGTAAATATACTTTCCCAAATGTTTTTTCACATGTAGATTACATTTTTTGATCCTATTTTCTAAAAACTCAGAAAATTGAATCAATTATGCACAAATCCATAATTAAAACACATTTGAAATGCTGCAACATTTTTTTAAACAATCAAATTATATAATTTTTTTCATCCTTGATTGCTCTAGTTTCCTCCCCTTTTCGGTCATGGTTGTGTTATTTTTTTTTAATTCTTCAAATTTTACAAAAAACAATCAATTATGATTTTGAATTTTGAAAAAAATCAGATATTCCTTGCTAGCTTTAAAATTTATACCTCCTACCATTTTTTTTTTGTATAGTTTTCTATAGTGAATAAGAATGAAAAAATCCTACATTATCCGTAATCCAAATCATGCTGTGCTCATTTTGCACGCATCAATAAAACCATCATCAGCAGGAATATCGTACAACCAGAACGAAAAGGTAAACAAAAGATATTCAGAGGGTACAAAAAAATTAAAAAAAAAAAAAAAAAAAAAATAAATGTGAAAAACAAAAGATATTGCCATGGGGTATAAAGTAAAATAAATAAATCCAACAAGTAAACATCTATATATATAAAAGAGTGTGGTGACTGACTGACTGAATGACTGACTGACTGACTGATTGGCAATAATCATCGCCCAGCCCAAACCGCTGAAGCTAGAGACTTGAAATTTGGAATGTAGGTTCGGCTCCCGACAAAACCACCCACTAAGAAGTGATTTTTGGAAATTCCGATTCTAAGGGGGGCAAAAGGGGGAAAATAGGGCCCTTTGGGGGATTTTGTATCTTTTGAACTAATAGTCCTAGAAACTTCAAATTTGAACTATAGGATCCTCTCGCGGAAATAAAATTTTGGAAACAATTTTTTTGGGAAATTTCGCCTCCAAGGGGGGAAAAAGGGGAAAATAGGGCAAATTGGTACATATTTTATATTCTAAACAAATGGTCCCAGAAACTTGAAGTTTGAAGTCTAGGACCCTCTCGCGGAAATAACATTTTGGAAAAAGTAATATTTTGAAAATTCCGTTTCTAAGGTGGGGGGAGGGGGAAAATAGGGCAAGTTGGTACATTTTGTATCTTCTGAACTAATGGTCCTACAGTCTTGAAATTTTGAATATAGGATACTCTCGCGGAAATAACATTTTGAAAAAAGTACTTTTTTGAAAATTCCGATTTTAAGGGGGACAAAAAGGGGGAAAATAGGGCAATTTGGTGAATTTTGAACTAATGGTCCTAGAAACTAGATATTTGAACTTTAGTATCCTCTCGGGGAAAAAACATTTTTTTACTAAAATTTTTTCACTCAAAATTTTTTTCACCCAAAATTTTTTCACTCAAAATTTTTATTTTTTACAATTTTTTTTTTACAAATTTTTTTTCACTCAAAAATTTTTTTTACTCAAAATTTTTTTTCACTCAAAATTTTTTTTTTACTCAAAATTTTTTTTTCACTCAAAAATTTTTTTTTTACAAATTTTTTTTTTCACTCAAAATTTTTTTTCACTCAAATTTTTTTTTTTCACTCAAAATTTTTTTTCACTCAAAAATTTTTTTTTTACATTTTTTTTTTACTCCAAATTTTTTTTTACTCAAAATTTTTTTTACTCAATTTTTTTTTAATAAAAATTTTTTGCACTCAATTGTATTTTATTCTTCAGTTTTTTTACTCATTTTTTTTACTTAAATTTTTTACTTAGAAGGTGTTTTATTTTTTAATAAAAATTTTTTGCACTCAATTGTGTTTTAATCTTCAGTTTTTTTACTCATTTTTTTTACTTAAATTTTTTACTTAGAAGGTGTTTTCACCCAAATTTTTTTTACTCAATTTTTTTTACCCAAAATATTTTTCGCTTAATTTTTTGACTCAAATTTTTTACTCAATTTTTTTTCTCATTTATTTTTTAATTTTTGGGAATTTATTGATTTAATCACTTAAATTTAGGGGGAAAAAGGACAATTTTAAACATTTCGATCTTCTGAACTAATGGCCCCAGTAACCTAAAATTTGGACTATAGGATCCTCTCGCGGAAATAATACTCTAAAGAAAGTATTTAAAAAAAAAAATAAGAAGGGGAAATGAGGAAAAAGGACAATTTGGTACATGTTCTATCTTCTGACCTAATGGTCCTAGAAACTTAAAGTTTGGACTATAAGATCCTCTAACGGAAAAAACATTCTGAAACAAAGTTTTTTTAATTCTGATTCTTGGGGGTTGAAAGGGGGAAAGTAGGATAATTTGGTACATTTTGTATCTTCTGAACTAATAGTCCTAGAAACTTAAAAATTTGGACTATATGATCCTCTCGCGGAAATTATGTTCTAAAGAAAGTATTTTTTGAAAATTTTTCATTCAAATTTGGGGGGAAATAGGACTATTTTGAACATTTTCTATATTGTGAACTAATGGTCCCAGAAACCTGAAATTTGGACTATAGGATCCTCTCGCGGAGATAATATTCAGTATTAATTTTTTAAAAAGGCACTTCTAAGAAGGTGAAAAGGGGGAGAATTGGGCAATTTGGTACATTTTCTTTTCTATGACCTAATGGTCCTAGAAACTTAAAGTTTGGACTATAAGATCCTCTCGCGGAAAAAACATTCCGAAACAAAGTTTTTTTTCAATTCCGATTCTAGGGTGGTAATAAGGGGGATAATAGGACAATTTGGTACACTTTGTATGTTCTGAACTAATTTTCCCAGAAACTTAAAAATTTTGAATATGGAATCCTTTGCGGAAATAACATTGTGAAGAAAGTTCTATTTTGAAAATTTCGCTTCTAAGGGGAAAGTAGGGTAATTTTGTGTCTGCTGAGCTAATGGTCGTAGATCCTTGAAATTTGGGCTGTACGATCCTCTCGCGGAAATAACTTTCTGAAAGAAGTACTTTTTGAAAATTCCGGTTTGTATCTGCTTAACAAATAGGACTGCACGATCCTCTCGCGTGGACTGCACGATCTAAAAAAAGTACTTTTTTGAAAGTTCCGCTTTAAAGGGGGAAAAAGAGGAAGGTAGGGCAATTTTGTATCTGCTGAAAATAATGTCCTAGATACTTGAAATTTGTGAACGAACCTCTCGCGGAAATAACATTCAAAATTCTGGGGGGAAATCGGGAAAGTAGGGCAATTTTGAATCTGCTGAACTAATGGTCCTTAATACTTGAAATTTAAACTGTACGATCCTTTCGCGAAAATAACATTATTAAAGAAGAACTTTTCAAAAAATCCGTTTCTAGGGGGAAAGTAGGGCAATTTTGTATCTGCTGAAGTAATGGTCCTAAATACTTGAAATTTGAACTGTACAATCCTCTCGAGGAAAAAATATTCTAAAGGAAGTAGTAAAGGAAGGAAGTAAAGGAAGTATAGTAAAGGAAGAAATAATATTGTTAAACAAAAACTTTTTTAAAAATTACGCTTCTACGGGGAAAAAGGGGGAAAGTAGGGCAATTTTGTATCTGCTGAACTAATGGTCCTAGATACTTAAAATTTGAACTGAACAATCCTATCCCGAAAATAACATTCTAAAAGAAGTACATTTTTGAAAATTCGTTTTTAAAGGGGGAAAATGGGGAAATATATTTTTTGAGAATTTTGGTTTTAAGGAGGCCCAAAAGGCGGAAAATAGGGCAATTTGCTAAACTTTAAATTAATGGTCTTAGAAACATGACATTGGGAATATGGGATCATATCGCGGCAATAACATTCTAAAAGAAGTACTTTTTTTTGAAAATTTCGCTTTTAAGGGGGAGAAAGGGGGAAAGTAGTGCAATTTTGTATATGCTAAAGTAATGGTCCTAGATACTTGAAAATTGGACTGTACGATCCTCCCGCGGAAATAACATTCGGAAAGGAATACTTTTTTAAAAATTTCTCTTTTAGGGGGAAAAAGAGGGGGAAATAGAGCAATTTTGAGTCTGCTGAACTAATGGTCCTAGATACTTGAAAATTGGACTGTACGATCCTCCCGCGGAAATAACATTCGGAAAGAAATACTTTTTTAAAAATTCTTCTTTAAGGGGGAAAAAGGGAGAAAGTAGGCCAATTTTGTATCTGCTGAACAAATAGTCCTAGATACTTGAAAATTGGACTGCACAATCCTCTCGCGGAAATAGAATTCGAATGGAGGACTTTTTTGAAAATTCCGCCTCTAAGAGGGAAAAGGGGGAAAGTAGGCAATTTTGTATCTGCTGAACTAATGGTCCGGGAGACTTGAAATTTGGACTGTACGATCTTTTCGCGAAAATAACATTCTGAAAGAAGTATTTTTTAAATATTCCGATTTTGAGTGGGAAAAAGGGAAAAAGTAGGGCAATTTTGTATCTGCTGAAATAATGGTCCTATATACTTGAAATTTGGACTGTACGATCCTCTCGCGGAAATAACATTCTCAAGGAAGTACTTTTTTGAAAACTCTACTTTTAAGGGGGACAAAGGGGAAGGTAGGGCAATTTTGTATCTGATGAACTAATGGTCCTCGATACTTAAAATTTAACTGTACGATCCTCTCGCGGATATAACATTCTAAAAGAAGTACTTTTTTTAAATTCTGCTTCTACGGGGGGAAAAGGGAGAAAGTAGGGAAATTTTGAATCTGCTTAACTAATAGTCCTACATACTTGAAGTTTGGACTGTACGATCCTCTCGCGGAAAGAACATTCTAGAAGAAGTACTTTTTTGAAAGTTCTTCTAAAGGGGGAAAAGGTGGAAAGTAGGGAAATTCTGTATCTGCTGAACTAATGATCCAAGATACTTAAAATTTGAACTGTACGATCCTCTTGCGGAAAAAGTACTTATTGTGGAAAGTTCCGCTTCTAAGGGGGAAAAGGCGGAAAGTAGGACAATTTTGTATCTGCTGAACTAATGGTCCTAGATACTTGAAATTTAGACTGCACGATCCTCTCTCTTGGAATTAACATTCTGAAAGAAGTACTTTTTTTGAAAATTCCGATTTCAAGTAGGAAAACGGGGAAGGTAGGGCAATTTTGTATCTGCTGAACTAATGGTTCTAGATACTTGAAATTTGGCTCAACGATCCTCTCGCGAAAATAACATACTTAAAGAACTTTTTTAAAAATTCCACTTCTAAGGGGGAAAAAGGGGAAAGTAGGGCCCTTTGGGGGATTTTGTATCTTTTGAACTAATAGTTTTAGAAACTTGAAATTTGGACACTATAATTAGGCTGACCATTCGTACTGATTTGATCAGTACATGTACTGATTTATGATCACGTGTACTGATCAAAAAACGTTGTACTGATTTGAACTGATTTTTTAAAATATGTACTGATTGTACTGATTTTTGAATATTTCAACATTCGAAAATTCAATACAAAATCTTGAATTTCCTTAATATAATTCGTCAAAGTAGTTTTTTAAAACGTAAGTCTGACAATGAGATAATTTATAATGAATTTATTCTAAGGTTATTAGAAGTCGTGAACCAAGAGGTGTATGTCTCTGAGCATAAGGTTATTTTGATCTCCTAAATTTATATGAAAATGCGCACAGAATCTTTGAGGTTTTCTATAACGAAAAGTTCATGGATTTTTTATATTTTTAGACAGATGATGTAAGTTTCGTTAATCCTAATGATTCTGAGATCTTAGATGAGGTTATGTTATGAGAGCTTATTCCAAAAAGCGCTCAGAAAATCAGGGCCATTAAAAAAACACATGCTAATTAGCTGTGAAGTTTTCTTAAAGGAAAAACTTACGAAAAAAAAGTTTTCAAAATTTTGGGAATTTTCTTATTTTTAAAACCTGTGGAATTTTGTTTTTGTTTCTGCGCTGAAATGATCAAAACATTCAAATGAAGTCAGTTGTTTTTTGCAGTTGTTTTTTTAACAGTTGGTTTTACTCAAAGTACTTGGGGTCAAGTTGATTTAACCCAAATTTTTGAGTATTGAAAACACATCAGTGTTTTTCCATAGAAAAAAATTTTAAAGAGTTGTTTCTTTAAAAAAACATTAAAACTTGGCCGTACTGATTTGAGCTCAGAAAAAAATGGTCACCCTAACTATAATCCTCTCGCGAAAAAAAAACTAAAAAAATATTTTTTTGAAAATTCCGCCTTCAAGGTGGGGAAAATAGAGCAAATTGGTACATTTTTTATCTTCTGGACAAATGGTCCCAGAAACTTGAAATTTGGACTCTAGGATCCTCTCGCAGAATTAACATGCGGAAAACAAAATTTTTTGAAAATTCCGCCTCCAAGGGTGGGAAAATAGGAAAAATCGGTGAATTTTTTATCTTCTGAACAAATGGTCCCAGAAATGTGAAGTTTGGTCTTTAGGATCCTCTCGCGAAAACAACATTCCGAAAAAAATATTGTTTGAAAAATTCCTCCTCCACGGTGGGAAAGGGGGGAAATAGGGAAAATCTGTACATTATTTATCTTTTAAACAAATGCTTCCAGAAACTTGAAATTTGAACTCTAGGATCATCTCGCAAAAAAAAAACATCTTGAAAAAAGTAGAAGGGGGAAAATAAGGCAAATTTTGTATCTTCTGAACTAAAACTTTAAGTTTTGATCCTCTCGCGGAAATAATTTTTTGAAAAATACACTTTTTGAAAATTTTATTTTTAAGGAGGGCCAAGAGGGGCAAAATAGGGCAATTTGGTAAATTTTAAACTAATGGTCTTAAAAACATGACATTTGCAATATAGGATCATCTCGCGGAATAACATATTGAAAGTACTTTTTGAAAATTACTTTTTAAAGGGGGAAAGAAGGGCAATTTTGTATCTGCTGAACTAATGGTCCTAGATATTGAAGTTTGGACTGTACGATCCTCTCGCGGAAATAAAATTCTGGAAGAAGTACTTTTTTGGAAAAATCTGCTTCTATAGGGGGAAAAAGAGGGAAAGTAGGGCAAATTTGGAATTTGAATCCTCTTGCGGAAACAACATTCTAATGGAAGTACTTTTTTGAAAATTTCGTTTCTACGGGGAAAAAGGGGGAAATTAGTTCAATTTTGTATCTGCTGAACTAACGGTCCGAGATACTTGAAATTTGGAGTGTACGATCCAATCGCGGAAAAAACATTCTGAAAGAAGTACTTTTTTGAAAATTTTGTTTTATAGGTGGAAAAGGGGGAGAAGTAGGGCAATTTTGTATCTGCTGAACTAATGGTCCTAGATACTTGAATTTTGAACTTTTTTGTATCTGCTGAACTATTGGTTCTAGATACTTGAGTTTGGACTGTACGATCCTCTAGCGGAAATAACATTCTGGAAGAAGCACTTTTTTAGTAAATTCTGCTCTAAGGGGGAAAATGGGGAAAGTAGGGCAATTTTGTATCTGCTGAATTAATGGTCCTAGATACTTGAAATTTGGACTGTACGATCCTTTCGCGGAAATAATATTCTAAAATAAGTACTTTTATGAAAATTCTGCTTATAATGGGGAAAAAGGGAGAAAGTAGAGATACTTAAAATTGGTACTTTACGATCCACTCGCGGAAATTACATTTTGGGAAAATAAATTTTTGAATTTTCGCTTCAATTTGGTACATATTGTTCCTTATGCACTAATGTTCCTTAAAACTTAAAGTTTGAACTATAAAATCCTTTCGCGAAAATAACATTCTGAGAAAAGGGTTTTTTTAACTTCCGCTTTTCAGGAGGTAAGTCAATTTGTTACATTTTTTTTCGTATGAACTAATAATCCTTAAAACTTCAAATTTAAACTATAGGATCCTCTCGCCGAAATAATTTTCCAAAATAAGTACTTTTTGGAAATTCCGCTGCTAAAGGGGTAAAAGGGTGAAAATAGAAAAATTTGTAACATTTTGTATCTTTTAAACTAATGGTCCTAGAAACTTCAAAATTGGACTATAGGATCCTCTCGCGGAAAAACATTCTGCAAAAAGAGTTTTTTTGAAAACCCGCTTCTAAGGCCGAAATAGAGCAATTCGGTACATTTTGCGTCATCTAAACTTATGCTCCTAGAAACATAAAATTTATACTGTAGGATCCTCTAGCGGAACAAAAACATTATGAAGTCCAGTTTTTAAAATTCTTATTTTAAAAGGAAAAATCGGTCACTTTTCACACTTTCGGAAATAATGTTACTAGCAACTCAATATTTAGCACTTAGGATCTTCCAGCAGAAAAAATATTTTTTCACTCAAATTTTGGTTATACACAGTCTATAGATGAAACACAATTTTATAACATGGACTTGAACTAATTTTATTTATTATATTTTGTTTAAAAGTACACTCTTAACAAATGAGTCCAGTTTCCTACAATAAATTGGGTAAATTTACACATAAATGTGTAAATTTCCAATAATTTTTGTGGTACAACTACACATTTTGTGTAAATTTACCCAATTTATAGTAAGAAACTGAAATCATTTTAGAGTGTATTTAAAGAGCATTGAAAATTTATTTTTTCAACAGAGTATTTGGTCACCCTGGAAACAAAATTTTTTACTACTTTAAATATACTCAAAATATAATATTTTAAAGGTTGAAACAAACAATTTTAATGTTTAATAAAAAAATAATGAGAGTTTGAAGTAATAAAGTTGTTTTTTTTTTTTTGTTACAGCTAACCGGTAACGAAGTACCGGGCGAGTTAGCTAGTAATTTATAATTTGGTTCAGCGTTCTATCCATCCATCCATTTTAACCAACCAACCATTCAAACACATTTCATAAAAATCATATGATGTTCTTCTGTAGAATTTGTTTTTAACAAAAAAACAAAAGAGGAAAAATCTCAAATTACAAGAAATATCTAAAGCATCATACAAATGTGTCAACCAACACTAAAATACGAGGGTCGGCAATAAGAGCCAAGAAGAGCTTCGAAGAATGAAATCCTTTTCGAATCAACTCTCTAAAAAATCCATTAGTTGTTGCTAGACACTGAATGCCTTCGATTTCAAATAACAAAATTGAAGGAATTCTTTGGAATACAGTCGATTGAATAAAAAAAATATTGCATTCGTGTTCTTTTGCATTCGATTTTGCCTTTTTACTCTAATTATCATAACACCCTCGCATACCTTACAAATGTTTAATATCGTCCTCGAGTTTTAAAACTCTTCATCTCTTCGATATTTTAAGCAAAGAAGGAAAAACCTGTAAACCTGCTACATATTGTCGATTTGTTGAATTCACCAACTGGCATTGCTATTCCTCAATGTTTCATTAGTTGTTGATGCTGGTGTCGCCTAACAGCTGCTATTGTTTTTTTTTTAATGGTTTAATGTTGTTCAGTGAAATATTATAGTCATTCAGTCACTCATCTAACACTTTATCCTTGTACAGCTCTTCATCCATCACAGTTTTTTTTTAATATCTCCTTTAAACATCAATCATATTGAAATATTGATAACTTTCTATTTACAATTTTTATGAAAATTAGTTAACAACAGGTGGTTTTAATTGTTTTAGAATTACTTAGATGGGCATTTCCACCGATTTTTGGAGTATATCCAAGGTTGGTTTACGCTTAAAACAACTGATTTATTTTGTTTTTAACGATTTCCAAAGTCACTTTCGTTTTCCATCATCAACCAAACCTTTACCCCAGCTCTGATATGAAAGTTGTATTTTAACTATGATTTGATCGCATAAAAATCCAGCTGCCACAACCCTTAATATTTTTCAACGAAACTTTTAATAATTTTTATCGGCTATTTTTCGAAATACAAACCAGCACCGTTGTAATACCGTTTTAAAGAAATTATATGACCTTTATTTTTAGGCGTGTCCCAACTCCTCTACTCAGGACTCATGGTTGAGTCGATTTATTTAAACAGAACAATTTGAATACCCACAAACTTCTTTGCGCCCAGTCCGGAAGCTTTACTATTTCCTCAGGACTGGGAATTTGATATTCACTATCATAAAAATGCAGCTGCTACAACCGTAAATATTCCAAGCTCATATTTGATGTCTTTATTTGTTTGTAACAACTGCCTTTCAGTTGTCACAACCTCAAAGCGGTTGTCATAACCGAATTGAGGTTGTGACATCCAAATGAGTGGTTACCGTAACCCCGAAAATGAGGTGCGAAGATTAACGGTTGTGGCAACTGAATTTGTTATGTGAGTGTTGGTGGTATTAATCAGAGCTGTATAGTCCAAATACTTTATTTGAAAATAACTCAAATATTGCAATATTATTTTCATTTTTATTTGTTTAGAAACAAAATAAAATATTTTAAAATTTATTTGAGTTCTATACAAATAAAATAAAAACAATATTTTATTTGCCTAATACCAAATAAAAATAAAATAAATAAATATTTGTTTTGAAAAAGTTCAAATAAATTTTTTCTACAATTTATTTGATTTGATTTTGGTCAAATAAAATATTTTTAAAATTTATTTGAACAATAGAAAATCAAATATTTTGGAATATTTTGTTATTTGGTATAAAAATATCAAATAATATTAAAACAAAAAGTTAATGGGATTTTTTATGTATTGGGGCGCAGATAAATAATGTCTTCAGGTAACTTCATTTAAACCTTATGGGGACAATTCTCTTAAATATATTTACCCTCTATCTCCCTATTTTAGTATTTTTACACACAACAAAGGTGTAAAATTTGTATGCAACAAATTAAGGATACTGTGGTGGGAGTCGACTATTCCAGCACAGGAGTACGGAAAGTAAGTAGTACTTAAAAGTCCCTAAAGGTTAGGAGCTTTGTCTGTGATGGGCAGTGTTTTATGTACATATTTTTGTTAAATGGCGTGTGATATACATAAGTGTGATATACGAAAGTTGGCATTAGTATTTGAAGTTATTTAAGCATAAAACCCCGTTCGCGTCAGTTAAATCGCGCTAGAGGGTCAAAAGTTATGGCGGTTTTGAAAATATTAAAATTATTTTAAGTTTTTTTACTCAATTTTATGGCATTCGTTATTAAAACTTGCATGTTCTTCGAAAATATATGATACATCCTTAACCCTTTTACGACAATGTATGTACGTAAAATGGCGATTTATCCGCGGTAAAAAAAAACTTCACATGTGTGTCGGAATTACTGGCAATCGCCTCATTATACCAGTAAAAAAATAATGCTGCTTTTTTTATAACAAAAAAATTTATAGGGTCCAAAAAATCTATAACCCCTAAAATTTTTCAACAGTGGGCTTTCATTAAAATAAATTTCAACCGATTTCGCGCAAAGCCTTGGATGTGCCAGACCAAAATAAGCTTAGATAAAAACATCATTCTTTCCGCGCACATGACTTAAAGTAAAAATACAAAAGCCAAATCAGTTATACTCATTCAGACACGGCTTTTGATGCATTCAATTTAAACATGATGCATTTATTGCGACTAAAAAAAAATATGGAACAGATTTGTAAATTTCGCACAATTTTTAAAAATGCCATAACATTTCAGCAATTTCCTTTTTTCAACCCGCCATTGATTTGCTGACCGCTAATGTGCCTCGCGAAAAACTGGTATTTTAAAAAAATTACGTTTTTTCTTTCGAACTCTATGCTGCTGATACTCCATTCCTATTCTTGGCACATTAACGGGATAATTCCAAACTTTTAAGAATTACAATATTTACAAACCCTAGTTCATTTTAAGGAGGGGGCCGAAATCCTGGGTCAAAAAACCGCGAAAATTTAAAATCTTTAATAATGGAAAAAAATAAGGATTATTTCAAGCCATTTTTCTTAATTTTTCTATTACACAGAAAAAAATAAAAAATAAATTTGAGTAAATTTTTAATACTATTGAGTAAAAAATTACTCAATTTTGCACCAGTAAACGATTTAATAGTATTGAGTAAATTTTTAATAAAAAATTATTAAATGCTTACTAAAAAATTTTTAATGGATACTATTAAAAATTTAATTACAAATTTTTCAATTTTTTAAGTAACTTTTTAATTGTGTCAAGTAAAAATTTACTCAACATTTATCAATTTATTTTTTTAAAAAGTTTAAAAAATTTTCACATTTTTTTTTCGAAAAAAATGTTTTTTCCAACTTTACCAAATATATTTATGTCTTGAAGACATTGGAAAATTTCATAAAGATGATTTCAAACTTTCATATACATACACAAAAAACTATAAACAAAACGAGAATTCAAAACACGAAGAGAATAAAAAAAAAATAAAAAAATTATTAAATTTTGTATTAAATTATTTACTCAATTTTTTTTTTTTAGTTTTTGAGTAAATTTTTAATTGCGTCAATTAAATAATTACTCAAATCTTATTTAAAAATTTAAACAAGTGATTACTCAAATTGTTTTTCTCAATATTTCTTTCTGTGTACGGATAAAGAGGTATTATCCACAAACATTGCACGATAATGGCTTAAGTTCTACACAACTGCATTTATAATTTTGGCTTAATTCCAAAAATTGCAGGTTTTATTTAGCATTTATGTATATCAGTTTCACTGATTGTGAGTTAAAATTTAAAAGATTTTGTAAAATATTTATTTGATATTTTATTTGTGCCATACAAATGTGACAAATAAAAAAACAAAAATATTTATTTGATATTTGTTCAAATAAAATAAAATATTTGAAAAAATTATTTTAAATATTTTTTATTTAAATAAATCTAAAACAAAAATATTTGAACCAAAAAAGTTCAAATAAATATTTCCAAGAAATTTATTTGGTTTGAAATTTTTCAAATAAATTTATTTTTTTTTTATTTGAATCAAAATAAAAGGAAATACAAATATATTTGGTTGATTTTTCTGAGAAATAAAAATGATAAGAAATATATTTAAATTTTACAAATAAAAATATTAAATAAAATAAAAATATTTTTATTTGATATGATTATTTCAAATATACAGCTCTGGTATTAATAGTAAAACGATCAGACAGAATGAAATAAATTCTTACATCGTTTTAAGAAACTAAGATACTTGAGTTCTTCTTTCGGAACATGTTGATTCCAGGGAGGTTAGGTTGGATTGGTGCCCCCATTTAGCACGTTCACTATGAGGAAAGCTCAACGCGATTACCTTAATTGTGTTCCCAATACGAAAAATTTTACTTCATGAACCACCCCGATTCTCTGAGATATTCTGCTAGAAAGGTTCACACTAGCACAGCCATTTAGCCGATTATAAGGGGTGGTCCAATAACTGGTATCTTTTTAAAACATGCAATGAAATGAACAATACTCAATAGTTTTGAAACCTTATGGCTTTATTTGAAAGAGCAAACATTCCCGTTTTTTATGGCAAACGACTTCATTGATGCGTCTTCGGCTTGCTCCGCTGTATCGCGTTGTAGCGCAGTACTGCGCTGCCAAACTGCACGTTTTTCGAAAAAAAGTTTTTAACCGAAATAAGGCACACAAATGAGGTTATGTCAACAAACAAATTGGTACATCTTGGGATCGTAAAACTCGCAAGGTATTGTAAAGAATCCAATTCATCTATAGAAAGCAATAGATTTGAGTATCAGCATCATTACACAATATTTTCAAAAATACAGCTGAAACTCCCATTTTCGTCAAAGATGAGCGCTACATAGCCATGATTACCGACTTTTTGTTGGCCGTAATAGAATATACCAACTTGGATGACATTTATTTTCAGAAGGATGTCGCAATATGTCCCACAGTCCATCAAACAATCGATATTTTGCGCACTTATGTTAGTTCGGAAATCGTGTTTTTCGCCATATTCGCGGTGACAATTGATCACTTCAGAGCTGCCGATTAAAAACTTTAAAAATTTTTTTGAGGGGTCTCGTTAAAGATTCATGCAACATGGGAAATCCAGAAATGTTCTAGGCCCATTCGACGAATATCGTTCAAGCCATTCGTGAGATAGAACCAGAAACATTAGAAAAATGGGTGCCGAGAATGAGCTACTGCGGAGCTAACCCAGGCAACCGCATAAATGAAGTCGTTTGCCATAAATAATGGGAACATTTGCTCTTTCAAATAAAGCCATAAGGTTTCAAAACTATTGAGTATTGTTCATTTCATTGCATGTTTTAAAAAGATACCAGTTATTGGACCACCCTGTACATTGCCCTGTAGACTGATCATCCGCTTCCAAATACAAAAAGACTTTTGGTCCTCTTAAAATTTGGCTGTCAAAGAGCCCGGAATATCCTACACCTATCAACACTTCGGTTTTCTAATATCCAGCTATATAGTCAAGTCTTTTCATTATCCCTACTAGAATGCGCAGGTACAAGGGGGGAGGAAGGGGAAATTCCTCCCCCCGAGACCAAATTTAAAAAGCAAAAAAGAAAAGAAAAAAAGAAGAAAACAAAAAAGAAAAAAAGAAGAAAAGAAAAAAAAAGAATGAAACTTTCTAAAAAATTTTCCAAAGGAAAAAAGTTTTGAAATCTGAAAATTTTTCATAGAAAATAATCCGAACATTTTTAAAGGAAAAACTCTAAAAAATTTTAATGCGAAAATCTTAAAATTTTTAAAGGAAAAATGTGACTAAATTTAAAAAATTTTTGTTAAAAAAATCTGTCAATCTAGAGTCTTCCTATAAAAAAATATCCTCAGAATGAGAGAATTTTTCTATAGGAAAAATGTTTCAGAATCTGAGACTTTTTTCTAAAGAATCTGAAATTTTTAGTAGGAATAATATCTCAGAATCTGAATTTTTTTGTAGGAAAAATTTCTCAGAATCTACGACTTTTTCTATAGGAAAAATGTCTAAGAATCTGAGACTTTTTCTATAGAAAAAATGTCTCAGAATCTGAGACTTTTTCTTTAGGAAAAATGTCTCAGAATCTGAGACTTTTTCAATAGGAAAAATGTCTCAGAATCTGAGACTTTTTCTATAGGAAAAATGTCTCAGAAACTGAGACTTTTTCTTTAGGAAAAATGTCTCAAAATCTGAGACTTTTTCTAAAGGAAAAATGTCTCAGAATCTGAGACTTTTTCTATAGGAAAAATGTCTCCAAATCTGAGACTTTTTCTATGGGAAAAATGGCTCAGAATCTGAGATTTTTTCTATAGGAAAAATGTCTCAGAATCTGAAACTTTTTCTATAGAAAAAATATCTCAGAATCTAAGACGTTTTCTATAGAAAAAATGTTTCAGAATCTGAAACTTTTTTTGTTGAAAAAATGTCTCAGAATCTGAGACCTTTTCGATGGAAAAATGGAATTTCCTAAAATCTGAAACTTTTACTGTAGAAAAAAATAATTTGAGACTTTTTTACACGAAAAAATTCGCAATCTGAGAATTTTTCGATAGGAAAAAGGCCTAAGAATCTGAAAAAAGTCTCAGTTCCTCTACATTTCGGACTTATTATATAGGAAAAATTCTCGGAATCTGAGACATTTTCGAAAGGAAAAGGTATCAAAACCTGAGACGTTTTCTGTTGAAAAAAAGTCTCAGAAGTTGAAACTTTTTTTATTGGAAGATGGTTTCAGAATCAGAGAGTTTTTCGATAGTTAAAATGTTTTCGACTCTTCGACTTTTTCTATAGAAATAAGATCTCAGAATCTTAGAATTTGAGACTTGTTCTATATGAAAAAAGCCTTCGAGTCCGAGACTAAAAGGTCTCAGAATCTTAGAATTTCTAAAGGAAATGGTCTCGGAATCTTAAACTTTTTCTACAGGATAAAAGCCTCAGAGTCTGATACTTTTTCAATTAAAAAAGTTCTCAGAATTCAAAAGCTTTTCTATACGAAATAAATCTGAGACCTTTTTATAGGAAAAATATCCCAAAAATCCATTAGAGTATCAGACTTTTTCTATAGCAACATGTTTACGAATCTGAAACCTTTTCTGTTAAAAAAGTTCTTAGAATCCGAAATTTTTCTATAGAAAAAAAAGTCAAATATTCTGAGACAGTTTTCGTTAAAAAAAAAACTCCCTGATTTTGAGACATTTTTCCTATAGAAAAAGCATTTCTTTACGAAAAGTGTCTCAGAATCTGATATTTTCTATGTAGGAATTTCTTCTATTTAAAAATTCTCAGATTTAGACTTTTTATACGACAAATGTGTTTAAATCTGAGACTTTCGTCTACATAGCAAATGTAAAATTTTCTTTTAAAACAAATTAAAAACGGAAATATGATCATGAAAAACAATGCTCCTTTTAAGGAGGGCTCTGATTTTTTTTATTGAAAAATCGGCTGCAGTGGTTTGGAAAAATCTACTTAATTTTTTGATTTTATAGAATGGGAAACCATTACTTTTTTTTTTTGCAAAAAAGGATCCCTGTTTTTGCTTTTACTCGAAGTAAATAAAAAAGTTCCCCCCCAAACTCAAAAGCTGTACCCGCCCGCCACTGCTACTAGAGGATCTGAGATGTCAAGTTTAACTTGTTCCTCCACCGACTTAGAGTCATTCCTTGCACATTCATAAGCTAATTCATTCCTAGTAACATCACTATGTCCATGAACTTAAACTAGCCTGGCAGTGTATTCAATTCTTACACATTACGATTTCACAGTGTTTGATTCTTAGACACACCCCTCTTCAGAGTCCCCGCTAGAATAAATCAATTTTATTTTTGTTTCGGTTTCTCTCTTTCCCTTAATTTGACATAAAAATACTGCCACTTTTTTACAAATATTTCGATTATTTTCGATAAAGTAAACAAAAAAATTTGATCTCTAAAAATAAAAAATATAAAAATTAAAAAAAAAAAAAACAAGTAAAAAAGTTAAATTCGGCCTTGCCGAATGTAGTGATACCCTCCACAATTTCAAAAAGATTTTTGCAAAAAAACTTTATTTAAAAGGAAATTACTTTTGAAAAAAAAAAATTTTTTTGGAAAAAAAAATTTCCGCAAAAAAAAATTTTGGTAAAAAAAAAATCCGCGATATTTTTTTTTTTTATTGTCAAAAAATATGTTCGTACTTGTTTAAATACCATTTGGTGTTCAATTATGTTCACATATGTCAACCAGAAGCCGAATTAAAGCATTTTGTATTTTTAGGTTATGTTGAATGTACTGAAATTTTTGAGGTGTGCTTACATTTTCGTTCATAACTTTTGAACCGCTGAACTGATATCGCTCAAATGCAATACCAAACTTCTCGGGAGAACTTCCAATAAATATGTTAAGTTTCAGTCATCTCTGTGCAATATTTTGTCCGTGACAGCATTTTCCACAGACAGACATACAGACGGACAGACGGACATCACTAGAATGTCTTAGAATCGATCGGGCATCATGAATATATATACTTTATGGGGTCCCAGACCGATATTTAGATGAGTTACAAACGGAATGACAAACTTATATGTATATACCCTCTATCACTAAGTGGAGGGTATAAAAACAGGAAAAAACGAATCAATGTAAAACAAGTGAGAGTGTTAAATTCGGCTGTGCCGAATCTTTTATACCCTCCAAAATGTAAAAAAAAAAATTGACAGGGGCGTTTCTTTTTTTTTTGGGGGGGGGGGGGGCGAAGTTTATAGGGTCAGTGGGGCACGTTGAGAGCACCTTCCCATCGCGATAAATATACCAAATGTTTCATTTATTAAACAAAAATACAAAAAAACCTGTAAAAACGTATATTTTTTTAGAGGTTGGTTTAGTTCTTCAAGGGGGAACTTTTTTCCCCCTGGTCCGATTTGGCCAATTTCCGAACTTAACCTGCCTAGGAACATAAGACATATTTGTGCAAAACTTGAAAACTTCCTAGCTCTTTTATTTTGGACTGCATCGTGTTAACTACAGACGGACGGACGGACGGACGGACGGACGGACGGACGGACGGACATCGCTAAAATGTCTTAGAATCGATCACTGATCAATAATATATATACTTTATGGGGTCCCCGACCGATATTTCGATGCGTTACACACGGAATGACAAAGTGAGTATACCCCCATACTGTAGTTGGAGGGTATAAAAATCATATTAATGGTATTCATCTAACCGCCCAGCAAAACTTAGATTACCAAATAAGGTATAAAATAAGGTATATGATCTCTTATTTTATACATTGCAGCATTGATGATTTTAACAGGCGATGAGACTCAAAGTAATGCATCCACATTATCACATAGAATACCAGTAAGGTATAAAATAAGTCATAAATTTATAACGAAGAATACCAGTAAGGTGTAAAATATATGATATTTTATAGGTTACGAGTAAGGTATATAATATAGCATACCAGAACGTAATATATAAGGTGTTACGAGTAGTGAAAAAGTAATTTTGTATTAAATTTACTCACGTGATTGTAAGTGAGTGTAAGTAGATAAAATATGCTCGTGAGTGTGTGTCGTAAGAGATTTCCTGTCGTGAGCCCATCTCTAGTTTAAACTTATGCATTTTTTTATAAAATAATTATTTTTGATGTTATTGTAATGCATTATGCATTTAATTATAAATAATGCATTATTTCAAACTTTCAAATAATACATAATGTAACCAAATATAAATCATCCATGATATAATGTTTAGAAATAATAAATATGAAATACATTTTTCCAATAATCATGCATTACGTAGCAAATTATTAGTAATGCATTATTTTTCACTTTAAAATAATACGTTGTGGAACAAATGTTTGGTAAGACATCCTAAAATAATGCTACAAATAAGGTATATACATTACCTGGTAATGTGTTATATAATCACTACCTATTACCAAAGTTTTGCTGGGCCCAGCAAAACTTAGATTACCAAATAAGGTATAAAATAAGGTATATGATCTCTTATTTTATACATTGCAGCATTGATGATTTTAACAGGCGATGAGACTCAAAGTAATGCATCCACATTATCACAAAGAATACCAGTAAGGTATAAAATAAGTCATAAATTTATAACGAAGAATACGAGTAAGGTGTAAAATATATGATATTTTATAGGTTACGAGAAATGAAATAATATAGCATACCAGAAGATAATATATAAGGTGTTACGAGTAGTGAAAAAGTAATTTTGTATTAAATTTACTCACGAGATTGTAAGTGAGTGTAAGTAGATAAAATATGCTCGTGAGTGTGTGTCGTTAGAAATTTGCTGTCGTGAGCCCATCTCTAGTGTAAACTTATGCATTTTTTTATAAAATTTTTTATGTTATTGTAATGTATTATGCATCCAATTATAAATAATGCATTATTTCAAACTTTCAAATAATACATACTGTAACCAAATATAAGTCATCCATGATTTAATGTTTATAAATAATAAATATGAAATACATTTTTTCCAATAATCATGCATTACGTATCAAATTATTAGTAATGCATTATTTTTCACTTGAAAATAATACGTTGTGGAACAAATGTTTGGTAAGACATCATAAAATAATGCTACAAATAAGTTATATACATTACCTGGTAATGTGTTATATAATCACTACCCATTACCAAAGTTTTGCTGGGCGTATAAACACCTTGTATAATATGTAAGTCTGATAAATTTATACAATTTATGTCAAACTCCATTTATAAAAAATAAGTTAGGTAAGTTTATACGGTATACTTGGTGTATACGAGTTTAAATGAATACGACCATTGATTATTATACCCTCCACTCTGGTGATAGAGGGTATATATAAGTTTCCCGAGTAAAAATAATTTAATATGATCTTATATACTTTTATATAGTCATATTATTTCATATATGATCATGTGTGACACTATGTCTTGCGAGATAAATTTATATAATAAATTTTGATGTGCGATTTTTTTAAGATATCGACATACGTAATTATATGTTGTAACATCTGGTCCCATGCATCATTACAAATTTCTAAGTGTTTTATATAAAATTTTATGTGCCTCCATTATTTTTTAATCTTTCTAAGTTTTTTCCAAGAACGCAAATATTTGCAACGTGTTTTATATAAAATTTCATATGACTTCATATTTTTTTGTTTTTCTAAGTTTTTTCCAAGCACCACTTTTTTATCACGAATATTTTATAAGTGTTTTATATAAAATTTTATATGACTCCATCTTTAAAATTTTTTCTAAGTTTTTTCAAGGAACATTTTTTTATCGCAAATATTTTCTAAGTGTTTTATATAAAATTATATATGACTCCATTTTTTAAAATTTTTCTAAGTTTTTATAAGGACAACGTTTTTATGAGAATATTTTCTAAGTGGTTTATATAAAATTTAACATGTCTCCATTTTTTTGAAATTTTTCTAAGTTTTTTTGAAGAACAACTAATTTTTATTATTTTAATTTTTCAAATTTTTATTAAAAACTAAAAAAAAACATCAGATTTATAATATTGCATAAATTTTAATATAATTGGATATAATTTTATATCATTGGATTAGACCAAAACTCGTATCAAAGTCGATATAAAGTTATATAAACTGATATTATTAGATAATATTCGATCAAATCTTATGAAACCATTTTTCGTATAAAATTATATCGAAATAGACACGAACCCATATTAAATTATATATTGTGTCATATCATTTTTTTTACTCGGGTTGTCATTCCGTATGTAACACATTGAAATATTGGTTTAGGACCCCCTAAAGTATATATATTTATGATCCTTGATCGATTTTAAGTCGATCTAGCGATGTCCGTCTGTCTGTCTGTCTGTCTGTCTGTCTGTCTGTCTGTCTGTCTGTCTGTCTGTCTGTCTGTCTGTCTGTCTGTCTGTCTGTCTGTCTGTCTGTCTGTCTGTCTGTCTGTCTGTCTGTCTGTCTGTCTGTCTGTCTGTCTGTCTGTCTGTCTGTCTGTCTGTCTGTCTGTCTGTCTGTCTGTCTGTCTGTCTGTCTGTCTGTCTGTCTGTCTGTCTGTCTGTCTGTCTGTCTGTCTGTCTGTCTGTCTGTCTGTCTGTCTGTCTGTCTGTCTGTCTGTCTGTCTGTCTGTCTGTCTGTCTGTCTGTCTGTCTGTCTGTCTGTCTGTCTGTCTGTCTGTCTGTCTGTCCGTCCGTCTGTCTGTCTGTTGAAATCACGTTTTTGGCAATACTCCGAAACCGATTTAAACGCTTGTGGTACCAAAAGTTGCGTAATTTTCCCAGGCAAAAACTGATGTATTTTTTTTTTAAATCGGTTAAGTATTTTAAAAGTTATGAGCGAATTACTGAAAAACTCATTATTTTTTTTTTAACATAACCCTAAATTAACTCATATTTTGTGTGATACAAAAAAAAAGAAAACGGAAATGAAAAAAAAACTGAGAAAAAGGAAAAAAATCTTTACAAAAAAGCTTTAGGGCCTAATTTTGTAAATCACTCGCGTTGAACGCATCACCAACGTTAACGTGAACGCGAGGCTCAAAAAGTGCAATTTTGTAAATCACTACGTTATTGCGTTCAATTTTTACGTCATCACTTGAAATGTCAATTATATTTGAATCAGTGTTGCCAGACATTCTAAAATTAATAAAATTGGCCACCCATTTTGTAGGGGATACACACCCATTATCGTGGGGAAACACATATATATGATAAGGCAACACCTGCAATGAGAATATTTGAGAAAAAAGAGAACAAAAAAAAGTAACATAAGAGAATAATCACAATTGGAGCGGGAAGCGTTTTTCCGCAACTGTTCACATACGTTTTATATGACAACAAAATTCCGCCGCGTTTTTCCGCCAAACTAGATTCAATTCTATTTTTATGAGGACAATTGCGTTTTTCCGCTTCCCGCTCCAATTGTGATTATTCTCTAAATTAGTTGAAAAAAACAATAAAAATCACAACGTGACGCTTTGCTATTTTCGATGTTTTTCTTCTGCCGGAGAAGTTTTTTTTACACATTTATTACTTTTTTGTTGTATATTTACATATTCCAACATTACATATTTATTTTTTGCTATTTAAAAGCATATTTGTTACATCAACGCCCCAAAATTTCAAGTGATCATTTTGACACTTCAAGTGATGAAAAAACACTCTCTTGCGTTTTACAAAATTCCATTTTCCATACAATTTGTTCTACAAACACGTAAGTCAACGCAAAAAAAACAGCTGTTCAGTGCTCGCGTTTTACAAAATAGAAAATTGTCCAACGCGAGATAAAAAGGCGCGTTGCGTTTTACAAAATTAGGCCCTTAAAATATGTAAAACAAAATCTAAATTTAATTAAAAAAAGTTCGTTAAGTAATAATAAAAAAATTAATAGTTATTTTTATATAGCATGTTTGTGTGTGCCCATATTTTGCTTCGTCATATTAACGGGGTTGCCAGACTTTTTTTTTTGGCTTTGTCGCCAAATCGGATATAAAATATCGCCAAAATTCTGTACTTTTGGCACCTTTTATATTTCCTTAAAAAATTGTCACATAGACTTGAAATTTGGACTGAATGTTCACCTCCTGGAATATAGATACCCTAAGGCTGGGTTTTTGCCAATGATTTTTCTAATAGGGTAAAAATATGTACTTTTGTTACATTTTATATTTCCTTAAATAATGGTACTAGAAAATGGAAATTTGCAATGTCGGTTCACCTTCCGGAAAAAAGATTCACTAAGGCTCGGGTTTTGCCAATGTTGATTCTACTGAGGTAAAATGGGTAAAAAAGTACTTTTGGTACTTTTTTTATTTACTGAAATTTTATTCAAACTTGAAATTTAGAATGTAGGGTCCTTTAGTGAAATAAAACATTCTGGAACAAGTACTTTCCGAAAATTCTGTACCGTTTTCAAAAAGTACTTTTTATAAAAAGTACCTTTTATAAAAGATTCCTTTATAAAAAGTACCTTTTATAAAAAGTACCTTATATAAAAAGTACCTTTTATAAAAAGTACCTTTCATAAAAAGTACCTTTTATAAAAAGTACCTTTTATAAAAAGTATAAAAAGTACCTTTTCTAAAAAGTACCTTTTCTAAAAAGTACCTTTTATAAAAAGTACCTTTTATAAAAAGTACCTTTTATAAAAAGTACCTTTTATAAAAAGTACCTTTTATAAAAAGTACCTTTTATAAAAAGTACCTTTTATAAAAAGTACCTTTTATAAAAAGTACCTTTTATAAAAAGTACCTTTTATAAAAAGTACCTTTTATAAAAAGTACCTTTTATAAAAAGTACCTTTTATAAAAAGTACCTTTTATAAAAAGTACCTTTTATAAGAAGTACCTTTAATAAAAAGTTTCTTTTATAAAAAGTACCTTTTATAAAAAGTACCTTTTATAAAAAGTATCTTTTATAAAAAGTACCTTTTATAAAAAGTACCTTTTTTTAAAAAAAAAAACTTTTATAAAAAGTACCTTTTATAAAAAGTACCTTTTATAAAAAGTACCTTTTATAAAAAGTACCTTTTATAAAAAGTACCTTTTATAAAAAGTACCTTTTATAAAAAGTACCTTTTATAAAAAGTACCTTTTATAAAAAGTACCTTTTATAAAAAGTACCTTTTATAAAAAGTACCTTTTATAAAAAGTACCTTTTATAAAAAGTACCTTTTATAAAAAGTACCTTTTATAAAAAGTACCTTTTATAAAAAGTACCTTTTATAAAAAGTACCTTTTATAAAAAGTACCTTTTATAAAAAGTACCTTTTATAAAAAGTACCTTTTATAAAAAGTACCTTTTATAAAAAGTACCTTTTATAAAAAGTACCTTTTATAAAAAGTACCTTTTATAAAAAGTACCTTTTATAAAAAGTACCTTTTATAAAAAGTACCTTTTATAAAAAGTACCTCTTATAAAAAGTACCTTTTATAAAAAGTACCTTTTATAAAAAGTACCTTTTATAAAGAATACCTTTTATAAAAAGTACCTTTTATAAAAAGTACCTTTTATAAAAAGTACCTTTTATAAAAAGTACCTTTTATAAAAAGTACCTTTTATAAAAAGTACCTTTTATAAAAAGTACCTTTTATAAAAAGTACCTTTTATAAAAAGTACCTTTTATAAAAAGTACCTTTTATAAAAAGTACCTTTTATAAAAAGTACCTTTTATAAAAAGTACCTTTTATAAAAAGTACCTTTTATAAAAAGTACCTTTTATAAAAAGTACCTTTTATAAAAAGTACCTTTTATAAAAAGTACCTTTTATAAAAAGTACCTTTTATACAAAGTACCTTTTATAAAAAGTACCTTTTATAAAAAGTACATTTTATAAAAAGTACCTTTTATAAAAAGTACCTTTTATAAAAAGTACCTTTTATAAAAAGTACATTTTATAAAAAGTACCTTTCATTAAAAGTGCCTTTTATAAAAAGTACCTTTTATTAAAAGTACCGAAAGTAAACTTTTTGGTACTTTTTTATTTCCTGATAAATAAAACCAACTTTTTTGTTTTTTAAATCATCACATTGGTGGAGGGTATTTAAAGATTCGGCACAGCCGAATATAGCTTTCTTACTTGTTAAAAATACATTTTATTTAAATACAAAAGTGACGGAAAGTGAAAAAAATAGTGTAAAAATCAACATATGACAGAATTTTCCGCCTCCGTCTTTGTTTTGCGCCTATACTCTCTCATGATCGAAAACGTCAACCGCTCCGACATTGTTGTGCGGGGACTCTCAAGCAAGTTTAGGTTGTGTTCAAATGGTAACAAAATCGGCCAATGGAATTTCACTCCTCTTTATTTTGACCTTTAAAAATTGTTAACACTAAAATCCTAGCTGACCCTGATTTCGAGTTATTGCAAAATAATTATACTGTTCGACAACAAAAACCTGCCAGTGAAATATCCAGCTGATTCTTATTTATTTTTCTCTCCTGAATCCAAATCTGCTATCCATTTGTTTCTAGCACATACCGTTTTTGAGATATTCGCTGTTAAAAAGTCAAATAAACAAATAATTTCGCACTTTTGGTGGTCTACTTCAATAAAAGTAGTGAAGACTGTTGTATATTCTGAAGAAATTGCCTCTTTCAGCAATGGCAGACAGAATTTTCAAAATAAACCCAACACATTTCCGGTCTGGTGACCTATGTAAATGGAGCCCAACATGGGGCTCGTGCATGCTGCAGTGACATTAAGAAATTAATTAAATTAAAAAAAAAAAACAATTCTTTTGGAAAAAACTTGAAAATATTAGTAATTATAAGAAAGAGTATCCTTACAAGGACAAGCTTATCCTAAACAAATTATTTCTTATTCGGCCAATTTGAAGCAGTCTGGGATCTAAGATGTGAAAACCGAGGTTTCATTTTAACCGAATGTAGCTCATCAGCCTTTCAAACATTTCAGCCCACACTTCGAATAAAACCAAGGATGGGCTGAAGTGAAGCTAAATGATACAGACCTGGCCTCGTCTGAACATTAAATAATGTTTATTTTTAATAACTTGTTATATAAAAGCTATCATAAACCCAATTGGGAAGAAATTAAAATTCCATGTTAATTATTCAGATTTATAAAAATGTTCCAGATTCCGTACCAAAAATTCTATAGAACATATTTAACAGTCTAAACAGTTTTTTTTACAATAATTAATTCATTTTTTTCCTTTATCTCTTAGGTTAGGTAGGTTAGGTTGTAAGTGGCTGCTGACGTTTTACGTCAACACACGTAGACTCTGAGGTCCATTGTGATACCACGGGATCGTAATAGGTTTCCCTACTAGTCCCTGTCGTTAAACCAGTTTGAGCTTCTTATGAAACTCCTTAGATGTTGAATTTTGACATCCGACAAATCAGAAAGATCGTACAGCTCCCTAGATCCCAGTGAAGCAAGTCGCTGACCAGAAAGTGCCGGGCAATGGCAAATAAAGTGTTCGATAGTTTCCAACTCCTCTTCATCCATGCAACTTCGGCAAAAGTCATTCGACGGCACATTTAACCGCTCTGCGTGCTTCCCTATAAGACAGTGTCCGGTAATTATAGAAACCACCGTCGAAATATCTCCTCTTGGAAGCGATATCAGCTCACTTGTGCGCCCCTGATTAAGAGAAGGCCAAATCAGTCGTGTTGTCTCACACGTCCATCCATTTGCCCATCTTTGATTAGTCTCCGTCGCAGAACAAAGCCGTAGGTTTTGCTTGCAAGTTTCTAGAGGCATACCAACACATTCCAATTCTGTTGGAACCTGTAAGGTAGTTCCTAGTCTTGCAAGCTCATCGGCTTTGCAATTCCCTGGAATGTCTCTGTGCCCTGGGACCCATATGAGTCGTATGTTAAACTGCTTGGCCATCTCATTTAAAGACGTGCGGCAGTTAAGGGCAGATCTTGTTTTCAGAAACATTGAATCCAGGGACTTGACCGCGGCTTGACTGTCAGTATAGATGTTGACTGCGGTTGTAGACAAGACATTGCAGCTCAACCAGTCAGCCACTTCCTTTATTGCCAGCATCTCTGCCTGGTAAACACTGCAATGATCTGGCAATCTACGAGCCAGGCTCAATCCAAGCTCTTCCGAATAGACCCCAAAGCCCACTTGTTCGTGCAGCCTCGATCCATCTGTGTAAAAATTTATGGTAGCTCCACTACCCGGAGTATCCCCCATCCAAGACTCCCTGGATGGTATCATAGTGGTAAAGTGGCGCTCAAAGAGGCTCAAAGAGGGAGCACAGTCCACATTTTGTGGTATTGTTATCTTTTTCAAGATCGCGCTATGGCCACAATCACTGCTCCTCCATTGCAGCGTGCTATTAAGTCGAATTGCCGACGCAGCCGCATACTGCCTACCCAATATGTCCAAGGGTATCAGGTGAAGGAGGATTTCTAATGCAGCCGTAGGTGTAGTACGAAGAGCACCAGTGATGCACACTGACGCCATTCTCTGTACCTTCGTGATAAAGACACAGTTCGCTTTTGTTTCCAAAGCAGGCCACCAGACAATGATTCCATACAGCAAAATTGGACGCACCACTGCTGTATAGATCCAATGAACGACTTGAGGGCTAAAACCCCATCGTTTTCCAATGGCCCTTTTACAGGAATACAAAGCAATCGTTGCTTTTCTCACCCGTTCCTCAATATTACGCCTGAAATTCAGCTTCCTATCTAGAAATACTCCAAGATACTTGGCTCCATCTGAGAAGGTGATTTCAGTACCGTCCAGAGAAATAGGATCAAAAGCAGGAATCTTATTTTTCCTTGTAAACAAAACAAGCTCTGTTTTACTGGGATTAACTCCTAAACCACAGTCTCTTGCCCATTTAGACAGATCTTTCAGAGAACCCTGAAGAATGTCCCGCAATGTTGGCAGATGCTTCCCCTTTACCGCTATCGCGACATCGTCAGCATATGCGATAACATGACAACCACGTGCTTCTAGAGATAGTAGCATTGAATTCAGTGCCAGGTTCCAAAGAAGCGGCGAAAGAACACCTCCTTGTGGTGTTCCCCTATTGACAAATCGAGATATGACGGACGCTCCCAATTCAGACGTTATACGTCTATTGGCAAGTAGGTTTTCCACCATTAAAACGATTTCACGCTTTACTCCCAGACCAGACAATGCCAATATTATCGATTCTGGAATGACATTATTAAAAGCCCCCTCAATATCAAGAAAGGCCACCATAGTGTACTCCTTTACCGAAAGGGATCTCTCGATGGTACCAACGAGCTCATGAAGAGCTGTTTCCGTTGATCGTCCCTTGCTGTATGCATGTTGCTTTGTCGAAAGCAACCTCGGGTCAATCACTCTACGCAAATATGAGTCTATCATTCGTTCCATTGTCTTTAACAAAAAAGAAGACAGACTAATTGGTCTGAAATCCTTCGGAGCTGTGTGGGAACTTTTCCCAGCCTTCGGGATAAATACGACTCTGGTATCCCTCCATTTTAAAGGAATATACGACCAGTTGATGCATGCTGTGTATAGATTATACAGCAACGGGGCTATATAGTCCAACACTTGGTGCAACTCAGCCGGGATTATACCATCAGGTCCCGGGGATTTATAAGGCCTGAAGCTTTTTATCGCCCAGATTAATGTTGGCATATTTATTATTTCCGAAGCAATTTCAGATGCTTGGGCGTCAGAACGTTCCAAAGCTTGAAACGGCGTCATGGAATTGCCCGGAAAATGCGTGTTTAAAAGGAGATCCAGCGACTCTCCACTGGAGGAAGACCACACCCCATTAGGATCTTTCAGGTATCCTAGGGTGCAAGGAGAAGAAGCCAGAACCTTGCGCAGCCTGGATGCCTCAGAAACGTCTTCTATGTTTCCACAGAAGTTTTTCCAAGAATCACATTTTGCATTTCTGATCATCTTTTTATAACTCTTAAGTTGCAGCCTGTATGCAGACCAGTCCTCGTCCGCTCTTGAAAATTTAGCCTTATTAAAGAGCTTTCTGCAGGAATCTCTGCTCGTCTGCAACTCATTTGACCACCAAGGTGGCTTTTTTTTCCCTCTAGGCTTTGCAGAAGGGCAAGACGCATCCAGGCACCTATTACAAACATTTGTTATATGGTCAACCAGACAGTCAATTTCCGCTAAACTATGCGGTTCAGATAGGGGTACTTCATCCAAAAGCAAAGAAAAAGTCTCCCTATATTTCACCCAGTTTGTTCTTCTCAGATTTCTAGAGACTGTCTCAACCGGGGCACGCTCCCTGAGTAAAAACTCAATGTAGCGATGATCTGAGAAAGAATGCTCTTCCAAAACTCTCCAGTCATCAATTCTGTCAGACAATGTATCTGATACAAGTGTTACGTCAAGAACCTCTTGCCGCGTACTTGTAACGAAAGTTGGTTCACTACCCTTGTTACAAATATACAGGTTAGTGCTTAACAAAAACTCCAAAAGCGATTCGCCTCTATCATTTGTGTCTGTACTACCCCATATCGAATGATGTGCATTAGCATCACAGCACACTAGTAACTGGTGTCCCCTAGATTCAGACTCCCGAATCAGACCGCCAACCTTCTCCGGGGGTATTGGCCCCGGATTAGGAAAATACGCAGAGGCGAGCCAAATAGATTTCCCATGAAGCTCTAAGCTAGCCGCTGTAACATCCATATCACTAAAACTTGATAAAAAGAATATATTTAAGCCATTTTTCGCCAAGATGCAGGCTCTTGGTGAGCCCTCACCTTTGGCAACCATCAACTTAAACCCAGGGGTCTTCAATCCGCAAACCCTGCCACCCCGCACCCAGGGCTCTTGGATAAAAACCAAGTCAACTGCTCCTGTCGTCAGGCGCAGCAATAGTGCAGCTGAGGCTGCCTTACAGTGATGGAGGTTTATTTGTAGGAACCGCAACATCTTGCTTTTTTTCCACCATCCTTTCCACCACCGTGTTATTGGCTTCATCCTCCGTGTTATCATAGAGGTCGCATTCGTCCCCAGATTCGGTTTCGAATAAGCCAGATATGTGTCCCATCTGTTCTGAATCGGAGGCAACAGAACTCTCCGAATTCCTCACTGCATGGACCTCGTCCTGAATGTCACCCATAGTGGCATCAGCTTTATCCTCCGTGCCATCACAGAGGTCGCATTCGTTACCAGATTCGGTTTCGAAAATGCCAGATGCATCGTCCATCAGCCTAGAATCGGTCAGCTGAATATCAACCTTTTCCAGATTCTCCTCCCCAGCCGACTCTGCCACTGGCTTGTCTGCTTCCAAAATAGGCTTCTGGTCGCCCTTGTAGACATTGACTCTTATATGAAAAAAGCCAAATCTAATAATGCCGTCAGTCCTGGCTAAAAGCGGAAGCGATTCCTCATTAACCAAGACCACTGCTTGACGACGAGCGCCCTCCATCTCACCCAATCTGGCAATTTGCCAATTCTGAGTTGGAAGGTCAGGATTGCAGACTTTTATCATCTTTAGAATCACCGCAGTGTCACTTGTAGCCATTGGGATCCATGCATGAGCTCTGGGTTGCGAGGGGATATCATGTTTTTCCACAACGTCCAGTCTGGCTCCAGGCCATAACTCTCCCACTTGGCTAATGGCAACCTTAAACACGGCTGCGGATCTTTCGTTTCCAAAAGCAACGAGTTTTACTCGCCCCTGATACCAACCTGCGTTGACAGTAGTAGGGAGAAAATCAGGCATACTCTCAAGAAGCCTATAGTAGATTTCATTTAGTTTAGTTTCAACTAAACTCCACTTGTCCCTTGGAATACTACAATCCCCATTTTGCCTGTTTATCACAGCCCTAACGAAGTTACCTTTCACCACTTCACTAAAAGACTGAGTCCAGACGTTGCCGGTCACCTTAGATCTTTTAGGTAAAGGTTTCTCGTCGGGCGAGCGCAACCTTTTACCAGACTTCGATGACGAGGCCGAAACAGCGCTCTGTTTGTCAGATGCGCGCATTGCCGAAAGTTTGTCCTGTTCTTCAATGACTCCTTTCGCCCATGATAGCGACGCCCTCTCACGTTCGGAGAGCTTCGTTCCATCGAGTTGGCTTAGTCTGTTAATTATTTTCAAACAAAGCCTTCTCTGGTTGTGCCTGACCTTTGATGGCTTAAGTTTCTTTTTCTTTTTACCACCAATATTAGGCTGAGCACCCCTACCAGAATCAAGGCCGGACTTCAAGGTCGCGACCCTAAGACCAGTGCTAGGACCAGCACCAGTCGGTGAGGCAGAGCCTCGAACTAAATCGGTATCATTTGTGTCCATATTTTCATTTTCCTTGATGTGGTAATGAAAATATCACAAAAATACCTATTACGAACAAACCTATTACGAACAATTTTAGTAATTCAATTTATAGCACGGAGTTAAAATAAAACACGTCCACACTCGTCAACAGTTGAACGAAAATTATCTCTTAAAGGAATCTTTAAGTGATGACAGCCTTTTTAATATGAATGAATTCACAAACAACAAAAAAAGAAATATCCACGATATAAACTCAAAGGAACTAAAATAGTGATGATGAAGGTAACAATTCAAAACACGTTCCTTTAGTTTTTTTCTTTCGTGTCGTTGTTTTTCTATAACCAACCATCACTTGTAAGGGATTTATTTGTAGCGAATATGATTAAGTGTGATTACAATGAAACTGATAATCACGATGACGATGGTAGGATGAGGATGCAGACCAAAGGAAGAGAAGGAAGTTTTAAGGCTGATAGATATTACACACGAAAATGTACAAATAAGGCTGATTTTCAATAGAGGTATTGTGAAATAAAGTGTCATTTAAACAACAAAAAAAAAAGGAAAGATATTTAAGACTACAGGATTTTAACTCTACACAATTGAATGTTATTGACAAGTAGTACGAGAGTACCATTCCAAATAGAGAATACGACGACTACATATCAAATACCATATTTAATTTATTTTCATGAATAAAATGCATTATTATAATATTTTACATTATACATGAAAACAATTGAATATGATATGAGTAACAACCCTTTTGTAAACTTTAAAGAACAAAGGAAATTATTTGAAAGATTTATAAGATTTGCTGGGGATAATGGAATGAGAAGAAAATAGTTAATGTTTTTCATTAAATTAAAATTTAAAATTTATTTCTAGGTTAGAATAGGAGGGGTACTAAAAGTTTTTTTTTTGTGAAACTATAGGATGTTTTAGTCCTTAGACCTGCTACCCGGACGCGTTTTAAATTGACAAATAATTTTGTGAGAATTTTTATGATTGTTTTTATAACAATCACAGGGAATATGATGTTTTAAAATAATAAAATTTGCTTATGACAGTCATAACTGTGAATAGGTCCGTTATCTTGCACATTGAAAATAATAAAGACTACCTTCCCAGACGGTATTGGAATTGACAAATTATTTTCAATTTTGTGATTTCTAACTCTTTTTTTACAAACAAGGTTGTGTTTTTAGACGTGCCCCACGTTGGGCGCCATTTGCAAACAATTTTTTTTAAAAGTTATTTCAATATAATTTTTCAGAAGATTTGCTTTGTGAAATGGATATGATATTTTGGGTAAGAAAAATTAAATTTTTAACCTTTTTGTGTTTATATTATTTAAAAAAATTCTCTCAGCGCTCTATTTATGCTTATTTCAATATTAAGTTATTGGGTGGTTTTAGTCGTGTGGTAAATTTGGCACGATTCATTCTTGTTGGCATTAGTTTTTGTGTGTGTGCTTTGCTATTACATTTCTGTGTATCCACTTTGCTATACTTACCTTGAACCGTAACTGATCGGTTTTGAAACCGCGGTTTCGAATTTTCAAGTTTTTGAGAAACTCTTGTTCTACTGCCTAAACCAATTTTTACTTAACGGATGGTAACTACACAAGCAAGTGTGATTTGGAATATATTCAGTAAAGCTTGAGTTGAGCCTTCCTCGAAGAATTACATAAATAATGGTCAATAAGTATGGCGTTCGGCACATATGGGTCACAGGGACATTCGTTATAGACTAGGAACTTGTTGCAGCATTATACGGAATTGGAATGTGTTAATATGACTCTAGAAACTTGAAAGCACAAATTACGGATTTTCTACGTTGAGGAGAAATGCAGATCGATGGACCCGTGAGACTACACGATATATTGGGGTTTCCCTTGATCAAAAGTTTACAAGATATTTGCCAAAAATTACCTGCTTTTGTGCTGCATTCAACGAAGAGGTTGCACTCGACGAGACTATCGAATACAAATAAAATGTGTTCCACAAGGTGATTGTATTTGACGCCTCGATCGAATACAAAGAAAATAGTTTTCATAAAACAAATATACTTGTCGTACGCGCTTGGCTGATTCGATATTAGAAACTTTTTGCACATAATTGTTTTTTGCTCAATTTTCCATTAATCTCTTGAGTTCTTTTTCAACGAATATGGCTGACTTTTTAATAAGCAATTTTAGTAGTCGTGGACAAGCCCCACGTAGGGCGATTTCTTTTTGGAATTGAAGTGAAATTTTGTGGAAAGAAAATGTTAGTGACATGACATCATCTTATACAAATTCTGTCAGCGCTCAATTTATGCTTATTAAATTATTAAGTTATTGAGTCGTTTAAGTACCGTAGTAAATTTGTCACGATTCGCATTTGTTTGCGTTAGCTTCTGTGTATGAAGTTTGCTATTCCGTTTCTATTATACTTTGGTATACATACCTTAAACCGAAACTGATCGGTTTTGCAGTTTTGAAAAACCGACACGACGGTTTTTGTTATTTTTAAATTTTTGAGAAACTTTTTTTCTAGCGCCTAAATCATTTTTTTTTTTTTAATGGGAACTACACAGGCAAGTTGGATTCGGAGTCTATTCAGTGAACCTTGAATTCAGCTTTCCCCGGGATTGCCAGACCATCTTCCCTAAACTGCCGCATGTTTTCAAAAAGGGTGTCCAATAGGGATATAACCAAAATAGGAACCTATCATAATCGTATGGGCAATTTTATACTGATAAGAAAAAACGTTATCCGGGGACATTTTGGTCCAAAAACCTTCGGCACCGATTGCAATTTCTAAAACACCATAAATTTACATTTTTTTAATGTTTTATGGTGGGATTCCTTCCCATCCACCGTTTCTTGGCTTTTTGTCGCTTTACAACAAAAATAAAACAATAACAAATTTGTAAAATGGTTTTCGACACTAGAAATACGGGTTTTCCGAATAATAAAAAAAAATATTAGCGAAAACTTCATCGCGATCGGTGCCGAAACTTTTTTAACATTCGCGAAAAAAAGAACACACATTTCTTCTTGATTTTTCATGTACTTTCTAAATATGATAGGTCCTTTTTGATATTTGCAAAAAAACGCAAATGGTTATATCCCTAGTGTCCAAGAAGTTTGTCTTTCGACACATATGGGCCCAAGGGCAAAGGGACATTTCAAGGAATTGCAAAGACGATAAGCTTGCAAGATTACGAACTTACACGATCCTATCGAATTGGAATGTGTTTATATGACTCTAGAAACTTGAAAGTTCCAACTACCGATTTGCAACTCTGAGGAGGCTGATAAGAGAAGTAAAGATGGATATACCTTTGAGACTACAGGAAAAGCCTGCAAAGTGTTTTTTCAAACAAAAAAACTCGACGAGGTCATTGTAGTCGACGAGACGATTGAATACAAAGAAAATAGATTTCATGTTACGAATATACTCGTCGTACTCGTTTGACTTATTCGGCATGATAAACTTTTCGATCTTAATTGTTGTTTTTTTCTAATAATCTCTTTAACTTTTTTTCTGTATTTTTAATAAGAAATGTTAGTAGTCGTGGACTACGCCCCACATTGGGCGGCATTTGGAAAACAATTATTTTTAATTTGATTTTTTAGATGATTTGTTTTGTAGAATGGAAGTGAGATTTTGTGAAAAGGAAATTTTACTTATAAAAATTCTGTCATTTATTATGTTAAAGTCCCGTGGTTTAGTTGTCACGGTTCACATTTGTTGGCATTAGTTTCTGCGTGTGAAATTTGCTATTCCGTTTCTGCGTATACTTTGCTATACATACTTTGAACCGAAACTGATAATGAATGGAAACTGCACAGGCAAGTGGGATTTGGAGTCTATTTAGTGGAGCTTGAGTTGTGTTTTCCCTTAGGATTTCCAGACAACTGCATCTTCTCTTAGCTGTCACATGTCTTCATATGTAACCCATATGCGTTCAACATATATGGGTTACAGAGCACAGGGACATTCCAGGAAATTGCAAAGATGATGAGCTTGAATGACTGGGGACCATCTTGAAAAATCCTTAGAAATTGGAATGTGTTGATGGGACTTTTGAAATTTGAAAGCATAAACTGCGGATTTGATACGCTGAGGAGACTAATAAGTTAAATTGTAGATGGAAAGACCCATGAGACTACGCGAATGAATGGAAACTGCACTCTTGATCAAAAGCTTACAAGTATGTTTTTAAACCAAAATTTTCACTTAATGAATGGAAACTACACAGTTAAATAAGATTTGGAGTACATTTAGTGAAAATTGAGTGTGTCTTCCTTGAGGATTTCCAGACCTTAACATATTCTCTTAACTGTCGCATGTCTTCAAAAAGGATGTCCAAAAAATTAAGAGTTCGATACATATGGGTATCAGGGCACAGGGACATTTCAGGAAATTGCAAAGGTGATGAGCTTGAAACACTGGAAACTATCTTACACGGTCCTACTAAATTGAATCTTGAAAGCACAAACTGCGGATTTGCTACGCTTAGGAGACTAATAAGAGAAATTGAAGATGGATGGACCCGTGAGACTACGTGACATATTTGGCTTTCCCTTGATCAAAAGCTTACAAGTATGTTTTCAAACAAAACTTGCTTTAGCGCTGCGATAGTTTTCATAAAACGAATACACTCGTCGTGCGCGCTTGATTGATTAAGCATTTGAAACTTTTCGCTCTTAATTGTTTTTTTTTTTCAAATTTCCATTAATTTCTTCTACGAATACGGATGCCTGTTTCAATAAAAACTTTTAGTAGCCGTAGTAGCAGCCCCACATGGGGCGCCATTTGCAAAATAATTTTTCAAAGTTATTTCAATGTGATTTTTCAGAAGATTTGCTGATTATTTTCTGCGAGGGTATTATATACAAATAACATATTTCTCATAAAACGAGTATACTCATCGTACGCGCTTGACTGATTCGGCTTTACAAACTTTTCGCTCTTAATTGCTTTTTTTTTTTAATTTCCATTAATCTCTTGAACGTGAACATAATTATATTTTTATGCATTAATGATAACCATGAATATCCTGGCTTAGAATTCTTTACAATTTTTCGTAATATGAATTCCTATTATCTTGAAATTCTCAATTGTTTCGAGGTAGTGTAAAGGAAAACCCCCTTTTATTCCTATTGCCAACCAACCAACCAACATCTACAATAGACATATTGAATATTTATGACTGTCATACCAAATGTCGTGTCCCATTGTCGTCTACCACCACCACTTATTGTCATGGAAATAAATTCGTTCGTATCACCAGAATAGTGAGTGTGGTGGCAAAGGAAGCGTTTCCCGTTACAACCCACATTTTTTTCATTCTGTTTTTTTGTATTGTTGCACCAATTTAATCGTTTTGTATTATGAAACGTGTACGTTGAGTATTATGGCGGGTAATATAACTGATTTTTAAATAATTCTCATGATATTTATTTTTTTTTGTTTTGTTTAACACCCATTTATGTTAAAAAAAAAAAAACGAAAAATAAAAAACAATTAAATTTTATTTTCTATCCCAAAGGGAGTATTTAGTTTTTTCGTTCAATTCATTATTAAATTCTATTTGTGATTATATTTTTGTGCAAACATTTTTCTTTTGTAGACGTGTGTTTTTTGTCTTCTCTAACATATGGAGCCATTCAAAATTCGATGAAACCCCTATTATTTTTTGTCCGTCTGTCCGTCCGTCTGTCTGCCTATCTGTATAATTTTTTATTTTGTTCATTCAATGGCAATTGATTGTTTGCCAAATACTTACGTACAACTTATACAACATACTCAGACATCTTAGGTAAGTACTTATTCTCGAATGAATGAATAAATAAATGAAATTGGCGTCAGCATTTATTAAAAAAATTTCAACGAATAACAGAAAAAAATATAAAACAAATGACTTTTGAAAGGCATTCTTTGTATTTTAATTCCTATTTAAATTTTAGTATAATAGTGAAGAAATTTGAGATGGCAACTGATATCAAACTATAAATGTGATACTTATTTCGGATACAGATATTTATTCACAAAGAATGTGTTCTGCCCAAGGTTGGCAATCGATTCCCTTCTAGAGTAACGGTATTTGGCTATTGTACCGCAACTTATAAAGATATGGACATTTTGAAAATCGATTATGAAAGTTGGTACAATTTTTAGTATTTTTGATGTGTCGCTTTGTGTTTGTACCGGTAGATTTGCAAAATATAGCCCAATATATTTATAATAACGTTTGAAACGCAAGGCAACACATAGAAGTTTCATCGACTTTCACTGACTGATTGCGGTACAATAGCCAAATACCGTTATTCTAGGATAGTATCGATTGCCAACCTTGTGTCTGCCGTTTCGGCGTCAATTTCACAGAATCCACATATTTTAGTATCTGATAAATTTTTCTTCCTAAGTTTATAGCGAGGATTACAACGTCCAGTGAGGTAACCTGTTACAATCCTTAGATCCTATTCGTCGAGAGTAAGAAATTGTTTAGATACCCAAGGGGATGGAGTGATGAATCTTTTCACCTGCCGCTGTCCAGAACTGTGGTTCCAGTGGATGGCAAATTCATATTCCCTCCATGATAGTAAAATTTTCCTTATGTGCTCAATGGACAAACGACAAAAAGGTTTCGGACGATGAAAGGGTGTCTCGCGCCACGATTTTACATGCAGTCTGCCCGTTCGTTACCCAAGTCTCAACTGAGAATGAGGTCATTATTGCGGCCCAGTTTGTTTAGGGAATAAGTACAATCCATGACATGTTTGGAAGTTACATCATAGGCTGATAAAGCCTTCAATGCTACTTGACTGTCAGATGGGGCATTCCATGTCAAATCGGACACTTTGAATATTTTTTTTTGTATATTTTCCCTATTTATTGACTGTTTTTATTACCATTCGAAAACTCCTTCGTGGTAAATTTTCAAATTTTTTTGATGACCCGTTCAAAAGATATCGAATTTTTAAAAATTGGTAGTTTGTTCCTTTACTCAAACTTCTTTTACTTATAACTTCTTCAATAATGGTCCAAATTTCAATTTTTTTTTCAAAATTTTTGTTTTTTACGTACTTTAAAAAAAATCCTAAAAAATTCTTAAAAGCGCTATAGTATGCGGTTTTTAAGTCTTAAAATTTAAATCTTATTTTTGAAAATGTATGTACTCTTTGATTTCTTTGAAATTTTTTTGTGTAAAACTTCTATCGATTCTACAAATTTTTTGCCCAGTAGGATCGTTACGATTGTTACTATTTTTTAACATTTTTTGAAAAAATTTTATTGTAATTTTCCAATCTTAAAATCATTTCTACTGCTCAAATGGTGCGTCATAGAGGGGTCATTTATAAAACCGACCCCCATCAATTTTTACGTCTTAACATTTCTTTGGAACAAACTAATGCCCTATCTCCAATTTCACACAAAACGAAATCTGTTAAAATTTGCTCCAACCGCTCTAACTGCCCTAATAGTGCCCTTAGAGCAACAAAATGTATGACCGAACCACAATATTTTTTTTAAGTCCAAGCATTTTCTCTGGAAACACCTACCCTCTATCTGTAATTTTTAAGGCGGTACCCATACAATTTTTTTTATTTTTTGTAAATTTGTTTTATTTAATCAGCTGCTACCGGTTCAATGGTGCGTCCGAGAGGGGTCATTAGTGAAACCAACCACCATTTATTTTTACCCTCCAACATTTTTGTGAAACATACCTACGCCCTATTTCTACTCCCTAAGTAGGCTCCCATTCAAATAACAGTTGAAGCAAATTTTCTAAAAATTTAATTTTATATGGAAGGGAGGCGAGATTGGGCGTAGGTTTGTTTTAAAAAAATGTTGTAGGGTAAAAATAAATGGGGATTGGTCTCACTAATGACCCCTCTCGGACGCACCATTGGACCGGTAGAATCTGATTAAAAAAAAACAAATTTACAAAAAACAAAAAAAATTGTATGGGGACCGCCTTAACAATTGAAGATAGAGGGTAGGTGTTTTCAGAGATAATGTTTGGACCAAAAAAATATTGTGGGTCGGTCATACATTTGATTGCTCTAAGGGGACTATTAGGGCAGTTAGAGCGGTTGGAGCAAATTTTAAAAAATGTCGTTTTGTGCGGGAGCCCCCTTAGAAATTGGAGATAGGGTATTAGTTTGTTCCAAAGAAATGTTAAGACGTAAAAACTAACGGGGGTCGGTCTTATAAAGGACCCCTCTATGGCGCACCATTGGAGCAGTAGAAAAGATTTTAAGATTGGAAAATTACAATAAAATTTTTTCAAAAAATTTTAAAAAATAGTAATAATCGTTATCCCACGATCCTCTTGGGCAAAAATTTTGTAGAATCGATAGATGTTTTACACCTAAAAATTTCAAAAAAATCGAAGAGTACAAACATTTTCAAAAATTAGATTTAAATTTTAAAACTTAAAAATCGCATACTAGAGCGCTTTTAAGAATTTTTGGGGATTTTTTTTTAAAAAGTACGCAAAAAAACAAAAATTAAAAAAAAAAATTTTAATTTGGACCATTATAGAAGAAGTTATGAGTAAAAGAAGTTTGAGTAAAGGAACAAACTACCAATTTTTAAAAATTCGATATCTTTTGAACGGGTCATCAAAAAAATCTGAAAATTTACCACGAAGGAGTTTTCGAAGGGTACTAAAAACTGTAGACAAATTGGGAAAATCTAAAAAAAAAATTTCAAAGTGTCCGATTTGACATCGAATGCCCCATATATACTTTTTGGGGTCCTAGACCAATATTTCGAAACATTACACACCGTAAATGACCGAAATTCGTAATTTTACGTTTCTTGTTCCCTTTTGTTCCACAGTAGTTCTATTAGCTGAAAGTTGAAATTTGAGAAAAATATAGTGTTTTAGTAAATATTTCAGAACACCCCTTAAAAATAAACGGTAGGGCTGTTACCACTTATAACAACTAAAGACTACAATCTTCTAAAATAGATCACAAGTCATTATCGATGATAACTTGCGAAGTAACCATTTATTTTTGATAAAAAACAGAAAAAAATCACCTTTTTCTGAAATAAAAAAAAAAAAACAGTTGAGTTTGACAGTATGCCACGCCCACAATTTTCAATAGTTTGACCTAATTTTTTGGCTACCTTAATTTGGATATATATTAGCTACAAAATGGCGTTCAAATTTTAAAAATCGGTGACAAAAAAATTTGGACTTTTGGCCAATGAAATCAAATAATCAGCCACAGTGCGACGGTAGTATGGGTGGAGTGCTCGGTCATATAACACCCACCCAGGAAAATTTTTTGGAACAAATTGCTATAACAATAGATTCTTGAATATATTCTCCGGTAATCAAAACAAAATTTCAATGTAAAATTGTTTTTCAAAAAAACTACTTGCTCTATAAAACGATTTTTGGGACAATTTCAAACAAAAATCATTGATTCTGGAACGTGAAGTAGAATCGGTTGCAGGGTAATATAATGCGTTCTGGAACCGATTATTTGGAACGGAAAATTTTGCTGGGCAAGTACGAATTGAGGGTGAGAATGAAGCAATGGCTCCGAACGGACAGGATTTTTGCCTCCCCCATGTATGTGGTCTTCAGATGCCATATTCTGCGCCGTTTGGAGTTTTCTCCAATGTGTGTCGCTAACGGACGGCGACCATACCTGGGCGACACAATCCTCATCGTTCCGATCCTCACAGCAGTTGGATCTATGCAACGGGATCGACGCTGGAACAACAAACCCGCCCAAGGACTGTAAACGCTCGGACATTGAAGTCCAACATATCTGTAAAAAGATGTTATTGTAGCTGGCTCTCCTGTCTAAGATTTTATTATAATCTTGATCTCATTTTCCGCGAGCACGACCGGACAAGTATCCGGTCAGTATAATTATGCCATGGCTGCTGCGTAACTTTATGGGTAGCCTGGCATCGGAGGTACCCATTGAATAATGGGAGGTAAGAGTATTCATTATTTTCACAAGTTACTCTATGGAGGGGCAACATGGTGGAAATCAGGACAATTTGTGGTGTGTTCTCTCCCCTCCTTGAGTCACTCCACGGGTATCAAGGTGGTTTCAAGGTAAATTTTTACCAACGATTAGCGAACTCATGGAATCAGCGCTAAAGATACTCTCCACGTCGGAAAATGACAACGGTATGGGAGTTAATTCCGCCAAGAGTGAACTCCTTTTGTTAACAAAGAGGACATAAACAGTTTTTATCTTCCCAAATTAGATAGAATCACCCTAGAACTATCTAAGAATACGAAATACCTAGATGTGATTCTAGACTCAAAGCTTTCTTGAAAGAGGAACACAAAGGAAAGGATAAAAAAAGTCGCTGTTTTTTTACACCTGCTGGATAACTTTCGGAAGAAGGTGGGGTCTAAGACTATATCGTTCACTGGATGTATGTATTAGAACAATACTGACCTATGGTCCTCTGGTGTGGTGGAAAGCAGTAGATAAGAAATCATTTCGCTAAAACATACAGAAGGTACGATTCGCGTATGTGGGTATCACTAGTGCAATCGCGAACTCTGTGGCTACTGCCATATCCTAAGAGGGTACACAATCTGCTTACTTTTGGCAAATGAACGGTGTATAATCTACCAAATGGCATATGGGAATCTCTGACAGGGACCGTTGCAGTAGTTGGTGAGAATGTCAGTGAAACACTTGTGTGAATCTCCGGGTCTGATGAATCGTCGCCTTAAACATTTGGGGCAAAGATTGGAATGCCTAAACGGTGTCTAATTGACTTCGAAAGCAGAATATCTTTGAGAAACGGAGTGGGAACCTTGTGAAACGGTCGATTATGTTTCTGACTATTCTAAAAATCTAGAAACAAAATTTTTTGAAATTTAAAACTACAGTGGGCCAAAAAAAAATTGTAGTCAAGTTTTCAAAACCCCTTGGGTTATGGTAGTCTACTTTACATTTTTTTTGTTATCATTTAAGATAAACTCGATGACATTAAATTTGTTGCACAGTGTAAGAAAAAAATCATCTGTCCTGTATAATGTTTATTTTTCTTTTTTGCTATTCTTGTCATCATTGTAAAACTCAATCAATTCTTTGTATTTTCGAAATCCATCATACTGTTTAAATCTTTCTTCATATATTCAATGATATTGAAAAAAAAAAATTATGTTTGAAATTTCATGTTCATCCACTTTGATAACCCAAAAGCCGATAAAAATCACTGCGCATTCTGGTTTTGATTCTTTTTTGCACATATTTTTTTTTTGTTCAAACGTGCTCATGTGTATTTTTAATCGTAGCCCCAGGGTTTCTTGTTGTTTCAGTTGGTTTTTTTTTTTGTTTTGTATTTGTTCCTTGTGCTTCTTTGAAAGAACTTTCAATATTACCAAGTACTTTCTCATGTTTAATGTTGAAACAAAAAAATAAAAAACTTTGGTGTGTGAAGTGTAAAACAAGCATGTGTTGTACGAGTACGAGTATGATGATGATGATGAAAAATGAAAAACTCAACTAAAAGTGTGATGTATTTTTGATGCCCTACATGCTACAGTATGGGGATATATTTACTTTGTCATTCCGCGTAGATCAACGGAAACAGCTCTTCATGAGCTCGTTGGTACCATCGAGAGATCGCTTTCGGTAAAGGAGTACACTATGGTGGCCTTTCTTGATATAGAAGGGGCTTTTAATAATGTCATCCCCGACTCGATAATTTTGGCATTGTCTGGTCTGGGAGTAAAGCGTGGGATCGTTTTAATGGTGGAAAACATACTTGCCAATAGACATATAACGTCTGAATTGGGAGCGTCCGTCATATCTCGATTTGTCAACAGGGGCACACCACAAGGAGGTGTTCTTTCGCTGCTTCTTTGGAAATTGGCACTGAATTCAATGCTGCTATCTCTAGAAGCACGTGGTTGTCATGTTGTGGCATATGCTGACGATGTCGCGATTGCGGGAAAGGGGAAGCATCTGCCAACATTGAGGGACATTCTTTAGGGTTCTCTGAAAGATCTGTCTAAATGGGCAAGAGACTGTGGTTTAGGAGTTAATCCAAGTAAAGCAGAGCTTGTTTTGTTTACAAGGAAAAATAAGATTCCTGCTTTTGATCCCATTTCTCTGGACGGCACTGAAATCACCTTCTCAGATGTAGCCAAGTATCTTGGAGTATTTCTAGATAGGAAATTGAATTTCAGGCGTAATATTGAGGAACGGGTGAGAAAAGCAACGATTGCTTTATATTCCTGTAAAAGGGTCATTGGAAAACGATGGGGTTTTAGCCCTCAAGTCGTTCATTGGATCTATGCAGCAGTGGTGCGTCCAACTTTGCTGTATGGAATCATTGTCTGGTGGCATGCTTTAGAAACAAAGGCGAACTGTGTTTTTATCACGAAAGTACAGAGAATGGCGTCGATGTGCATCACTGGTGCTCTTCGTACTACACCTACGGCTGCATTAGAAATCCTCCTTCACCTGATACCATTGGACATATTAGGTAGGCAGTATGCGGCTGCGTCGGCAATTCGACTTAATAGCACGCTGCAATGGAGGAGCAGCGATTGTGGCCACAGCGCGATCTTGAACAAGATAACAATACCACAAAATGTGGACTGTACTCCATCTTTGAGCCTCTTTGAGCGCAACTTTACCACTATGATACCATCCAGGGAGTCTTGGATTAGGGATATTCCGGGTAGTGTAGCCACCATAAATTTTTACACAGATGGATCGAGGCTGCACGAACAAGTGGGCCTTGGAGTCTATTCGGAAGAGCTTGGATTGAGCCTGGCTCGAAGATTGCCAGATCATTGCAGTGTTTACCAGGCAGAGATGTTGCCGCAGTCAACATCTATACTGACAGTCAAGCCGCGGTCAAGTCCCTCGATTCAATGTTTCTGAAAACGAGATCTGCCCATAACTGCCGCACGTCTTTAAATGTGATGGCCAAGCAGTTTAACATACGACTCATATGTGTCCCTGGGCACAGAGACATTCCAGGGAATTGCAAAGCCGATGAGCTTGCAAGACTAGGAACTACCTTACAGCTTCCAACAGAATTGGAATGTGTTGGTATGCCTCTAGAAACTTGCAAGCAAAACCTACGGCTTTGTTCTGCGACGGAGACTAATCAAAGATGGCCAAATGGATGGACGTGTGAGACAATACGACTGAGTTGGCCTTCTCTTAATCAGGGGCGCACAAGTGAGCTGATATCGCTTCCAAGAGGAGAGATTTCGACGGTGGTTTCTATAATTACCGGACACTGTCTTATAGGGAAGCACGCAGAGCGGTTAAATGTGCCGTCGAATGACTTTTGCCGGAGTTGCATGGATAAAGAGGAGTTGGAAACTATCGAACACTTTATTTGTCATTGCCCGGCACTTTCTGGTCAGAGACTTGTTTCACTGGGATCTAGGAAGCTGTACGATCTTTCTGATTTGTCGGATGTCAAAATTCAATATCTAAGGAGTTTCATAAGAAACTCAAACTGGTTTAATGACAGGGACTAGTAGGGAAACCTATTACGGTCCTGTGGTATCACAATGGACCTAACCTAACCTGTCATTCCGCGTGCAAAGAATCGAAATATCGGTTTTGGATGCCATAAAGTTTATATATTATTGATCAGTGATCGATTTAATTCCGTCTGCGGAAGACAAAATGCATTCCAAAATAAAATGGGTTTAATCCTGAAGTTTGGCACGAATATATCTTATGGTCATAGGCTGGTTAAGTGTGGAGATGAGCAAAATCGCACTTCGAAAAACTTTCTCCTTTGAAGAACTAAACCAACCTCTAAAAACACTATTTTTATACCCTCCAACTACAGTATGGGGGTATACTCACTTTGTCATTCCGTGTGTAACGCATCGAAATATCGGTCTAGGACCCCATAAAGTATATATATTATTGATCAGTGATCGATTCTAAGACATTCTAGCGATGTCCGTCTGTCCGTCCGTCCGTCCGTCCGTCCGTCCGTCCGTCTGTCCGTCCGTCCGTCCGTCTGTGGAGGACACGATACAGTCCAAAATAAAAGTGATAGACTCCTGAAATTTGGCACATACATGTCTTATGTTCATAGGCTGGTTAAGTTCAGAGATGGGCAAAATCGGACCAGGGGGGGAAAAGTTCCCCCTTGAAGAACTAAACCAACCTCTGAAAAATATCATATTTTTACATAATTTTTTGTGTTTTTGTTTAACAAATCCAAAATTTTTATGCTACAAGAAGTTCAAGGTCCTGCATTTGGACCCACAGAATTAGAAAATATAGTTTTACGGTCCGCCCCCCCCCCCCCTTTTATGGGCGTGGAAGAATTTTTTTTTTATATAATGATAAATTTGTATTTCTTTAGTGCAAAAAGCATAAGAATTATTTTTTTTTAACACTTATTCGAGAGGAATTGTGCCCCCCAATTACCACTACCAACCCCCCCCCACCAAAAAAAAAAGAAGACGCCCCTGCAATTTTTTTTTTTTATTTATTTGCATGTTGGAGGGTATAAAAGATTCGGCACAGCCGAATTTAACACTCTTACTTGTTTTATATATTTTTTTTTAAATTTTTTTAAGCAAATGAAACATTTGTACGTCAGAATATGTTCCACTTGGACCCAGGGGATGAAAAACTGTAACTTTATTTGGTCCGCCCCCTTTTGTGGGCGTGACTATAAAACTTTAACTTAAATAATGATAAAATTGCATTAGCTAAATGAAAATGTCATAATAAATCATTTTGTCAACATTTATTGTGAGGGGAAAGTAACCCCTACTTCCTTTGGCAACCCCCCTTCCCCCCCAAAAAAACGCTCTTGAAATTTTGTTTTTGATTTTTTTACATTTTAAAGGGTATCAAAGATTCGTTACAGCCGAATTTAACAATCTCACTTGTGTTTTTTTTTCTTTTTTTTTTCCTTTTGTAGTGTGTTAAGTTTCAATTATATTTCAAGTGTGACTTTGAGTTATTTGAACATAAAATGTTGCAAAACTTTTGTAACATGTTTACTTTTTTTTTTTTTTTGGTGTGATTGTTATTGTTGTTGTCGTTGTTGCATGCGGCCTGGGAATGAAAATAGTTTGAAGTACATTCTATAGAGGGATTTCCAAGAATGTAAATAATTAAAAAAAAAAAAATTACACAAACTTTTGCAGTTGACTAAATTCTCCTTAAAGTGTGAGAAACTTACTACTTATTCTTAATTATATGAAAAGATTTCAATTTTCCCAGAAGCCTTAACAGCAGGAACTATAAGGACATTTTTGTCGTCTTAAACGTTCAACTCTTTTTCAATAGTTTTAATTGTAGAAATTCGCTGTCATTTATTTCGGTTGATCTAACCTAAAATTCAATTCACCTATTGTTAGTAATAACTTCATTTTGGTTGTGCTTTTGTTTAGAAAAAAAATGTATGTGAATCAGGGATGTTAAATGGGGTTTTCAATTTTGTACCAACTTTCAAAAAAAATTGTACTTTTTGGACACTGACGGTACCATTTTTTTTTTTGAGAGTGTTAATTCGGTTGTACTAAATTTTGTATAACCCCCAAAATTGTATATACCCCTTCCCCCCCCCCACAAATTAATAGGAAAAATTTATATGGTTGCGTAAACACGAAAAATGTATCAAGATCTGAGAATTCTTCTAAAGATAAAAGGTCTCAAATTTTGCAATTTATACTATCTTCATTAATTGTCTATAAATAACTGACTGTTAGTATTGTGGAAAATTCTGAGACCTTTTTTTGATAAAAGTGAGTAAGAATTTTTCCCAAAATGTCTAATTCTGATACTTTTTCTATAAAAATAAGTTTTTAGCATCCGGAAATTTTTGTAAAAAAATTTTAGAAAAATTTTATTTGAAAACTTCTTTAAACTGTTTTAAAACAAGGGGTAAAACTTAAAAAAGTCTCATTTATTGTGTAAATCGGTCTGAAATTAGTAGCCTTGTGAGCATTTCTTTTTTTTTTTTTTTTGTTAAGAAAAAAGCTGGGTTCTTTTACCGATATTTCGATGAGTTATAAAGAAAGAATTTTAAAATTTTAAAATTGTACCAAATGAGTCGCGGTAGTACCACGGTACTTTTGAAGGTCAAAATGTACCAAAAAAAGTACAATTGTACCAACTTTAACATCCCTGATGTGAATTTCTTTGACATTTTTTTTTGGATTGGACAATAAAAAAATATTCGTTAAGTAGAGAAATAAAGGGAAGGGTTTGTTTTAAAACTTCGCGTCATTTCTAATTAGGGACAGATGGGCTGGAATGCTAAATGATACAAAATCTATTTAATATTATTTTTTGGACTTCAGTTACACAATTTTATCATTATTTTAATTTATAAAATATTTGTTAGGTTAGGTTAAATGGACGTCCACCATTTGGCGAATTCACACGGTGGCCATAAGTTGTATTGTGTTTTTTACCTACTCCCCCTCTGACATAAAGGTATACTTCTTAAGCCACCCTGACTCCCGAAGATATTGTTCTAGATATGTCAATGAAACACTGTTTAGTTATTTCAGGTCATCGAAGAGTATTTGCCTTAAGTGCTTAGGGCGTCGCTTCATCAGATCCTAACATTCATTAGCAAGCGCTTCACTGACTCCTCCTGTTTCACCTTCACTTCTCCACAACTCCTACAATAGTTCCTGTCAGAGATTCCCATACGCACGGTAATTAAGCCAATTGTACAGTGTCCTGTCAGTACTCCCACTAATAGGCTAACCGTAGGTTAGGTTGTAAGTAACTGCTGATGTTTAACATTGGTAACTTATTGTTAGACTCTAATATCCGTTGTGATACCACATGACTGTTATAGGTTCCCCTACTAGTCCCTGCCGTTGAAACAATTTGAAATCCTTATGAAAGATATTGAATTTTGATATCCGACAAATCAGAAAGCTCGTGCAGCTTCCTAGATCCCAGTGAAGCAAGTCTGAGAGCAGAAAGAGCCGGGCAATGGCAGTTAAAATGTTCGATAGTTTCCAACTCATCCTTATCCATGCATTTACGGTAAAAGTCTATTGACGGCACATTAAACTGCTCTGCGTGCTTCCCTATAAGACAGTGTTCGGTAATTACAGCAACCACCGTCGAAATCTCTGCTCTTAAAAGCTTAATCAGCTCACTTGTACACCTCTGATTATTCTGTAGTGTAGTCTCACACGTCCGTTCATGTGGCCATCTCTGATTAGTCTCTGATTTGCTTTCAATTTTCTAGAGGCATACCAACACATTCCAATTCTGTTGGAACCTGTAAGGTAGTTCCCAGTCTTACAAGCTCATCGGCTTTGCAAATTTCTGGAATGTCTCTGTGCCCTGGGGCCAATATGAGTCGTGTGTCAAATTGCTTACCTCATTTAAAGACGTGCCACAGTTAAGGGCAGATCTTGTTTTCAGCAACATTGACTCCAGGAATTGACCGTGGCTTGACTGTCAGAATAGATGTTGACTGCGGTTGTAGACAAGACATTGCAACTCAACCAGTCAGCCACCTCCTTTATCGCCAACATCTCTGCCTAGTAAACACTGCAATGATCTGGCAATCTTTGAGCCAGGCTTAACCAAGCTCTTCCGGATATATTCCAAAGCCCACTTGTTCGTATGGCTTCAATGCATCTGTGTAGAAACTTATGGAGGTTCCACTACCCGGACGGCCTCTCATCCCAGACTCCCTGGGTGGTATCATAGTGGCGCTTAAAAAGGCTCATAGATGAAGCACAGTCCAAATTTTGTGGAAAGAAAAAGTAAGAAAACTTTCTGTCCTCTTAGGATTTGGCAGTGGCCACAGGTTTCGCGATATCCTGCACGTATTCAGTTATATCCACATGTCCTTCATCCTATTCTTTGCTATTCTATCAATTTCGTTCATCAATTCCATTATAGAAAACATGATGTCAGGTTTAACCTGTTCCGCCACTGACTCAGAGCCATTTCTTGCACATTCATCAGTCAATTCAATTCCAGCGACCTCACTATTCTGCTGTGTACTAACAGTAAGTGATTCGACTAAGTGATTAATATGGTCGAGTGTCCCCAAGAGCGTTGCTTAAATATTTTCGATGTTCTTAACCTGAGAGCCGATTCTGTTTCTGTACTCCTGATGTTTATATCCGCTGTCTGAATGTTTAGTATCACTTGCAGGCCGGCCTGGGTGCCGATCTAATAGCAATAGTGATACTCACACACACCAGTCGTTGTACTTTCTGTAGGTTGCAGAGATATGATTTCTTATCCACTACTCTCCACCACATAAGGTGTAAAAAGCAAATAACGAATTTTTCATCCTTTTCTCTGTATATCCTTTCAAAGAAAGCTTTAAGTCCAGAATCACACCTAGGTATTTCGTCTCATTAGATAGTTTCAAGGTAATTCCATCTAATGCCCCTGCCCATATATGGAAGTAGAATTCTATCTTCAGTTGGATATAGGTTGTATAAATAGTAAGAAGATCGAATGAGGTAATGTAGTTCTTACACCGGTTTAATAAACCGATACACTTCAATGCTTCTTTTAACACTTGATAAACGTGTTCATTCCAACGGACGTTACACTGAACACTTTCATGTCCAGAACATCAAGAGTGTCCGATTCCTCGATATTTATACTACCCATGTCTACAGATGACGCTGTTGTATCCACATTCCATACAACACTGAGCCTTGCTGTCATTAAACTTGACCCTGTTCGCAAGACCCCATTCCGAGATTGTCAAGAGGTCAGTGTGTCACAATCTGCCTTTTGCTCTCAACCTTAACAAGGCTTGGCCTACGATCAAAGAAAAATTAACGACAAATGTTGCTGCCATCTGCAAAAGAGTAGATAGAATTTGAAGTTTGACGTAGAAGAAAAAGGGTAGAAGAAAGAACAGAACAGACCGCTGATTGAAGCTTAAGCTCAGTTGATGAGAACTCATCTACAACAACACGTATAGAACGATCTCTGAGGAAACTCGAAATAAATCGAGAGAAGTCGTTACCGGAATTAAAGGCATTAAGCACAGATATGAGCGCACCGTGCCACACTAATCAAATGCCTTGGAAATATCCAGAGCAACCACCTTACTCTCACCAAAATGGTAGATCGAACGACTCCATCGTTCCGAAAAAAAACGCCAACAGATCCCCACTAGAACAAATTCTCCGAAAACCTTACTTTCGATGGTTTAAAAGTAAGTTTTCTTCCAGATAAAAATAAGTTTGCTTCCAGATACCATGCTCTACATCTCCTTCAAGAGCGCAGAGCATATTGCGATTGGGCGGCAATTGTCAGAGTTATTAGCCGCACCCTTTTTAGAAATTGGCTGCACATTGGTAACCTTATAACATGAAGGGTAGACTCCCGCACAAAAAGACGAGATAAAAAGGTTAGCCAGTGGACTCGCTAATGTACTACTGAGTCCGTTTTTTGCACATCGAAGTTGCTATCTTGTGCTTTTACATTTGGCCTGTCCTCCGTGCCGGGTGTAGACATCCCTTCGTACACCTATAATGGAATTCCTGCTTACGTTTAGGACGCTTGTCCCTTGCACTTAGGGTAGCTGGATGGCGAAGAGAAAACTTCCTCAAGAACCTAAGACGCTTTTTGTCATCTTTTACCTACAAGGCTTCAAAGGCGGTAGCCTGCAGAACCCTTGACCCCTTTTTTGGTACTAGAACAACTTATCTCCTCCTCGTCGGTATCGAACAAGGCGAGGTCATCCAAGCCCAACAGTTGTCCGTTGGTGTCACAATCTGAAGACACATACATGTTGGCGTGCCTGGTAAGAGATGACGGTTTTGGTTTCTTTTTATGGATTATTCCCTTAGTATAACCCACAACCATATGCCGGTAATATGATGTCCTTGTATGTATAGTCCATCGTATGATAATTATAATTGTATCAAATAGAATTTTTTATCTTTTCTTTTGTGTTTAAAATTCTCATTAGAATTGCAAAAAATAATAAAAATATAAAAAAAAAATGATTACATATCAAATCCTTGATGATATTAGCAACAAAACTTAAAGCATCATATTAACAACAACGATAAAGTCTGTATATAAATGGAAAATATCCCTTTTATGGAATGGAAAAGTTGTGTGTGGACGGACACACCACAAGATACCATAAGATTGTACAATAACTAACATATATCGAGGGCGAATATTCAAAACTTGCTATCTGCAATATTTTCGAAAGAAAGTTTTCTATAGAAATGAGTTCTCTAAATTAGTTATCATCTATCAAATTAATTTTTAACTGAAATATTGTTTCAAAAACAATTGTTTTTAATTATATTGTAGAAAAAAGATTCATAATAGCTCTTAGAATTACCTAAAAATAACAGTTCTTTTTGATCTCCTAAAAAATGTTCATTAGGCAGATAGCAAGTTTTAAATATTCCCCCTCGATATGTTGAACCATATTTAGCATCAAATTACTTGTGTGACTTAAATTTGAAACATAATCCCGACAGACGCAATGACGCATACGTAAAACAAAACAATGTATGGATGGATTGGACGACAATGATGATGATGATGATGGACAGACAAACATGGATGGACAGACTGTGATTGAATAAGGAACTAAAAATATCCGTATGCATGATGGTATGCTAGTGGTGGACAGACAAATGGACAGACACACATGTAGTCGGTAAATAAAACTTGTTTATATTGGAGATATTATCGTTCTTTACATTCTTCTTCTTTTTGGTCGGATGCTGCTGCTGCTGCTTCAGTAACTTGCAACAGCTTGTGATGAATGTTATTTAATACTCTGTTCGGTTGTATTTATTTATATATTTATTTTATTTTTTTTATAGAAAAGAAGGAAAATGTTGTCACGGCAGCTTCTGTATTTTTTTGCGTAGGTTTTCCCATTCTGTATTTAGTCATTACTATCATTATAAACATTGTTGGGTTGTTCTTCAAAAGAAATAAATTTCATTTTAAAATGAGTTTTTTTTTGTAATCGCCACACTTGTATGGTTATATGAATACCATCAACATGATTTAGATTATTTATACGAGTATCTGAAAATAGTCATTGATTGGAATAATTAATAATTTATAGACAATGAAAAATATGTAAGAAATTTACAAACGGATAATAACATTTCGTTTAAAATCGTTTGATAATGGGCAAAGTATTTGAAGAAATTGAATGATCTTTAAATTTGTATGAAAGTAAAGTATGAAAAAGACCAATTACTCAATCAAAAAAGGGAACAAATTCTAATAAATGTTGAAGTTTAACTCACAATGTAATTTTGTAACCTTAGGTTAGGTTGGATGGAATAGTGATTTTACGAATTGACTATTTCACCTCTGTTCAAAGGATTAACCTCTTATACCACCAAGATTCCCTAAGATATTCTGCTGGGCAAGTAACTCAAGCAGTCCAGGTCATCAAAAAATATTCGCCTCAAATACTTAAGGCGACACTTCTTCAGACGCCGAAATTCACATAACACTGCCTTCTTTTTCCCCACTTCCCTACAACTTCTACAATAGTCCCTGTCAGAGATTCTCATACCCACGACTATTTTCCAAATTATACAATTTCTTATCAGTACTCTCAGCAATTGGCATACCGTCCGTTTCCCAAATGAAAGAAACCATTTTTTTTTTACGTTGAACCAACACTCAGGGGATGTCCCTATTAATGCAGTGCATTGTGTTGATATCAGGAAAATAGGTTATGAGGAGGAGGAAAGAGGGAGTAGTGTTTGTGGATATTTGACTTGAATTTATCTACATTGAAAGAAACTTGGAAGATCTCTGCGGGAAGATTATTCCACATACGGCTAGTTCGACTGATGAACGAACCTTCTCTGTAATGCGCTGTGCGATCCACTGGACAATCGACAACAAACGGATGTGATCTACTAGACAACCGAGTATTGCGAACAAAAACTCGGCTCTAGGGATAAGTTCACTTATCTCAGCAGAACACTTTCCATGGTAATATCGATAGAACAGAGTCACACAACCCACATTCCGACGATGCTCCAATGAGTCAATAGAGTTGGACACACTATTGTCATTGATTAGCATCAACGCCCTCCATTGCGCACGGTCCAAGAGCTCCAAAATAGACTTTGAAGCCCCTGCCCATATATGGGAGTTGTATTCCATCTTCGGTCGGATGTAGGTGGTATAAATAGTAAGGTGATCTGATGAGGTGAAGTACTTCTTACACCGGTTTAAAAAACCGAGAGACTTGAATGCTTCTTTCGACACTTGAAAAACGTGCTTAATCCAACGGACATCACACTAAATTTTCATGCCCAGAACATCAAGAGTGTCAGATTCCTCGATACTTATACCACCCATATGTACAGATGACACTGTTGATTCCACATTCCTGTGGGTCAACATACAACATTGAGTCTTGCGTGCATTAAACTTGACCCTATTCGCAAGACCCCACTCCGAGATTGTCAACATGTCTAGATTAAGTGTGTCATTCATAATCTGCCTTTTGCCCTCAACAAGGCTTGGCCTACGATCAAAGGAAAATGAATGACAAATGTTGCTGTCATCTGCAGAAGAGTAGATAGGATCTAAAGTATGACTTAGAAGGTCGTTAAGCAAAATAAGAAAAAGGGTAGGAGAAAGAACAGAACCTTGTGGTACCCCTGATTGAAGCCGAAACTCATCAGATGAGAACCCATCTATAACAACACGTATAGAACGATCCCTGAGGAAACTCGAAATAAATCGAGAGAATTCATTACCGACACTAAAGGCATTAAGCTTGGATATGAGCGCACCGTGCCACATACAATCAAATGCCTTGGAAATATCCAGAGCAACCACCTTACTCTTACCAAAATGGTGGATCGAACAACTACAACGTTCGGAAAGGAACGCCAACAGATCCCCAGTAGAACGAGTTCTCCGAAAACCATACTGTCGATCGTTTAAAAGTAAGTTATCCTCCAGATACCTAACAAGATGACAATTTATCATACTCTCCATTACCTTCGAGAGTGCTGAGCATATTGCGATTGGGCGGAAATTATCAGGGTTATTAGCCGCACCCTTTTTAGGGATTGGCTGCACATTGGCAACCTTCCAACATGATGGAAAGACAAGATAAAAAGGTTAGCCAGTGGACGTGCTAACGTCGAAGCACACTGCTTCAGCACCAGTGCTATTATATCATCCGGTCCCGGTGACATATTTACGTTAAGATCTGCAAGAACCCTTTTACCTGCACGAGCTCGGAAAAATATCTTGGGCATAGAACCAACTGCCCTTTCGATTTCGGGGAGTGGTTGATTGCTTTCCGGCAAGAAAGAATTTCTTGCAAAAAGGCCAGCCAACAGGTTAGCTTTATCAACCGGTTCTGTGAACACTTGGTCATCTTTTGAAAGAGTCGGGATAGAAGAACTAGCATTTTCCTTGACTCTTTTAACAAACGACCAAAAGCTCTTACTGCCCCGAGGAGCCGAAAGAACTTTAGCACGAAGTCGTTGTTCATAATGAAGCTTTTCACTACTAAGTACTCTATCACACTCAGATCTTGCCTGTTTGCGTAGCATATCAGTATTAGCGTTTTTATTATCACGCCAATTTCTGAATGCTTCCTCCCTGGATCATTTATCTCTTGGTTTAGCCGAAATGAGCTTCGATGGAAGCTATATCAGCGGAATATCACGGGAAATCGGGGTGGTATAAAAAGTAAACCTTTTTGAACGAGGAAATAGGGAAAATAACCGAGGGAATTACAATGGGCTTTATGAGCTCCGCGTAGGCCCGCCAACATTGCGAACACCCATCCAGCCTAACCAAACGAGCTCAAACTTCCGCTTTTAACTGAATAAAGATTTACAGGAATTATCCAAGAGGAATTTTAATATAGAAAACCATTCTATCTATACGAGGATAGAAAAAGCTCAACGACTAGATGCGTCTAATCATCCAAAGCATCATTAAAGACTGCACAGCTTATCTGTGCTAACGAAAAGCGTTAGCAGGCACTTCAAACCTATCAGTAGAGCTCTAAGCAAATAATAAACTGATATCTTTGCAAATTTAGCTCAGAACCACAATTTTGTATACAGATTATTGTCTTTTCGACCAGAAATGTTAAGTTGAATTTCTGTTTCGAAAATACTGTTCCAACTGTAAGCGAGCTCCTTCAGTTAGCTCCAAATGATCGTCTGGTAGAGTTGCCGGATTCACTTCGAACATCTGGTAGGGACTTAACGCAGACGTTATTTACGTTAAATGTAATGAACTGACTACAATGAAACAGTTCAAGCGAAGACCTGCTTTTAGAGTCCGACCGAAACCAGTTTTCGAGGCCGAACCGAAACCGAACCGAATATTCGGCTGAAAAAGTAATATTCGGCCGAAACCGAACCGAAACCGAAACTTTAAAAAAATTACCGCCTGGCATGAATAAAATTATTAAAAAGTTTTTAAAGATTAATATACAGCATATAAATGCTTTTAAACCATAGGAATTGTTGTATTTTTGAAAAAAAAAAATATGTTTTTTAAAAAACTTACAAAAAAATTGAATATTTCATTTTCAGATAAGGAGAAAATAATTTTTGAACTGAAACAGTTTTACATTTATTGCATAAACTTGTAACATTTTCTTCAATTGAACTGAAACAAGTGTAATGAAATACGAAATCAAAAAATTCACCGACTTTTTTACATATTTTTTAAAATACCAAAAAGTTTCGGTTTCGGCTAATATTCGGCCAAAATTTTGCCGAATACCGAATAGAGGCCGAAACCCTATTATTCGGCCGAAACCGAGACCGAAACCGAATATTCGGTCGGACTCTACCTGCTTTGGCTTAGAGTCGCCAACGGATATTGGTTAAAGTAGAGTTAAAGAACTTTTGAACCTACCTCAGATGTCGGAGCTGCAAACGATATTCATAGTCGAATATCCAAAGCGCAAGGTGATTTCTCACTGCTATGGAAAATCTAAAGGTCATCATCAATCTACACCCGTACCAAATTAGGTATCTTCAACTCAAACGAAAATCGGTCCTTTTATACGAATGTGAGACCTGGCTCATTACGAAAGCACTTGAAAAGAAACTTCAAATTTTCGTAAAGGAAAATTTTAAAGATCTGTTGGCCAAATACCATTTCCAACAAATTACTTCTCGAGAAATGCTACCAAATTGAAATACAAATCGAAATTAAAAAGAGACGATGGAATTGGATTGGTCACACCCTGCGGAAATCACCAACAAATATACGGACAAGCTCCAGAATGGAAACCGCTAGGTAGCAGGAAACGAGGAAAGCAACAGCATACATGGAGACGAACTATTGAAGATGATATGAAAAGAATGCGATACACTAGAGATGAATGGCGAAGCTATGTTGAGGCCCTATACTCCACTAGGAGCTAAAGGAATAAGAAGATGAGTTCAAGAACCTTAAATAGTTTAAATTAAGGTAATGATCCTAAAAATTTTGTGGCAAAGTCTACAATTCTACTCAATCGCACACTGCAAACGGCGATCATGGTCATAGCGCGATATTGCAAAAGATTAAAATACCACAAAATGTGGACTGTGCTGCATCTGAGACTTTTTGAGCGCCACTTTACCACTATGATACCATCCACGGAGTCTGAGATAGT
>CAWUER010000477.1:0-114147 GCA_963921195.1 Pegoplata infirma
TTTATTTTTGAAAACATAATTTTGGTTGTTGTATTTGGCTTTGAATGTTTAAAAAAGTTTTTTTTTTTAATTTGATTATGTTTTTAGTCTGGTGTCTAATTTTATCTAATTTTAATGCGCCATCTCAGTTTGACTATATTAGCTACCGTTTTTCACCAGCTGGTGAATAAAACGTAACATAATAATTAAAAAAAAAAACTTTTTTTTCACCACCTTTTGTTGTCAATTCTTTTTTTCGTCAGATTTTTTGTTTCATCAACTTTTTTTTTTCATCATAATTTTTTTTTTTTATAATTTTTTTTCATCTATTCTTTTTTTTCATAAAATTTTTTTATTACATCAAATTTTTTCTTCATTAATTTTTTCCGTATTTTTTTTTCATAAATTTTTTTTCATATTTTTTTTTAATTAAAGTCTTATTTTATTTCGTTTTTAGTCCATGTTAATTATTTCTGCGAAAAAATAATTATTAATTTTTGTTGTACAAAGAGAAAATCTGAAAAAAATTAATTGACAACACAGGCTAAGTGGAGATATCGACACTGTCGATTTTTATACACTCCCCTTAGTGATAGAGGGGAAATATAAGTTTGTCGTTCCGTTTGTAACTCATCGAAATATCTGTCTGGGACCCCATAAAGTATATATATTCGTGATGCCCGATCGATTTTAAGACATTCTAGCGATGTCCGTCTGTCTGTCTGTCTGTGGAAAATGCTGTCATGGACAAAATATTGCACAGAGATGACTGAAACTTAACATATTTGTTGGAAGTTCTCCCGAGAAGTTTGGTTTTGCATTTGACCGGTATCGGTTCAGCGGTTCAAAAGTTATGAACGAAAATGTAAGCACACATCAAAAATTTCAGTACATTCAACATAACCTAAAAATACAAAATGCTTTAATTCGGCTTCTGGTTGACATATGTGAACATAATTGAACACCAAATGGTATTAAAACAAGTACGAACATATTTTTTGACAAAAAAATTTTTTCGCGGAAATTTTTTTTTTAAAAGTAATTTCCTTTTAAATAAAGTTTTTTGCAATAATCTTTTTGAAATTGTGGAGGGTATCGCTGCATTCGGCAAGGCCGAATTTAACTTTTTTACTTGTTTTTCCTAATTTTTGACATAAAAATTTTCCATTTGTTTTTAAGTATGTTTATTCTGGCTCGAGGTCATTATTTTTCTTACTAATTAAAACCATGATATTCTAATAGCATAAATTTCAAGAAATTTTTTTTTCTGTTTAAATTTATTTATGTTGGTCGTTTTTTAAAGACTTAATCGACACGTGTTTCGGAATTTGTCAGATTCCATTGTCAAGATTATTTAACAAAAATGACCAACATAAAAAAAATTTAAAACAGAAAAATAATCTTCTTGAAAATTATGCTATGAGAATATCATGGTTTTAATTAGTAAAGAAAATAATAACCTCGAGCCAGAATAAACATTCTCAAAATATAATATTTTAAAGGTCGAATAAAACAATTTTTATTTTTTAATAAAAATTAATCAGAATTTTCCATTTGTTTAACAAATGTACAAAACACAATTGAGAGTGTTAAATTCTTTGGTTCCGAACCTGTCATACTAAGGTGGTTCTTAAAAAACAAAAGTTGGATTTCTTCACGAGACGCCCCCTCAGTTTATTAAGATTCATGAAAAAGTTATACCGAAATTTGTTTAAAATTTTCGAAAAGGTTCTTAAGGTCTCACCGGGCTCTTGTAGTTCGGGCCCTGGAACAAAATAGACATTAAAAAAAAAAAAAATTGTAAAAAAAAATTTAATAAATCATTATGAAACCGGTTTTGTTTAACAATTGACCCTAAGTATTTAACTAAAAATTTATAGATTTTTCGGACATACCCAGCCAGAAATTGCCAACGGTACAAAAAAAATGTACTGGTAGAACATTGGATACACAAAAAATACTACGCTTTGCAAAAATATCGAATAGTATAAAAAAATGTACTAGCAAAGCGCAGTTTTTACACAAAATATTACACTTTGTCGAAATTTTCTTGTTATATACAGAACAAATTAAAATATTTTTTTTTAATAAATTTATTTTTAAAACCTTATTATTAAATAATGATTACACAGCTCAACAAGAAAATGCGTATTGGATTCTGGTTAGCGATTTGGATAGAGTTTGTTGCGCTGAATCCAAATCCGGAACCCAAATTTGTCTATCACGTCAGGATTTTGAGTAATTCGCGGTTAAAGTTCCGAAAAAGGGCATTTTTGCCATTTTAGAAAATTAAATTCCAAGAAAATTTGATCTTGTCTGAAAGAGAAAATTACAGACTTTCGAATGAGCTTGATACCAAGTCATTTGCATGTCAGGATCTTATTTTATAGGCCTTCAAAAATGGTCAAAATGGGCCTTTTTTGACACATTAACCGCGATTTTCTCAAAATTGTGACGTGATAGAAAAATTTGAGTGACGGTTTTGGAATCGGGGCACCAAAATCTATCAACTTTTTTTGGTTTCATCCAAAACGCAGCGACAAACCTTAGATTTGTAGAGCGGTGTTATCTTTACATTTAAGAAATGAATAATAAAACTGATAAATATTATTTAAATTACGCATGTAAAAGAGTCATTGCAATTTTTTCGTTATGAGATGTTGTAAGAATACATTTAAATTCAACCATGCTTATATTAATTTCAGTACAAATTTCATCTAAATTTTCAACACGATACAAACCAATTTCACTTGAAGGCATTGGATAATCAAAATAATCAGAAATTTTAAGAAAAATGTTTTCCTTTAAAAATATGTCTTTAGAATGTTAGCGCATAGACTGTTTACGCACAGTATTTTTTGTTTTTAATACGGTTTGCCAACATTGGCTAGAACCGTGGGCACACGTACAACTGGCGTTATCATTTAGATATTATGCCAGTACAGTATTTTTTGTTTTGCCCACAGTTTGCCAACATTGGCTAGAACCGTGGGCACACGTACAACTGGCGTTATCATTTAGATATTGGGCCAATACGGTATTCGTTGTAGAACGGATGTTTTGCCAACGTTTGTTGTACCGGTTACAACGCTTTGCCAATGTAGGCCCCACCGTATTTTTCTGGCTGGGTAGTTAACCCTTTACTACGTAAAGTAAAAAAATGTCGTTTTTTTTGAGATCACGCCCAAAGACACAATTTCATGGCTTTTAAAATTTTATTCCCATAAATTTAAAAATCTCCAAGTTTTATTGCTCAATTTTATTAAATACATCTTGGAGAATCCATGTTCAATTTTGGGTATTTTTCGCTCTTTCCATTTAGCAGATGTAGCAATTTAATTTTAAGCGATTTTCAAGAAAATGCGTTTTTTCAACCATTATTGTGTATTTATTTGCTTTGACCAAAATTTTGGTAAAAATTAACTAAAGTTCAATTGAATGTTGTTCCCATTGACCTTTATTATACAGTTTTGAAATTTTACTTGTCTACTAGTTATTACAAAATTGAACATTGATTCTCCAAGATGTATTTAATAAAATTGAGCAATAAAGCTTGGAGATTTTTAAACTTTTGGGAATAAAATTTGTAAAACCATGAAATTGTGTCATTGGGCATGATCTTAAAAAAGGAAATTTTTTTTACCTTGCGTAGTAAAGGTTTAACTATGTCCGGAAAATCTATAAATTTTTAATGAAATACTAAGGGTCAATTGTTAAACAAAACCGGTTTTATAATGATTTATTTAATTTAAAAAAAAAAAAAAAAAAAAAAAAAAGTCTATTTTACTCCAGGGCCCGAACTTCAAGAGCCCGGTGCGACCTTAAGAACATTTTCGAAAATTTTGAAAAAATTTTGGTATAACATTTTAATGAATCTTAATAAACTGAGGGGGCGTCCCGTGCAGAAATCCAACTTTTTGTTTTAAAGAACCACCCTACTCATACTCTCCAAAATGTAAAAACACTTTTTTTGCACTAAAGTAGGGTTGCCATCCGTTCTCTTTTCTCCGGACAACGTAATCTTTTTTAGGGCTTCCGGGGCAGTCCTACCTCTTTTTTAGTTAGTGTAGCGAGTTGTCCTACTTTTTGGACTTCTCCCAATAACTTTTTCTGTTGCTCTCGAAAAAAGATTTGCATTTAAAAATTTTGTAAATGAACTTAAGTAAATTCCTTTTGAATTTCCAAAAAATCCATTTGTATTTCAGAAATTTCCAATTGTGTTTTAAAAGTTTTCATTTGTATTTTAAAATTTTCTAAATGCTTTTCAGAAAGTTCCATTTCATAAAAACCCATACTACAAGTAGCAAAGGGAATTTTAATGACAAATCGCTAATGTTCATACAAAAATATTAATATATATTTAACTCTACATTCATTGAGAATTAGAAGAAAATTGTACAATCTCCTAGTAAGATCACGACCGTGTTGGTTATTTGACGATTGTGATCTTTCCAAGAGATTGTATAATTTTCTTTCTCTAATTCTCAATGAAAGTAGAGTTGAATATGTATTAATATTTATACCCTACACCACACTGTGGTACAGGGTATAATGAGTTTGTGCTGATGTTTGTAACTTCCCGAAATCTTGGTCCTAGACCCACTTTTAAGTATACCGATCGACTTAGAATCACTTTTTGAGTCGATTTAGCGATGTCCGTCCGTCCGTCTGTCCGTCCGTATATCTGTCTGTCTGTCCATGTAAACGGTGTAAACACAATTTTTAATCAATTGACTTGAAATTTGAAACTTAAGCCTCTTTTGGCCCAAGGACGAAGCCTAGTGAAATTAGAAAAAATCGGTGCATATTTAGACCTAGCCCCCATACAAAGGTCCTTTTTAGTTTTAGCTCAAATGACTCTAATAGCCGAATTTTAATAGGTATCTTTTCGAAATTTGGCAGGTAATCATGTCTTATCTACATAAATCACCATTCCGAATTTTAAAGAAATCGGACCAGTTCTTTTTGTAGCCCCAATACAAACCACCTTCCCGATTTTCATATAAATCTCTCAAATTTCATGAAAATAGAAAATATTTAACTAAAATTCTGTTTGTGTATGTTAAACGCGTACTTTAATAACCTTATCAAATCTGATTATCATCGGACCATTTTTGGACTTGGGTCCCATGTGAAAATTTCGCCCGATATTCAGTTGAAGCGGTTTATTGTCAACAAAAAGAAGCCTATTCCACTCAAATTTGATTTGTGAGTACTTTTTTACACTTATTAAAGATTGGACAAAATATAGATCTAATCAGTCCATGTTTAAACTTGTGACCTATTTTCCGGGAAACTCTGGTGTAGGGTATTATATGGTCGGTCTTGACCGACTATAATTTTCTTACTTGTTTTTTTTAACATTAGCAATTTATTATTTAAATTCCGTTTGCTACTTGTAGTTGGTATATGACGTTTATATTTGCTAAATAGTCTTGACAATGGAATCTGACAAATTCCGAAACTTGTATCAACTAAGTCTTGCAAAAATTATCAACATAAATAAATTTAAAACAGAAAAATAATTTTCTTGAAAATTATTCTATGAGAATATCATAGTTGTCATTAGTAAAGAAAATAATGACCTCGAGCTAGAATTACTCTACGCAAAATATAATATTTTAAAGGATTAAGAAAATAATTTTAAGCTTTTAATAAAAATTTATCTGAATTTTCATTTATATTTCAAAATTTTCTATGTAAATACTTTTTAGAAAAATCCAAACTTATTTTAAAAATTTATATTTTTTATTACCTTTTGGTACTAAAAATAAAAAAACAACATTTAACACAAAGTTTAGTACGACTTATCCTACCAACACTATTGTTTGGTTAGGCACTGTTGTTATTGTAAAATAACAGCAACACATATATTAATAGTTACCGACGGTGATTTAATATATACAATTTTTGCTTTAAAAGAGTTATTTTTGTTGGAAAACAGATTTCGGACCTTCATAATAGTACTTCTCATATAACTTGGGAAATATATCAAATATTATGTCTGGTTTGATGTTTGATTGACCAACGATGATTCTCTAAAGTCTGCTGAAGATTCCTTTAGTGGGGATGAAACTGATCAGTACAGACATACTATGAGATAGTAACTTTTTTAAAGCAATATATTAAAAATACTCTATTATGACAATATCATAAATAGAAATATTTTTGGGCCTCGAACTAGAATAAAACTCTAATCGAATATATATACACATATAAAGGCCGAATAAATACATTTTATTTTTATGTACCTTTTGGTACTAAAAATAAAAAAACAACATTTAACACAAAGTTTAGTACGACTTATCCTACCAACACTATTGTTTGGTTAGGCACTGTTGTTATTGTAAAATAACAGCAACACATATATTAATAGTTACCGACGGTGATTTAATATATACAATTTTTGCTTTAAAAGAGTTATTTTTGTTGGAAAACAGATTTCGGACCTTCATAATAGTACTTCTCATATAACTTGGGAAATATATCAAATATTATGTCTGGTTTGATGTTTGATTGACCAACGATGATTCTCTAAAGTCTGCTGAAGATTCCTTTAGTGGGGATGAAACTGATCAGTACAGACATACTATGAGATAGTAACTTTTTTAAAGCAATATATTAAAAATACTCTATTATGACAATATCATAAATAGAAATATTTTTGGGCCTCGAACTAGAATAAAACTCTAATCGAATATATATACACATATAAAGGCCGAATAAATACATTTTATTTTTATGTACCTTTTGGTACTAAAAATAAAAAAACAACATTTAACACAAAGTTTAGTACGACTTATCCTACCAACACTATTGTTTGGTTAGGCACTGTTGTTATTGTAAAATAACAGCAACACATATATTAATAGTTACCGACGGTGATTTAATATATACAATTTTTGCTTTAAAAGAGTTATTTTTGTTGGAAAACAGATTTCGGACCTTCATAATAGTACTTCTCATATAACTTGGGAAATATATCAAATATTATGTCTGGTTTGATGTTTGATTGACCAACGATGATTCTCTAAAGTCTGCTGAAGATTCCTTTAGTGGGGATGAAACTGATCAGTACAGACATACTATGAGATAGTAACTTTTTTAAAGCAATATATTAAAAATACTCTATTATGACAATATCATAAATAGAAATATTTTTGGGCCTCGAACTAGAATAAAACTCTAATCGAATATATATACACATATAAAGGCCGAATAAATACATTTTATTTTTATGTACCTTTTGGTACTAAAAATAAAAAAACAACAATTTATATTTTATTTCAAAATTTTTCAAATGGTTTTCAAAAAGTTGACAAACAAATGGAATTTTTTGAAAAGCGTACATATTTTTGTTTCACCATTAGCAATTTATTATTAAAATTTTCTTTGGTACTTGTAGTAGAGATTAACGCTGGTCACGTGATTCACGTGAATCACGCGTGATTGTGAGTGATTTTCATTTCAATCACGTGATTGTGAGTGAGCGTGAGTTTAAAAAAAAATCTGAGTGAGTGATTAGTGAGTAAGTCATTTATTTTTTGCGTGAGTTTGTGTGATTAGATTTTTTGATTTGCCCAATTTTTTTAATTTTTTGTAAAAAATGTTTTTTGGAGTTTTTTTTTTTTTTTGTAAGAAAATTTTATTGCGTGACTAGATTTTGCGTGATTGAATCTGGCGTGAGTCACGCGTCAGCTTTTTATTACTCACGTGAATAGTGAATGAGCGTGAGTAAAAAAAAAATGTGTGAGCGATTCGATTATTTTTTGCGTGAGTGGGTGTGAGTCAAAGTCCACTCACGCGCCCATCTCTAACTTGTAGTATATGATTTTTATATATGCTAAATAGTCTTGGCAATATAATCTGACAAATTCCGTCAGATATTATAATTATAAAGGCATAATTAGTTTAGAGGTGTAGTAAAGTGAGGTGTCAGCTGATTATTTCTGCTTTATGGTGAGAGCATATAAGTGGTTAGTTTTGATGTGAGGTATAATGAGGTATAATGACGTGAGTTAGGTTTCTGTAGAAAATAGAATTTTCTTACTTTACTGCTCCCCCTCACATACACAGCTGATAAAGTAAATACAAAAAAAGTAAACAAACACATTTTTTTGTTTGAAATAAGAGAATTTTCAGCTTTTATTTAAACAAAAAAATGGATAATTAATTTAATTAAGACATTGACAATAAATTTAAACAAAAAAAAAATACATTAAAAGAAAAAACAGCTGACACGATTTTACGTGATAACTAACACCACTAAAATCCTACCTCATCTTACCTTACCTCATCATACTGACCTCATCTAACAAACCCTTAAGTCTTACAAAAATAACCAACATAAATACACTTAAAACATAAAAATAATTTTCTTGAAAATCATAGTTTTAATTCGCAAAGGAAATAATGATCTCTAGCTAGAATAAACCTACTCAAAACACAAAAATTGTTTAAATTTAAAAATAGTACTCAAATGGTGCACTTTTTTACGCGCGTTTTCAGATGCGAAAATTTTTCCAAATAAATATCTTCATTCTTTTTGGCTCCCCTTAATCAGAAAAAATGATGATACCCGACAAACAGATGAAGTGACATAGTCACCAAACAACTCTACAAAAATGCCTGCGAATTTTGTACTCTTGCCCAAAACATTAAATCATGATAATGTTTTGTGGAAGATTTGGGTGTACTTGCCACAGCTATTCCATGCATAACGAATTGAAATATCAGTCGAGGATCCCATTAAAAAAATCAAAAGTGCCGTGCATTTGGTAAATGAGTGCAAAAATAAGTGTAAAAATGTGTTTTAAATTTTGGAGAGTATAAAAGATTCGGCACCGAAGAATTTAACACTCACTTGTTTTATGCACATTTGATAAACAAATAGAAAATTTTTATGTGAAAAGCTTAGACTTGGTGAAAAAGTAGTTTTGGAAAAAAAAAAAAATTGAAGAAAAAAAAAAATTGAAGAAAAATAAAATTTGAATGAAAAAAAATTTTTTTGGTGAAAAGAAATTTTTTTTTAATAAAAAAATTGATGAAAAAAAATTTTTTTTTTGATGAGAAAAAAATTTGATAATAAAAAATTTAATAAAAAAATTTTATAAAAAAATTTGGTAAAAAAATTTGATAAAAAAAATTTAATGCAAAAAAATAAAATGATGAAAAAAATTTTGAAAAAAAATTTATGAAATTGATGGAAAAAAATTTGATTAAACAAAAAAAAAAATTGATGAAAAAAATTGATGAAAAAAAAATTTGATAAAAAAAATTGATGAAAAAAATTTTTTTTTTTTGTTGAAAAATTGATAAAAAAAAAAAATTTTATGGAAAAAAAAAATTTATGAAAAAAAAAAATTTGATGAAATAAAATTTGATAAAAAAAAATTGAGGAAAAAAAAATTATGGAAAAAAAATTTGATGAAAAAAAAAATGATGAAAAAAAAAAAAATTTGATGAAAAAAAAAATTTTATGTAAAAAAAAATTTGATGGAAAAAAAAAATTGATGAAAATTTTTTTTTTTTTTTGAAAAATAATTATGTTAGTTTTTATTTGCCGGCTGGTGAAAATGGGTATATTCACCACGAGGTGAATTATTATCCAAGTTACAAACCCAAGTTTTAAGAAAATGAAAATAGTAATTCTTATTTTCTTTTTCGTTAATTGTTAGCTTATAAGTACCTATAGTCAAACTGAGGTGGAGTCCTGCAACTTTTTTAAAATTAGACACTAGCCTTAAAACATTATCATGTTAAAACAAAAAAGTGAACTAAAAACTGGGGAAATTAACTAAGTTTTGAGAAAAAAAGGGAATGATTTGGCTCCGACGACTTTTTTTATGGGTTTTAGGTCACATTTTTCCCAAAAATACGGAAAACAAAGTTATTTAATTTTTCGCCAATTTTAACTAGAAAATGGGAAAAATTATATTACACTTTTGCTTATTCATATTTTAGGACTAGATTTGTTCCTGACCCTGGACCCATGGGTCAGATCCTGTTCATTGGAGACCCCGTTGGATCCTTTAAGGGTCGCCATAGCTTTTGACCCAAAACTTTTGTCAGTTTCGCCCTACCTTGCTTAAATTAATAGGGTTTTGTGAATCTTAAAAACTGGATAAATAAAAAAAACTATTAGTCTGAGGGCTTTCAGATATTTTGTAATAGTGTTCTACGAGCTACAAAAATGATGTTGGACTTATTCGCGTGCAGACAGTATTTACCGAAATATAGGCATATATAAAATATCGGGAATGTAAAATTTTAGATTCAAAATTAGGGTCTCGGGACCTCGACAGATGTGTAGAGCTAGGCTATTCCATATTTGTTCTTATAGCTTTTTACTTTAAAAATTTCATCCGTTTCGCTCTATCTCGCTTAGTTTTCAAGATATCGGCATTTTGAATTTTTAACTAAATGCTTAGAAGTTATTAACTAAATTCTAAGAAGTGCACTTCCTCAATTTTAAGAAGAAAAATATCATGAGTTTTTTTTAGTAAATTTTAACTAAACTTGAACTAAATTATTTTTTAAGAAATATGTCTTAAAAATAAAGTTATGTTTCTAGCAGGGTTGGCAACCGAAACGAATAACGGTATTGGTAACGGTATTGGTATTACATATTGTTTATATCGGTAACGGAAAAGGTAACGGTATTTTCGATAATTTCGGTAGCGATATACCGTTACCGAAACATCGATACCGGTAAATACCGGTATTATGAATAAAATTTTCCCAACATGATAAAAAGTCACAAAATTCTTAAAAAAAATATAAATCAAAAATTTTTTTAATAAAATTAAAAAAAAAAAAATTAAATTTACTGCACTTTCAACACATAAGGTCTGTTTGATTACTTTTTTTGTAGTAAAAGTAGTAAAAGAGATTTTTTTTAAATTTTACTCAATATGTCGAAAACTCCAAAAAAGTAAAAAAAAGGAAAGTAGTAAAAATAGTAAAATTTATTTATCATTCAAATTCTCAAAATACATATACATACATATTTTAAAATTTTATTTTGAAGAAATTTTTAGAATCTATACAAAAAATTAGAAGACATTTTCTATAAACGCTAAAAATCACATTTTGTTTAATTCACTTGGTGAATGTTCTGGTCGATCAATTTCATATGTTTCATTTATTAAACGTATAAAAAACAAAAAGAAAAACATAAAAAATTGGGTTTTTAAGGGTGGAACTTTTTTTCCAACTGATCCGATTTTATCCATCTCCGAACTTAACTCAGATTCTCATAATTTTTTTTTTTGGAAAAAGTCCCCGATTCTAAGACATTTTTTTTACAGAAAAAGTCTGAGACATTTTTTCTATAGAAGAAGTCTCAGCTTTTGAAACAATTTTTCTATGGAAAAAGTCATAGAATCTGAGACATTTTTTCTATAGAAAAAATCTTAGATTCTGAATCATTTTTTCTGTATAAAAAGTCTCAGGTTCTGAGACATTTTTTCTATAGAAAAAGTCTCATATTCTGTGACATTTGTTCTATAGAAAAAGTCTCAGATTTTGAGACATTTTTTCTATAGAAAAAAATGATAGATTCTGAGACATTTTTTCTATAGAAAAAGTCTCAGATTCTGAGACATTTTTTCTATAGAAAAAGTCTCAGATTCTGAGACATTTTTTCTATAGAAAAAGTCTCAGATTCTGAGACATTTTTTCTATAGAAAAAGTCTCAGATTCTGAGACATTTTTTCTATAGAAAAAGTCTGATTCTGGGACATTTTTTGTAAAGAAAAAGTCTCAGATTCTTAGACATTTTTTCTATGGAAAAACTAATAGAATCTAAAACATTTTTTCTATAGAAACAGTCTTAGATTCTGAGACAAGTTTTTACAGAAGAAGTCTCAGATTCTGAAACATTTTCTACAGAAAAAGTCTCAGATTCTGAGAGATTTTTTCTATAGAAAAGGTCTGATTTTTCTATAGAAAAAATGTTTCAGAATCTGAGACTTCTTCTATAGAAAAAATGGATCAGAATCTGAGACTGTTTTCTATAGAAAAAATGTCTCAGAGTCTGAGACTTTTTCTATAGAAAAAATGTCTCAGAGTCTGAGACTTTTTCTATAGAAAAAATGTCTCAGAGTCTGAGACTTTTTTTACAGAAAAAATGTTTCAGAATCTGAAACTTTTTCTGTGGAAAACTCAAAGAATCTGAGACATTTTTTCTATAGAAAAAAGTCTTAGATTCTGAGACATTTTTTCTATAGAAAAAGTCTCTGATTCTGAGGAATTTTTGTACAGAAGAAGTCCCGGATTCTGAGATATTTTCTACAGAAAAAGTCTCAGATTCTGAGACATTTTTTCTATAGAAAAAGTCTCAGATTTTAAGACATTTGTTCTATAGAAAAAGTCTCAGATTCTGAGACTTTTGTTCTATAGAAAAAGTCTCAGATTCTGAGACATTTTTTCTATAGAAAAAGTCTCAGATTTTGAGAAATTTTTTCTATAGAAAAAATCTTAGTTTCTGAGACATTTTTTCTTTAGAAAAAGTCTCAGATTCTGAGACATTTTTCTACATAAAAAATTTCAGAATCTGCGACATTTTTTCCATAGAAAAAGTCTCAGATTCTGAGACATTTTTTCTATAGAAAAAATCTCAGATTCTGAGACATTTTTCTATAGAACAAGTCTTAGATTCTGAGACATTTTTTTCTATAGAAAAAGTCTGAGATTCTGAAACATTTTTTCTACAGAAAAAGTCTCAGATTCTAAGACATTTTTTCTATAGAAAACAGTCTCAGATTCTGAGCCATTTTTTCTATAGAAAAAGTCTCAGATTCTGAGACATTTTTTCTATAGAAAAAGTTTCAGATTCTGAGACATTTTTTCTATAGAAAAAGTCTTAGATTCTGAGACATTTTTTCTATAGAAAAAGTCTTAGATTCTGAGACATTTTTTCAATAGAAAAAGTCTCAGATTTTAAGACATTTGTTCTATAGAAAAAGTCTCAGATTCTGAGACATTTGTTCTATAGAAAAAGTCTCAGATTCTGAGACATTTTTTCTATAGAAAAAGTCTCAGATTTTGAGAAATTTTTTCAATAGAAAAAATCTTAGTTTCTGAGACATTTTTTCTTTAGAAAAATCTCAGATTCTGAGACATTTTTCTGCATAAAAAATCTCAGAATCTGCGACATTTTTGCCATAGAAAAAGTCTCAGATTCTGAGACATTTTTTCTATAGAAAAAATCTCAGATTCTGAGACATTTTTCTATAGAACAAGTCTTAGATTCTGAGACATTTTTTCTATAGAAAAAGTCTGAGATTCTGAAACATTTTTTCTACAGAAAAAGTCTCAGATTCTAAAACATTTTTTCTATAGAAAACAGTCTCAGATTCTGAGCCATTTTTTCTATAGAAAAAGTCTAAGATTCTGAGAAAAATTTTCTATAGAAAAAGTCTCAGATTCTGAGACATTTTTTCTATAGAAAAAGTCTTATATTCTGAGACATTTTTTCTATAGAAAAAGTCTCAGATTCTAAGACAATTTTTCTGTAGAAATAATGTCTCAGAATCTGAGACTTTTTCTATGGAAAAAATGTCGCAGATTCTGAGATATTTTTCTATAGAAAAAGTCTCAAATTCTGAGACATTCCGTCTGTTACGCATCGGAATTTCGGTCTAGGACCTATTAATAGCGACAACCGTCTGTCCGTCTGCGGAAGATTTACACAGTCTAAAATAAATAAAATCTTCGAGTGTGGGAACTTTTTCGAATTTTTCCTACCAAGGGTTGATTTTAAGCGTGTTTTTATGAAGATTTGTTTTTATTTTAAACGTTCCAAATATATGCCTATAAACTTATGGATGTACATTAGGGTGGTTTTTTATTTTATTTTTTTTGAAATTTCAAGGAGCGCGCAGCGAATTTTTGTGCCATTTGATGTTAAAATAATTGTGTAAAAATTTGATCTAAATCGGATAAAATTAACCCGAGGCGCAAGGAGGTCAAAGTTTCGAGAAAAAGCCAAAATGGCCAAATTTTGAACAAACTTAAAAAAATGTAAATTTTGTAGAAATAAAAAAATAAAATATTTTTTATTTAACTTTCTTGCAATAATACTCAGAAAAAAATTATCTTAACTTTTTATGACGGCAGTAACACTTTCAAACATGAAATACAAAAATTACCATGCATTTTGGGGGGTACCTGAAATTAGTGTTTTCGATTTTTTGAAAATTTTATTAAACAAAAAAATTAAATCTTACTATTCTATAGCAATGGATTATTAAATACATCCTAAGGCTTAAATATTTAAAAAATTAGGGATATCCATCGACTCAATTTTTTTTTTGAGTCATTTGACTCCTTGAAATCCGCAAAACTCAAATGACTCCAAAAAAAAATTGAGTCGATGGATATCCCCAATTTTTTAAATATTTAAGCCTTAGGATGTATTTAATAATCCATTGCTTTAGAATAGTAAGATTTAATTTTTTTGTTTAATAAAATTTTCAAAAAATCGAAAACACTCATTTCAGGTACCCCCCAAAATGCATGGTAATTTTTGTATTTCATGTTTGAAAGTGTTACTGCCGTCATAAAAAGTAAAGATAATTTTTTCTGAGTATTATTGCAAGAAAGTTAAATAAAAAATATTTTATTTTTTTTATTTCTACAAAATTTACATTTTTTCAAGTTTTTTCAAAATTTGGCCATTTTGGCTTTTTCTTGAAACTTTGACCAACTTGCGCCTCGGGTTAATTTTATCCGATTTAGCTCAAATTTTTACACAAATATTTTAACATCAAATGGTACAAAAATCCGCTGCGCGCTCCTCGAAATTCCAAAAAAAATAAAATAAAAAACCACCCTAATGTACATGCACTGCATATTTATTTAGATGTTTTGTTGTAATTTCATCTTGGATAGAATTTGCACATAGAATTTGCTTTTTTTTTATTTTTTGTTTTAAATAATTTTTTTGTTAATAAATATAAAAATTTGTCAATAATTTTTTTGACATAATTTCTATACTTACACATTGAAATTTTGCCGGTAAATTGTAGTAAAAATAAAGCAAAAGAGAAATAAATTTTCTCTTAAATTGATTACTAAATTTACTATTTTTATGTGTACACGAACGGTTTTTGAGCAAAAGTAGTAAATTGAGTAAAAAATAGTAAATTGTAGTAAGTAAACAAACATAGCTATAATTATATAGTTGTATTTAATACCATTAATTAACTCAGAATTTAGTTAAAATATTCACAAAATTTTTTAATTTAGTAAATATTTTTTTGATTTTATACGTATTAATTAGATATCTCTGCCCAATCAGCAGAAAACTCTGCATTTTGAACCATGAAAAAAATATTAATTTTTTTGCCATTCGGAAATCTTCTGATTTTAGCGGTTTTCTAATTTTCTGTCTGAATAGGCCAGGTAGACTCTGCAAAAAAATCTGATTAAACAGCAGATAAATCAGCTGATTTAAGCAGAAAACCTGCTAATTTCAGATAAACAGTAAACACTTTTATAAAAGAAGCGGAAAAACAAATAAGATTTTTATCGCTTTAAAACAAAACAAAACACAAATATTGACAGATACATTTCCAGGGGGAGGGGGAAGTAGGGGAATGCCGTTGTGCGAAGGTGTGGCCTAGGGTTCTATAGTCGAAAAGTCGATTAATCGACTTATTGTATGAAAAATTTGAAAAGCCGAAATCGACTTTTTTTGTTCTTAAAAAGTCGAAAGTCGAGTTTTGCTTTCGTCTTCTCGGATTTTTTTCGACTTTTTTGACTTTATCGACTTGATTTTTTTTACTTTTGCCAGATGAAAATAATTCTGAAAAAAAATTTCAATTGAGAGCCGAGTTTAAGAACAACTGAAGCTATTGGTATTTCCATGTATTTTGTGTGTGAAGCAAAAATTTCAATGCCATATTCATTAGTTAGAAAGTGTTAAGTGTAATATTTACCAATATTTTTGATTATTGTAAACACCTCAGTGATAGCGTTCTATCGAAAGTCGACTCTTTCGCTTTCGATTTTTGCAACCTTTTCCACATTTTCGATTTCTTCGACTTTTTTTAACCTTCATTACTTTGGTACCCAACATTGATAAATAAAACACAACCGAAAAAAATAGCACCTAAACGATTACAACAAGTCAAAACTAACTGGAAAATGTCAAAAAAAGTTAAAAATCGAAGAAAGTCGAAAAAAGTCGAAAAGTCGAAAAAAGTCGAAAAATTCGACTTTTTAAAAAGTAGAAAAGTCGACTTTTTAAAATTTGAAAAAAGTCGAAAAGTCGACTTTTTGTTGCGACTATATAACCCTAGTATGGCCTGGCGTTAAAACCAATGTTGGCAATCGATACCTTTTCAATACCGTTATCCGTTTCAAAACCTTTTAAATTGAATACCGGTACCAATACCGAAACTTAGTTTTGGTATCGGATACCGGTATCCAAAAACCTTTTCCTTCGGTACCGGTACGTACCGGTATTGAAACGGTTTTTCCTAAAAAACATGTTTTTTTTACAAAAAAAATAATAGAAAATTTGTAATTTTTTTTGTTTTTGTAAATGAAAAATTGTACTCCAAATGCCTCCCCGAAGTCTCATAAAAATCAAAAAAATCTTTGGGCACCCACATCGTGGATTAAGTAAAAATTTCCAAAAAAAAAAAAATCATACTTCAACCGCTATGCGGGAGCAGAAGAAAATTATTGATTTTCACGAAATTTTTTTGAGATCATTTAGACTCTTAATAGACACTTTCCGCAACCCTTATATAGTATAGTTAAGTTTTTTGGGGATTTTTATTTAATCCGCGATGTGGGTGCCCAAGGATTTTTTTTGACATTTATAGGACTTCGTGGTTCAAAAATTATTACAAAACCGTGAATTTCAAATTGGTTTCACCTTTAGTCCACGTGTTGAAAACCCCGTTAAACCAGCTTTAAAAACATGGAAGAGTCATAGAAAAATATTTAACAAAGTATTTTTGTCACTCACAAATATTTTTACAATTAAGCAAAAAAAAAAACTTACACTCGAAAAAAAATTTACACTAAAAAAAAAAATTTTTTACTTTTTTTTTTCAAAAATGACTAAAAAAAGTTTTTTACTCAAAATAAAATATTTCTAATCAAAATTGATATTTTTTTTAGTTAGAAAACTAACTATCACTTTAAAAGGGCACCGTGGATATTCATGGATTCGGCTAACAAGGAGAGTCTCCCTGGTGTCACCCTCCGATCTTCATGACATTTGGATATGTTGTTCAGAACGAAAATTAATTCGACACGTATTTTTTTTAGCGGCACAAACTCATTTTTAGGGGGTTCGATTTATATGGAGGGAAATTTACCTTTTTCAGTTTTTTACGATTTAAGTCTACTATTTGCTCAAAACTAATTCTATATAAATAAAAATCAATTGTCGTTCGTTGGTAACAGCATCAGTTGAGAACGGCTGAACCGATTTCGATGATTTTTTCTTTGAAATGTTCGTCATAGTCCAACTTAGGTTTTTACGTAAAGAAAAATTGACCACGCCCACTTTTACGCCCACTTTTTTCGATTAATCTAAAATCGGAAAACGGCTGCACCGATCATGGTAATCTTGTGTTTAAATGTTTATAGTTATCCAATTTAAGTTTTTACTGAAAGAGAAATCGACCACGCCTACTTTTACGCCCACTTTTTCAATTTATCTAAAATCTGAGAATGGCTGGACCGATTTGACAAAATTTTTTTTTAATGAATTTTCATCATATTCCAACGTTGGTTTTTACGAATAAAGAAATTGAACACGCCAAATTTGGCTAATTTTTGTTGAAAATGTTTGGAATAATTCAACTAAGGTTTTCACGGATAGTAAAATTTCCCACGCCCACTTTATTCAATGTATTGAAAGAACTACAACGGCTAGACTGATTTGGTTATAGTCCGCAAAAGATTTTTAAGGAAAGAACAATTGTCAACGCCAATTTTTACGCTCGCTTTTCCCGATATATATATTTTCAATCATGGAATGGCTGGATCAATTTGTCTAATTTTGTTTTTAATGTTCGTCATAGTCCAACTGAGGTTTTTCGGAAAGAACAATTTTCCATTTCTAAGCCCACTTTTCAATGGATGAACCGAGTTGGGTAAATTCAAATGATGTTTTTACGTTAAGAAAAAAATATGCTCTATAGAAAAACAAGTAAGAAAGTTATAGTCGGTCAAGACCGACCATATGATACCCTACATCAATGTTTTCCGGAAAATGGGTCCCAAGTCCAAACATGGACCGATTGGATCTATCTTTTGTTAGATCTTTATTTAGTGTAGAAAACTCACACAGATCAAATTTAAGTGGAATTGGTTTATTTTTTGCCAATAGACCGATTTAACTGAATAACTAATCCCCTTATGGGGGACTAAGTCCAAAAATTGTCCAATTATATTCCGATGTGATTAGGTTAATAAAGTTCACGTTTAACACCCAAAAATAAAATGTTTATAAAATATTTCCCTTTTTATGAATTTTGAGGGAATTATTTTAATATCGGGAGGGTGGTTTGTATGGGGACTTCGAGAAGAACTGAACCGATTCCTTTGAAATTTGGAATGATGATTCGTGCATATAAAATTACATGTTAAATTTCAAAGCGATATCTATTATAATACGGTTATTAGAGTCATTTAAGCCTAATCCAAAGGGGGCGTTTGTATGGGGGCTAGGTCTTAACATGGACCGATTTTTTCCAATTTCAATAGGCTTTGTCCTTGGGTCGAAAGATGCTTTAGTTTCAAATTTCAAGTCAATTGATTGAAAATTGGAACCTGTATTGTGCTTAAACCGATAGATGGACAGACGGATGGATGGACGGACAGACGGACGGACGGACGGACATCGCGAAAAAGTAATTCTGAGTCGATCGGTATACTTTAAGGTAGGTCTAGGACCAATATTTCGGGTAGTTACAAACATCAGCACAAACTCATTATACCCTGCTCCACAGAGTGAGGTAGGGTATAATAAAATATAGAATAATAAAATATAAATTAAAATCAAATGTCCATAGTTCGTTCGTAATCGCATCACTTGAGAACTGACCGATTTGGATAATATTTTTTTTAAATGTTCGTCTTAGGTTTTTTCAAAAAAATTAAACACGCATACTTTTAAGCCTCCTTTGATCGATTTGACTAAATTTTATTTTTTTAATGTTTGTCATAGTCCAACTTTTGTTTAAACGGGAAAAAAATGTTCACGCCCACTTTTATTTCAATATACATATCTATAATAGTAGAAAGACAGGGTCGATTTGGCTATAAGTAGTATTTGTTGACGTTCGTGATAGTACAACTAAGGTTTTTACGGAGAAAACGACTGGCATGTTTTGGTAATTTATTTCTTTAATGATCATTATAGTCCAAGTAAGGATTTTACGGAAATACTTATTGTCCTCCCCCACTTCAAAGCCACTTGAGAAAGCCTGGACCGATTTGGCTATTTTTTTTTTAAATGTTCGTAATAGTCCATATAATTGTTCGGAAAGAAAAATTTTGAACAGTTCGCAAAGTCGAAGATATGGTAATTTTTTTTTAATTCCTAAAATATAATTTGAAGATGATTATCTGACTAATCGGGTCTTTAAAACTACGTCCACAAATTTTTCTAAGCCAAGAAATTCATTATTTTTTTTTGCAGGACTATATATTTGAAGCGAGATGAAATATAATACTTATCTTATATTTGGGCCAGCAACGCGGACCGGGCCAGCTAGTATAGGCATATATTAGATTAAAGGTAATTAAAATACCTATCTTGTGATGCTAACAACGTGTAAAAAAAGTAAATATTTTTCGACTTATTAACAAAAATGTCCAAAAATTTTGTCATTTTACTCAATATGACGAAATGTTTGGACACGTTCTTTGCACATGAAGATAGGTTTTCCAAAGACCTTTCATTTGGTATGTAACATGACTAGGTTTATTTGTATAATATATGAGATAAACGCAAAAAAACTGAAAAATGACCGTTTCTTTCCCCTCATTTTCACCCCCTAAATATGAATTTGGACCACAAAAAAAAAACTTGTCCCTTTATTTTTTATACTCTAAAAAATAAAACCAATTCCATAAAGATCGGCGGGTGACACCAGGGAGACTTTCCTTGTAAGTCGAATTTAACTCTTCTACTTTTTTTACATATTTTTTTTACTTTCTGTAACAACTGAAACCTTTTTATGTCAGAATAACTTCAAAGTCCTGCACTTTGATCAAGGGGATAAGAAAATTACAGTTTTCTCGGTCCGCCCCCTTTTGTAGGTGTGGCTGGCAACGTCCCCGCCGACGCAATTGTAATTTTTTCACATTTTAAAGCGCTTTTTAGCAAAAATGCTAAAAATAAATACTTAAATACGTGTTTCAGTATTAAAATTGAAAAAAAAAAAATAAGTTTTTATGCGTTTTTTATATTTTTAACATTTTTTCGATAACACCGGTACGTACCGGTATCGACGTTTCCGAATCGGTAATACCGTAACCGATTCAACTCAAATACCGTAACTGATACCGATACCGAAATAAATAAAAAAAACGATACCAATACCGATATCGATACCGTTATTCGTTTCGATTGCCAACCTTGGTTAAAACAAAATTAGCAGGGACAAAAACAAAGCAAAACAAATTAGCAACACAATAATTTTACAGAAAGAAAATTTTCCATTTTTTAAATTTTTTTTTTTTTAATAAAATTTGTTAACTACAAATACACATTTCTGTAAAATGATCAAATAATTGAGAATGTGATCATTGTTTGTACCGATTCCCTCATTTTTGTCCAAATAATACGATTTGCAATGAACAAAAATTTGATTTGTTCACCTGCAAAAAAATTTAAATAAGTAATATTTAGACAACCGAAACAAAACCGATATAATACCGGTAAAAATCATAATAAAGGTAATGGTTTTTTATCGGTAACGGTATTTAAATTTATTTATTTCGGTATTGGGAACGGTAACGGTAGTCAATATTAAAGGGTTATAAATCGGTAACGGTATTGAAAGGGTAACGGTAGCCAACACTGGTTTCTAGGATTTGGGGAAAATTTCTTTGGCAGTAAGATTTTTTTTTTTATATTAAAAAACTCCATTTAAAGAAAAGTGTGAACTATTTATAAGTACATGAACTAAAATTTTTTCATCGTGACTAGGAAAATTTCTCATTTTTTATTTAATTTTAACTAAATTTTAGGAAAATTCATGAAAAACGTTCAAAGAATTTTTTTACTAAATTTTAGTTCTGTCTGTGTACTCCACACGCCTTTTAAGTTTTTTGGTTTTGTAATCCTTGGGTAGCCTATTTTTTATTTCAAGAAAAAAAAAAAATATATTTTTGGTTTTCTACAAAATGTATGCATATTGTGTTTGCATGCTCTGATATTTTAAATATAAATTACAATTTTTGAAAATTTTTCTAAGTTATGGTCTTTGGTTTTGAAAAGTGGAAACTTCAGGACTCGTGGGAAATCTGAAGATGCAGTCGATCTTCGTAAAATTATAACCACACTATTTCGTATATGAAAGCATACGAAATGATGTGGACGAAGTTATGTAGTTTCCCGAATTTGTTTTCCGCCTATGTAAAATTCGGAAATAGCATTATCCGGTCAAGCTGGGAAACGTAATGATGAATATTTTTTTTTTTAATATTTTTTTATAAAACTAAAGTTTGCAAATTGATGAACTCCGGTTATAGCGCGTGAATGTCATAAAAAGAGTAATTTCTTCCAAAATAATTAGTTTTTATGTTTGTCAACAAATGATAAGAAATACCCGACTAAAAAAAATAATACGGTGTCATATATCATTTGATTCCAAAAACGGAGGATCAAATTTGATATAATTAGATCCCAAAAATGGAACGGTAAATATTATATAATTTGATATAACAAAAAATTAGATCTAATAAGATCTAATAATATATAATTATGTCTTATTAAATCTAATATGATCTTCAATATCAAATCAGATAAAATTTACCGTTCCATTTTTGGAATCTAATTATATCTAATTTTATCAAATTTTATCTAATAAAATATAATCATATATTTTTGTATCCTCTATTTTTGGGATCAAATGATGGATCTATTTATATATAATTATATTAAAAACTATATGATTATATCAAAACTTTTTTACTCGGCTAAACACAAGTATAAAATACAAATGCAGTATAAAGCAGTGTTGGGGGGTACATAATCAAGTTTTAAAACAGAATGAACCAATTTTAAAACCCACTCTCTAAATAAAAAAATGCCTGCGAATTTTGTACTCTTGCCCAAAACATTGAATCATGATAATGTTTTGCTGTATAAATAGGTGATCTTTCTAAATCAAAATTTTTCTAGAAAAAATAATGCGGTATTAATTTGTCATTCCATGCAAAACGCATCAAAATATCGTTCGAGGACCCCATTATGTTTATATATTATTGATCCGTAAAGGTTTCTAAGACATTTTTGTGATATCCATCAATCTGTTTGTCTGTGTTTGTCGATAAAAAAACTTTTTTATAAAAAAAAGTTTTTAATGAAAAAAGATTATTGATAAAAAAAATATTTGATGAAAAAAAAAATTGGCTAAGGTGCACTTTACGGGACACGAATATTTTGGAAAACAAAAATATGCCACGTTTAAATTTAAGGGGACTGGGCCCCGGAAGACCCCCTGGAGCAAAACAACAGCCCCACCCACCTACATGTATGTATGGGTATTCAAATGAAAGGTAATTTGCTAACGATTGCAAATATGTATTTTTGTATGTATTTTAACAATATTGTACCCCCTAGATCCATTTCAATAGTTTAGCCATTTAGATATTAAACGGGTAAAAGGCTTGATACACAAAACAAACTTTATTTTGCGATGCCACTAAATTAATTTATGGGGTTTGTAGTACCTGAGCCCTGCCGAAAGACCGGCTGGACGTTCTTTTTAATAATTTAGAAAAATATTTTGTGAGGATGTTTATTCTGGCTCGAGGTCATTATTTTCTTTACTAATTAAAACCATGATATTCTCATAGCATAATTTTCAAGAAAATTATTTTTTTTTTTTAAATTTATTTATGTTGGTCATTTTTGCAAGACTTAATCGACACGTGTTTCGGAATTTGTCAAGATTCCATTGTCAAGATTATTTAGCAAAAATAGAAACGATATACTACAAAGTAGCAAACGAGTCTAATGACAAATCGTTTGTGCACAAACTAAAACATTAATACATATTCGACTCTATCCACAATGTGAATTAGAAAGACGAAGAAATTGTACTATGTTAGTAAGTAACGATTGTCAATAACCAACAAAAAAATAATTTTCTTGAAAATTATGCTATGAGAATATCATGGTTTTAATTAGTAAAGAAAATAATGACCTCGAGCCAGAATAAACATCCTCACAAAATATAATATTTTAAAGGTCGAATAAAACAATTTTTATTTATTAATAAAAATTAATCAGAATTTGAACATAATGGTTGGCACGCCATAGTGATGAATAGCCCTAATAATGGTTTAATTTCATTCACAGCAACAAAAAACATATTGTTGTAGTCCAATGGACTATCGTATGTAAAATGTTTTAAATATTTTTGTTGGTTATTGACAATCGTTACTTACTAACATAGTACAATTTCTTCGTCTTTCTAATTCACATTGTGGATAGAGTCGAATATGTATTAATGTTTTAGTTTGTGCACAAACGATTTGTCATTAGACTCGTTTGCTACTTTGTAGTATATCGTTTCTATTTTTGCTAAATAATCTTGACAATGGAATCTTGACAAATTCCGAAACACGTGTCGATTAAGTCTTGCAAAAATTACCAACATAAATAAATTTAAAACAAAAAAAAATAATTTTCTTGAAAATTATGCTATGAGAATATCATGGTTTTAATTAGTAAAGAAAATAATGACCTCGAGCCAGAATAAACATCCTCACAAAATATAATATTTTAAAGGTCGAATAAAACAATTTTTATTTATTAATAAAAATTAATCAGAATTTAGAAAAATTTTATATTTTTTTGAAAAAATACCATCAGGACGGTTTTATGGACCTAGAAGGCCCCTGGGACCTAGCCCTCTTTATATTTATTTTTCTTTTTTAATTACCTTTAATTTAAGTATCCACACAAACCTGAGGGCTCTTTTGGCTCCAGGTTTGTCCGGGGCCCAGCCCCTTAAATTTTAATTTCGTGTTTCCCCCAAAAAATTTTTGTGCTCCGTTAAGTGCACTTCTGTCAAAAATTTATGAAAAAAATATTGATGAAAAAAAAAATTGATGAAAAAAAAAAATATTGATGAAAAAAAATAGTGACGAAAAAAAAAATATTGATAAAAAAAATATATTGATGAAAAAAAAATAATGGTGAAAAAAGAAAATATTGATGAAAAAAAAAAATATTGATAAAAAAAAAAAATATTGATGAAAAAAAATACATATTGAAAAAAAAAATTATTGATAAAAAAAAAAAATTATGAAAAAAAAAAATTTTGATAAAAAAATAAAATATTGATGAAAAATTAAAAATATTGAAGAAAAAAAAAAAAATATTGATGAAAAAAAAAAATATTGAGGAAAAAATAAATATTGATGAAAAAAAAAAAATATTGATGAAAAAAAAAAAATATTGATGAAAAAAAAATATTGAGGAAAAAAAAATATTGATGAAAAAAAAAATATTGATGAAAAAAAAAAATAAATATTGATGAAAAAAAAAATATTGAGGAAAAAAAAAATATTGATGAAAATAAAAATGTTTATAAAAAAAAAAAAATATTTATGAAAAAAAAAAATATTGAGGAAAAAAAAAATATTGAGGAAAAAAAATATTGAGGAAAAAAAATATTGATGAAAAAAAAAATATTGATGCAATATAATTATGTTACGTTTTATTCACCAGCTGGTGAATATTTGTTTTATTCCCCACGAGGTGAATTATTATCCAAGTTACAAACCCAAGTTATAAAAATTTTTGGTTTTAAGAAAATGAAAACAGTAATTCCAATTTTCTTTTTTGTTAATCGTTAGCTTATATAGTAAAACTGAGGTGGCGTCCTGCAACTTTTTTAAAATTAGACACCAGCCTAAAAACATTATCATGTTAAAAAAAAAAAACTAAATGTGAAAAAACCCCTCAAACTGGCAACACTGGTATGGAAGCAGATAAGAAGCCACAAAAACCATAACAAACTCAGATAAAAACAATGAGTGAAAAAATATTGAACCATAAATCGTGTGAGCTCATTTATACTCTCCACCAAAAAAAAAAAAATAATAGGGGCAATTTTTATTTGCCATTTTTATAGCCCAGAGAGTTTTACGAAATTTGGGATATCCCAGCAGAAATTTTGCTGAACTGGCAGCAGCTTTTGGAATGGAAACTCGAGTCAAGGAGCGCATCCAAACCTGATGAATTCATTCATGATTATCTAAAGCGATTTAGAGCGCTAGTTGGATACACCGAAAAAGTTCTCTTAAGGTGCACTAAAATCACGTGTCTTTAGAGCGCTGATTAAAGAATTATTTTATAGCGCTGATTAAGCGCTGCAGTGAATTTATGTATCTTTTTAGAGAATGAAAATAAATACACTACCCAGCCTGTACTGTGAAAAAAGGGGGTGTATTGATGTACTCTGGCATGCCTAAAGAAGACGATCCCCATTTACGAGGTGTTGCTGTCTATGTAAGACAAAAATTGCAACAATCAATAATAAGTTGGAAGGCGTTATCAGAACGTATCATTACCGTTCGTTTTCGTACTTAAAATTTTAACATCTCAGTATTACAATGTTATGCCCCTACTTAAGACAGCCTTTTAGAAGACAAAGAAGCATTTTACAATCTGCTCGAAAAGACGCTACACGATACACCGCGGAGCGATGTTAAGTTACTTATGGGGGATTTTAATGCCCAAATAGGTGATAATAATACGGGGTTTGAATCAATAATGGGCAGGCATGCATTAGGTGCATGTAATGAAAATGGTGAACTTTTCTTGGAGACCTGTTTGAACCACGATCTTAAAGTAGGAGGGTCAATATTTCCCCATAAAACGAATAACAAAACAACATGGAAGGCTCCACGTAACTACGAAACACAAATAGATCACATATGCATTTCCAGTGTAATCTGCTATGCGACGTCCGTAATAAGAGGAGCTGAGGAATTGGTAGTGACCATTACTTAATAGTTGCCGAGATGAAATTGAAACTTCGGCCCAAAAGGTGTAATACCACTCAAACCAGAAGGACATACAACACTCAGAAGTTGAAAGCTGCTGCTCTCAAAACCCGTTTCATAGAGGGTATAAACAACATTAACACGAGTAATAATAATACAAATTATGGCAACGACAACGTTTCTGCTGACAACCTATGGTCAGCTCTAAAAATAAGACTCCAAAATCTATGCAAAGACACTCTCGGTTTCCGCTTATCCGAACAAAAGGCATGGATGTCTACCGATGTTTGGGTTGGGATTTCATAGAAAGAATACGAACAATCAAACTAGCGATGTTAGGCGAGAATGATCCCCAACGTAAAGAGGAATATACCATGGAGTATAGAGAAACAAGCAAACTCATCAAACGACAAGTGAAAAAAGATAAGAAGCAATTTTATGAAAATATTGGCAAAGAGGCACAGACAGCATCCGAAAAAGGAGATATGAAGGAAGTTAACCCGAACACTTTCTGGCTGCAGCGGTAATATTAATGGTAGCTCTCCTGTCATAGATGGTGATAGTGGTGAAACCATGACTTCCAAACTAGAGCAATTATATGTTTGGAGTAAACATTTCGAAAAAACGTTGAACATAATGCACAATGAATCGGACAGTTTTACAATACGAAGACGTTTAAACCCTAACGGAAATATAAACACCAACCCCCCTACTGTAATCGAAATTTGTGCAGCAATTAGAAATATGAAATGCGGAAAAGCGGCGGGTAACGATAATTTACCAATATAATGTTTCAAAGCTAATCCCATTGCAATGGCAGAAATCTTGCGCCCAATCTACGAACTAGTCTGGACTACTGAAGATTTTCCTTCCGACTGGAAAGAGGCAATAATTATTAAAATCCCGAAAAAAGGTGATCAGAAGATTTGCAATAACTGGCGTAGTATCTCGTTGTTGCCGGCAGTTTCTAAAATATTTAACCAAATCATACTAGACAGAATAGCAGGAGCTCTAGATAAAAACAACCAAAACACCCAAGCGGGCTTTCGTCCTGGTGGGTCATGCATAGACCAAATCAATACGGTACGAATCTTAATTGAACAGGCAGCAGAATGTAATGCAACTATGTACTTGACCTTTGTTGATTACGAAAAAGCCTTTGATGCTCTGAAGAGAGAATTTATTTGGACGGCGCAAGATGCAAGGAGTATTCCTCAAAAGTTAATAAACATTCTTAGGCATAGCTACGAAGGTTCTACGTGAAGGGTTTTACATGATGGCACGTTAAGCAATAGCTTTGAAACAAAGAGTGGTGTAAGACAAGGGTGCGCTCTCTCACCGCTTTTATTTATAACTGTGATGGATGTAATATTTGACGCTGTTGATACATTATCAATGGGACTGAATTGGGGTATGTGCAACAAATTAGCGCATCTAGAGTATGCCGACGATGAAGTCCTTCTGTCCAACAAAAACTCAGAAATGCAATCCCTTTTAACATCCCTTACGGAGGAATCAAATAAATTAGGACTTAAAGCCAATATTAACAAAACCAAAACTATGAGAATTAATGTGGTAAACACATCCCAGTTCGCAGTCAATCAGCAGGAGGTCAGTGAAGTAACCAGTTTTGAGTATCTCGGCAGCATTATAAGCACTAATGGGGGAACAATACTTGACGTAGAAAGCCTACTAAAGAAAGCTAAAGGCAGGTTCGCAATGCTGTTTAAAGTATGGAGGTCAAACACAATTAACACAGCAACGAAGATAAGAATATTTGACGCCTGCGTAAAATCCATCCTGCTATATGGATGTGAAACATGGTTTCTCAGAAAAGATATATCTCAGAAATTACAGACATTCATCAATGATGCCTTCGCAATATTTTAAGAATATGCACTGAACGAATTATTGTTAATTATATCTATGAACAAATTTCATAAAACCAAATTCATAGAATCTATGAAACAATTCATTGGCTGAATGAATATTCATTAGTATTCTGAAATATTTCATAGAATTTTATTCATAGATTTTATTAAATTCATAGAAAAAATTCATAGAATTAATGAATGTCATTCATAAAAGAAAATGCCATCAATATGCCTTTCAATTTTTCTAATAATTAAAATAATGTTACAATAATTAAAATTGTTGAATAAATTTATTAAAAAAATAAAAAAATAAAATAAAAAAAAATAAAAAAAAAAAAAATATCATTGCTGCCCTGACCGGGGCTCGAACCCAAGACCTACCGGCTAAACTGGTAATTGTCGACGCCTTAGCTATCAGCGCCACCAAAGAAGAAAAATCTCGCCAACTAACGCTTGGTTTTATAACGCTTCATTTTTGTAAATAAACAAAATATTTCTTTTCTACAAACACACACACAGCTTTTGGCAGAGCATTGTGACAGAGCATAGACACAAACTCAATATGTTAGCAGAATACTAATCAAAATTGATTTTAAGTGTTGTTACTTGTTTATATAATTTAGCTAAGTGGCTAGAGACTAAGCTTCACGAACAACAGGTTCTATGTTCGAATCTCGGTGGGGATAAGTTAAAAAAACACATAAATTTTTAAAAATAGAAAATTGTAAATAAATAAAAATAAAATAAAAAAAAAAAAAATAAAATTGAAATAATAAAATAAATAAAAATAGAATTGAATAATATTTTTTTTAACATGATAATGTTTTTAGGCTGTTGTCTAATTTTAAAAAAGTTTCAGGACGCCACCTCAGTTTTGACTATATAAGCTAACAATTAACGAAAAAGAAAACAAGAATTACTATTTTCATTTTCTTAAAATCAAAAATTTTAATAACTTGGGTTTGTAACTTGGATAATAATTCACCTCGTGGTGAATAAAACCGTTTTTCACCAGGTTTTGAATAAAAAGTAACATAATTATTTTTCAACAACAAAAATTTTTTTTTTCCATTATTTTTTTTTTTTTCATCAAAATTTTTTTTTTTTCATCAAATTTTTTTTTTTATCAAGTTTTTTTTTAATAAATTTTTTTTTTCATCAATTTGTTTTTTTTTTTTTTTCATAAAATTTTTTTTTTTTCATAATTTTTTTTACATCAATTTTTTTTCATAAATTTTTTTTTCAGTCAAAATTTTTTTTCATCATATTTTTTTTTCACCAATTTTTTTTTTTCACCAAATTTTTTTTTTTTTATCAAATTTTTTTTTTCATTAATTTTCTTTTTCATCAAATTTTTTGTTTTTCATCAAAAAAATTTTTTTTTCATCAAAATTTTTTTTTTCATCAATTTTTTTTTTCATCAATTTTTTTTTTTCATAAATTTTTTTTTCTTTAATTTTTTTTTTCATAAATTTTTTTTTTCTTTAATTTTTTTTTTTTTTTCATAAATTTTTTTTATCATACTTTTTTTCATAAATTTTTTTTCATCAAATTTTTTTATCAATTTTTTTATTATCAATTTTTTTTTCATCAATTTTTTTATACATAAAAAAATTTTTCTTTTCATCAAAAAAATTCATCAAAAACTTTTTTTCATCAAAATTTTTTTTCACCAAAAATTTTGGGTTCATTAATTTTTTTTAAACATAATTTTGTTTTTCGTGAAAAAAAAAATAATTTTTTTTATCAAAACTACTTTTTCACCAAGTCTAGCTTTTCGCATACAAATTTTCCATTTGTTTATCAAATGTACATAAAACAAGTGAGAGTGGTATATTCTTTGGTGCCGAATCTTTTATACTCTCCAAAATGTAAAAACACTTTTTTACACTTATTTTTGCACTCACTTACGAAATGTACAGCTCTTTTGGGTTTTTAATGGGGTCCTCGACTGATATTTCAATTCGTTTTGCATGGAATAGCAAAGTAATATAACATTATTTTTTCTAAAAAAAACTTTGATTTGGCAAGTACACCCAAATCTTCCGCAAAACATTATCATGATTTAATGTTTTGGGCAAGAGTACAAAATTCGCAGGCATTTTTATCAATGTTTTTTTAAAAATTTCTTTTTTCCCATATTTTTTTTGGTCATCAATATTTTTTTCATCAATAGATTTATTTTATCAATATTTTTTTTTCATCAATAATTTTTTTTTATTAATATTTTTTTCCATAATTTTTTTTTTGATCAAATTTTTTTTTCATCAATTTTTATACCCTTCAACAACAGTATGGGGGTATACTCCCTTTGTCATTCCGTGTGTGACGCATCAAAATATCGGTCTAGGACCCCATAAAGTATATATATTTTCCATAGCCTATTAACTTTTTCATAGGTTTCTGGTTTCTATGAATTTGTTTCATAGATTCTATGAAGGGCATCATTGGCTTCTTCTAGTGATTTTTTTCATAGAATCAATGTACGTTTTCATAGCCGTAATGAACAAAATTCTTTCAGTGTGGTGGCCTCAAATAATAACTAACAAAAATCTGCTACTAAGAACTAATCAATAAAGAAAAGTACACACAGAAAACGAATTTAACGATTTCCAACTGAAAGTCAGTTATTGCAACAAAAAATCGGTTGAAACTTTTGTATATAGGTCGTCACAGTTGAATGTCGGTAGTCACAACTCATTTTCGGTGGTCATAACTGTTTATTAATTGGGGCAACTAAAAAATTTGGTTGTTAAAGATAAATTTAGTAGCAGCAACCGAATTTTGAGTTGATACAACTGATAAATTCGATTGGAAACTTTTTTTTCTGTGTGTAAATATGGATGGTTGGGACACGCACTACACAGAGAAAAATAAATTTCCAACTGAATTTTTCAGTTGTAGCAACTCAAAATTCGGTTGCTGCAACTAAATTACGCTGTGGCAGACCAATTTTTTAGTTGTTTCAATTAAAAGACTGTAGTATTAACAAAATTTATTTGTAACTACCGATATTTAGTTGTTTTAACCTCAATCAGTGTTGCCATATATTTTTTTGAAAAAACTTTTTATTTCTGAAAAAAAATCTTTTTTTTTGTGAAAAAATCTTTTTTTTACAAAAGTATTGCAAAAATTAAAAATTAATACATTATGTATTTTCATTATGCATTTTCAATTCATTTTTTATATCAAGTGTAAAAAAAATAATAAAAAAAACAACCAAGCGTTCATTTGGAGCTTGAAAAGACTCATAAAAGAGTTCTTAGACGTTCAGAAAACATAATCCCTTTTTCTTAGCGCTCTTATAATATCATAATAATTTTAATCCAACGATCAGTTTTTATTTAGTTTTCGCAATTTAATTACAAATCATTTTTAATAATTAATTAAACCTAACCAAGAACTGGTTACAATGCCCGTCGTCTCGTTGTATCGAAATCGACCAAGGGTTTAGTGGGAATCGAACCCTGTTTCAAAGGCTAGCATGCTACCAACTAACCTACAGGGGCCTTATATGACTCATAAAAGATTCTGAAAAATATATGTTCGTATTCTTTCCTGACTCTTTTATGAATGTTCAAAAAAACATATTTTGCATTTTTTACATATCCAGAATTAAGAGTCAAACATGAATCTTTCAGGAATCCAAATGTCGAGCGTTCTATTAATTTTTTGGAGCCTTGAAAGAGTCATAACTTATGAAGGCTCAGAAAATTGTACACAGTAAGCAAATATCAAACACCGGTGCATGCTCGACAATATATGACGGATTGGATCTATATGTGGTAAAATCTTTTATTAGTGCAACAATTTAAGAGAAAAATTATTATTTGTTGGCAACTTACAGATTTAAGTGAATATCGTGTGGAATTTTCATATGGCGACCAAGTCAAAGAATGGTCTGATTTTAAATGGATTTAATAAGGTTACCAAGCTAAAAACAAAATTGTAATCGAATATCTCATATTTTCATAGAATAAAGACGTATTTAATTGTAACCGTTTACATAGACTGAAGGACGGACACGCTAAGTCAAATCAGATAGTGATTCTGAATCGGTCGGTATACTAAAAGCTTGGTCTACGACCAATATTTCGGGTATTTAAAAAAAAAATTATGCTTTTTGTATTTTTTAACTAATTAAGAAAAACTTGAAAAAACTTTATTATTTTCCAAAAAACTTATTTTTTTAGAAAAAATCTTGAAATCTTTTTAGCACCTCAAAAAACTTGCAAAAAAAGGGAAATCTTGATATATGGCAACACTGACCTCAATACAAATGCATCAACAGAATTTTTGTTGCAACAACTGAATTTCAGTTGGAAATTAGCAAATTTGTTTTCTGTGTGTAAGAAAAGAAAGATCCGAGGTCCCACATGCAGCACTTGAGTGGAACCCACAGGGGTATCGAAGCGTCTGCCGACCGAAAACATCGTGGAGAAATACAGTGGCCAAGGAAACAAGTAAATCCTACAACCAGTTGCGATACATAGCTAGGGAGAGGGAAAACTGGAAAATATATGTAAAAAACATTTGTAAATAGACTAACAATAAGTTCTAATTAAAATTTGTTAATGAATTGTAATTAATGAACATGTCTTAATAAATAAATAAATAATAATAATTTCTAAAATACAATTGGAAATTCTGAAATACATTTGGAAAATCTTAAATACAACTAAATATTTCTGAAACTCAGCTGTTTATTAAAAATTTAGTTGCTTATTAAAATTTTTAATATCTCATGCAGCGAGTACATGCAAACATACTAAATTTTTTTCGGAAGATTAACCATTTCAAAAATAATTAAAAAAGAACTAAATAGTTAAGATAACATTAGTTCTTAACATAAACTCAAGGTACAAACATTGTACATAATAGTTGAAATAAAATAGAAATAAGTGAAAGTTTTAGTTTATCTAATTCCCGGGTTGACTGAGAGTGATAATAATAATTTTAATAATAATATATCCGGAACACGTTAGGTCAGAAACGACTTTAACCTCAAGTTGAAAACACTGTTGAAATTAAACAAGTGACTAAGACGTGACCTTATACAATTGATTACAATTGTTCAGCTGGTCAAAAGTCGGGTCTCCAAAATTTTTTATCACATTGGGTTTTTGAGAAAATTAAGGTAAAAGTTTAAAAAAAATCGCCGTTTAGGGCCTGTTTGGCAACTCATAGCGGATGGCGACTTTAAAATACATAAGTCGAGGGTAAAACATAAACATTACTCTTTAAGATGCAGAACTCATGTGGTCAGTCAAGTTAACCCCTTGCGCACCATTGTGTTTTAATGATATCCTATTTCCCAGTATGACAAGAGCTTGTTAGAAGACAATTGGTGCTCCAACGGTTAATTGGACTGATCAAATGAATTATGCATCTTAAAGACCACTGTTTGGGGTTTACCCTTGACATATTTTTAAGTCATCAGCACATCGGATTCATCCACTGTAAGTTGTCAAATATGTCGAAAAAATCTACTTTTTTTGTATTTCAAATTTCTCACAAACCTGATGTAATGGAAAAAGTTTGAGACTGGAATTATGACCGGGATAATAATTGTTATCATGTGTATAAGTAGCGTTCGATTCGCTTCAAGATTTTTAGTCATATAATTTGTCATTAATCGACTTATTTTTAAGTCGCTGTCACATCGGGATCATCCGATATGAGTTGACAACAATTTTTTGAAATTTGACCTCAATTTTCTTAAAAGCGTTCCAGTCGCATCACGTTTTTTTTTTGTAATGTTCAGTAGTGTAATTTATTTTAAGGAAATTTCATAATACTGTATTGTGAGATCAGAAAAATTTCAATGAAGAGGCTTTTAATAATATACAATACATTTAAAATCAATTAAGAATAAATTAACAAAGTTAACACAATGAATCGACCAAAAAGAAAAATTAAACTTTTAGAAAATCCATATTCAAATGCAAATTTGTTTTCTAAATATAGTTTTTGGTAAGTAAAAAAACTAAATATGTACACTCAAAAAAAAAAAAAAAAAACTTTTAAAATGCCTGGTAAAATGCCTTGTAATCCCGTTCTACCAATACCCAGTCGGCAAAAAAAATCACACCTGACATACTGCTGACTCTCCCTTTATGATATCGCTGACATCTTCATACAATTGAACAGTTCATGCGAAACGGTGAAAAAATAATATTTTTGTCAACTTTTTGGTATTAGCCTAAAGATTTAAGTCACATCTACCTATATACAAAATTTTAGTAAGGTATTCGAAAGAGAACTTGCCAAATATTGGACTTAAATTTTTGCTTAAATGGAAAAAGGGCGAATATCCAAAAAAAAATGTATTGAAATTTGAATAAAAATGTGTTATTTTGCAGCAGATTTTGACTATATTTTCATGAGACTTACAAAACTTAACGAACTATGGTTGGTATTTGTTTGTAACACTTTAAGGACTTCAAGGATACACTTTTTAAGGATTGTAAGGACATGCAAAAAATTTTTTTTTTGTTAATTTTTTTTTTAATATTCCTGCCATCTGATGCAGTAGTAATTCTTTATGACACTAAATACATTTTTAGGAATTATAATATTTACATGAAAAAATTTTTGTTTTTTATTCCTGACATTGGATGCAGTATTAACACTAAATGTTTGTATGTTGTTCTTTTAACACATTGTTACCGAAAGTAAAATTTTTGTATGTTTTTGTGTTGTATTTAATCAAAATTGTGCGTTAGTTCACTCCCAATTTAAACAAAAATATAAAAATATACGAATTATTGCACTTTCAAAGTCATTTTTTTAGCCTTAAAAGTCAAAATTTCCCCAAAATTTCTCCATAGGATTGTAGGGCTCTGCTAATAAAATGCATTTATGCAAAAAAACGTGTTTGCGAAAAAGTGGTCTATTCGTCCTTATTCGCATGAGCTGTTCAATTTTTCAAAATGTCATCAATGACATGTCAGCAGTTGGTCAGCAGTTGTTTAAACGAATTGTTAGTGGCCACCGATACTGGTGGACACTGCTGACCAATTGCTGACATGTCATTGAAGACATTTTTAAAAATTGTATGAAGATGTCAGCGATTTCATAAAGGGAGAGTCAGGTGTGATTTTATTTTGCCAACTAGGTATTTAACAATTTTTTTTTTTTAACAAAAATTTTTGTACTTTGCTCAAACGAGAACTACAGTTTTATTGGTAATTTTACAAGTTTATTTTCGTAATTGTATTCTACCATTTTGAAAGGTTATTTTACAAAAAAAACTGTAATTTTATAACAAAGTTTTTATTACGAGGATTCTAGTTGAATTACAAAAAATATGTTATTTTACAAAAATTATGTTATACGAGGATTTATGTTGTTTAACAAAAAAAACAATTTTTTTTTTGTAAATTTTTTTTTTATTGAAAAATATTTAAAAAAAATTTGACAAAATTTTAAAAAATTTATTACGAGGATTCTAGTAAATTGACAAAAAAAAAAACAGTTATTTTACAAAAAATGATTTTAATACAAGGATTTATGTTGTTTAACAAAATTTTTTTTTGTAAATTTACCATTTTGGTTTGTAAATTTACCATTTTTTTAAACATATTTACCATTTTTTTTTTTGTAAGGTTACCATTTTTTTTTTTTTATTTTCCGGTTTTAAAACAATATTTTTACCAAATTGGTTATTTTACCAATTTTTGGCGCATTCAAAATTACGAAGAAATCCTCGTAATTTTACGAGAATTTTACCTACCTACTATTTTACGAGAATAGCCTCGTAAAATCACGAGATTTTTTGGTAACTTTACGAGGTTTTTTTTTTGAGTGTACAAGCGCGTCCCGAATCAAAATTTTTTTAGATTGACCCCAAATTTTTTGCAAAATATATTGTCTGTTATATTTTTACACTGAATTTAATAATTTCTTTTCTTTTAGGTGGACCCTAGAAATATTTCGCAAAGGCTTTCAAAAATCTTTGGAAAATGAAGATTTGTATGAAGTCCCCCAACAATTTGATTGTGAAACTAATACAAATTTGTGGAGTGAATTGTGGGAAGCAGAAAAGCAGAAGCGAAAAAACCCAAATATACTGCGGGTAATTATTAAAGTTTATGGTAAAAAATATATACCAATCAGTATCATGATAATTTTATTAGAGTCTGCTCTAAGGTAACTAAATTTTTATTATTACATAGCCCCACAAAAAAAGACAAAGTTTCTGACCAAGAAACTGGACCTACTTATCGTAATGTCTGCTTGTGTCCGATCGACAGTATGGTTTTTGTAGAAGTCGTTCAATTCACCAACTTTGTGAAAGCAAAGTGGTTGCTTTTAATATTTCCAAGGCGTTTGATGGTTTGTGGCACGGTGCACTCGTTTCGATGCAGATTGCGTTTGGTGTCGTTAGTGTTTTCTCTCAATATATGTATGTTATAGATGGGTTCTAATCGGATGAGTTTCGGTTAAATTCAGGAGTACCGCGGGGCTCTGTTCTTTCTCCTACACTTCTTCTTATTTTTTTAAAGACTTTCTTAGTCATACTTTCAATACCATCTACTCTTTCGCAGATGACAGCAACATTTGTCATTCATTTTCCTTTAATCATAGACCAAGCCTTACTGAGGTTGAAGCTATTAGGCAGAGCATAAATGACGCACTCAATACTACAACGATGAGTGTTCAGCTGAGATAGGCAAATTAATTCTAAGACGCCTATAATACTCGCCTTTCCAGCAGATCACATCCGTTCTTTGTCGATTGTCCAATTTATCGCGCAATTCGTTTCCCTCTCAAATTAGCCGTATGTGAAAAATACTCCCCGCATACACAGAAAGAAATAAAAAAAAAATTTGAGTAAATTTTTAATACTATTGAGTAAAAAATTACTCAATTTTCCACCAGTAAACGATTTAATAGTATTGAGTAAATTTTTAATAAAAATTTATTAAATGTTTGCCAAAAAAATTTGAGTAAATTTTTAATTGACACTATTAAGTGCAGGAACAGAACAAGAATCACCACCTTTTAAAAACAGAACAAGTTTTATTTCACATCGGCGCCGGCCACCGGTTTAATCTGCCAAACCGTATGGAAAAAGTCGTGCCGGGCTTATTCTGTTTCTACTCTAAAAAAAACAAAGTTTAAAAAAATTTCATATTTTTTTACAAAGAAAAAAAACATGTTTTTTCAAACTTTACCAAATATATTTTTGTCTTAAAGACAATATGAAAATATGATTACAAACTTTCATGTATATATACAAAAAACTATAAACTAAACGAGAATTAAAAAAACTAAGAAAATTCCAAAAAAAAATTAAAAAAGCTATTAAATGCTTATTAAATTATTTACTCAATTTGTTTTTAAATTTTTGAGTAAATTTTTAATTGCGTCAATTAAAAAATTACTCAAAACTTTTTTTAAATTTAAACAAGTGATTACTCAAATTGTTTTTCCCCATATTTTTTTCTGTGTACGTCTTGCTACACTCAAAAAAAAACCTTGTAAAGTTACCAAAAAATCTCGTGATTTTACGAGGCTATTCTCGTAAAATAGGAGGTAGGTAAAATTCTCGTAAAATTACGAGGATTTCCTCGTTATTTTGAATGCGCCAAAAATTTGTAAAATAACCAATTTTATTGGTAAAAACATTGTTTTAAAACCCGAAAAATAAAAAAAATGGTAAACTTACAAGAAAAAATGGTAAATATTTTTTAAAAAATGGTAATTTTACAAACCAAAATGGTAAAATTACAAAACAATATAAATCCTCGTAATAAAATCATTTTTGTAAAATAACTGTTTTTTTTTTTTTGTAAATTAACTAGAATCCTCGTATTAAATTTTTCAAAATTTTGTCAACTTTTTTTTTAAATATTTTTCAATAAAAATGCCTACGATTTTGTACTCTTGCCCAAAACATTAAATCATGATAATGCTTTGCGAAAGATTTGGATGTTCTTGCCAAAGCAAAGTTTTTTTTAGAAAAAATAATGTTATATTACTTTGCTATTCCATGCACAACAATTTGAAATATCAGTCAAGGACCCCATTAAAAAACCAAAAGAGCTGTACATTTCGTAAGTGAGTGCAAAAATAAGTACAAAAAAGTGTTTTTGCATTTTGGAGAGTATAAAAGATTCGGCACCAACGAATATAACACTCTCACTTGTTTTATGTACATTTGATAAACAAATGGAAAATTTTTATTCGAAAAGCTTAGACTTGGTGAAAAAGTAGTTTTGGTAAAAAAACTGATTTTTTTCACGAAAAACAAAATTATGTTAAAAAAATTTTATGAAGAAAAAAATTGATAATAAAAAATTTGATAAAAAAAATTGATGAAAAAAATATGATAAAAAAAAATTTATGAAAAAAAAAAAATTTGATGAAAAAAATATGATGAAAAAAAAAAAAATTGATGAAAAAAATATTGATGAAAAAAAAATTTGATGAAAAAAAAAAATTGATGAAAAAAAAGTTTTGATGAAAAAAAAAAATTGATAAAAAAAAAAATTTGATGGAAAAAAAAAATTTGATGAAAAAATTAATGCAAAAAAAAATTGATGAAAAAAAAATTTGATGAAAAAAAAATTGATGAAAAAAAAATTTGATGAAAAAAAAAAATTTGAAAAAAAAAATTTTATGAAAAAATTTTTTTTTTGTTGAAAAATAATTATGTTACTTTTTATTCACCAGCTGGTGAAAAACGGTTTTATTTACCACGAGGTGAATTATTATCCAAGTTACAAACCCAAGTTATTAAAATTTTTGGTTTTAAGAAAATGAAAATAGTAATTCTTGTTTTCTTTTTCGTTAATTGTTAGCTTATACCATATAGTCAAACTGAGGTGGCGTCCGCAACTTTTTTAAAATTAGACACCAGCCTAAAAACATTTTCCGGGACTTGGAAAATTTAAAAAAATAGAAAATTTACAAAATAAAAATTTGTTAAACAACATAAATCCTCGTATAACATTATTTTTGTAAAATAACAGTTTTTGTTTTTTTTTTTTTTGTAAATCAACTAGAATCCTCGTAATAAAAACTTTATTGTAAAATTACAGTTTTTTTTTTGTGAAATAACACCGCTCAACAAATCGAAGGTTTTTGACTCCGGTTTGAAGTTTGATACAAAATTTTTAAAGATTTTGATTCGCTGATTCCAAATCTGTGCTCCAAATTTTTCCATCACGTCTAGAATTTTAATTATTCGCGGTTGAAAATGCGAAAAAACGCGATTTTTGCCTTTTTTGAAAGCCTTCACAGCAGCCACTGGGTGGAATAAAAATCTGGTATAAAGCGTTAGAGTAGAATTAAACTATGATCTCAAATATATGATCAAAAAAAATTCAAGTTGTCGCACTATTATTGGCCAAACACGTATTTTAAAAAAACACTGTGAAAAAAAATAGAAAAAGCTCCATTTTTAAAAGGCTCTAAAACAAAAACCAGATGATCAATCTTTAGTGTGATGAGCTCAAAATTTAGACAAAATCTCATTCTTTCTTATAGACTTTTAAACCCATTAAAGATATCTTCCGGTTTGTACGAAAAATAACACAGAAAACTTACATTTGTAAAATATTTATTTTTTTTAGTTTTTCTTTGAAAAATATGAAAAAAAACTAAGGTACCTACCTTATCTTTTTTACAAAAATGATAATTTTAACAGAGTCGTTTTAAAACGCAATTCTAACCCAACCAAACGCAATAAATAGAAAAAAATTGTTTTCTATGTTGGAGACCAAAGACAAATTATACTTTTGCGCTCAATACCAGATTTGTATTCCACACAATGGCTGCTGTGAGGCTTTCAAATAATGCAAAAATCGTCATTTTTCGCATTTTTAACCGTGAATAACTAAAAATCTGGACGTGATGGAAAAATTTGGAGTACAGATTTGGAATCAGGAGATCAAAGTCTACTAAAATTGATCACCAGAATTCAAACCGGAAAATGAGCGTTGAGCGGTGTAACCTTTCAAAATGGTAGAATACAATTACGAAAACAAATTTGTAAAATTACTAATAAAACTGTAGTTCTCGTTTGAGCAAAGTACAAGATTTTTTGTTAAAAAACAAGGAAAACTGTTAAATATTGGTAGAACGGGATTACAAGGCATTTTACCAGGCGTTTTTCCAGTTTTTTTTTGAGTGTAAGAGAAAGTGGAACTGGTTGGGACATATATATTGAGAAGACCAAAAGATGATATTGCTCGAATGGCAACTGACAGGAACCTACAAGCTAGTAAAATGCAGGGAAGACCAGCTCATACTTGGAGAAGAATGGTCGAAATAGAAATAAACTCAACAAATAAAAATTAGCGCGAAATAAAAAAGCAGGCAGAAGACAGATCGAAGTGGAAGAATTTCGTTGGCCCTATTTTCCTTCATGAAACCTTCAGAATAAACATATTAACATATATAGATGTCTTCCCACACACAAAAAAAAACCTTGTCAAATTACGAGAAAAATTCTCGTATTCCCATTTTACCAATATTTGACAGTTTTCCTTGTTTTTTAGCAAAAAATGTTCGATCGAAATTTACATTTTTTTTTGTAATTTTAAAAATTTCTAATGCTTGTAACATTACAAAAAAGCTCGTAATTTGTACTAGAAATTCTCATAAAATAGGAGGTAGCAAAAAATCAAGTAAAGTCACGATACCTACTTGTAAGTTTTATCGCGTCAAAAAAAATTTTAAATTAACAATTTTATTGGTAAAGAGCTAGTAACATTACAAAATTATAGGTAAAAAGCTTGTAAAATTACAAGGAATTCTTGTCAAAAAGAAGGTAGCAAAAAAAATGTTGCACACTTTTCTTGTCATTTTACAAGTTTTTTTTTTTTTTTTGAGTGCGCAATTTGTGTTGGCTCAAAGAAAAAAAAAGTAGAAAAAATTACTTTTTAGGCAAAAAAGTATTTTTTCGAAAAAAAGTGGATTTATTAGAAAAAAAGGACCATTATTTAGAAGTACATTTTTTACAACTTTTTTTTTTTCAAAAATAAATAACTTTTTTTCTAAACAAAGCAATTTTTCTAAAAAAAAGCACTTTTTTCTAAAAAAAATGTAGTACAAAATTACTTTTTTCTAAAAAAGTAGTACAAAAGTAGTTTTTACTAAACATGCAGTACAAAAGTACTTTTTTCTAAAAAGTAGTAGAAAAGTACTTTTTTTTCTAAAAAAGTAGTACATATGTACTTTTTTTGGAAAAGTACTTTATTAGAAATAAGTACTTTTTTTCAAAAAAAGTAGTAAAAAATTAGTTTTATAAAAAAATATTTTTTCTAAAAAATCCCTTTGTTTAGAAAGTACTTTTTTCTCAAAAATAAAATTGTTTTCTAAAAAGTACTTTTTTTTTATAAAAAAGTACTATATTTTTATGAATAATACTGTTTAGGAAAAAGGAACTTTTTTAAAAAAAAGTACTTTTTTTTTAAAAAAAGTACTTGTTTTCTAAAAAGTATTTTTTTGCTAAAAAGTATTTTTTTCTAAAAAGTACATTTTTCTATTTTTCCTAAAAAAGTACTATTTTTTTTATAAGAAAGTACTAGTTTAAAAGTACTTTTCCTAAAAAAGTAATATTTTCTTAAACAAGTACTATTTTTTCTTAAATTAGCAATTATTGAAAATCAACATCTAAAATGTGCCATAAGCCCATAACTGGCACATTTGCCCTTGTATGGCACACGGCAAATTTAGATGTGATATGTGTAGTACTATAGCATGCGCGGGTACAAAGGGGGGGAGGGGAAGATGGGGAAATTCCCCCCCCCCCCCCCCCCGCCAGACCAAAAAAATAAAGAAAAAAAGAAAGAAAAGGAAAGGAAAGAAAAAAAAGAAAGAAGGAAAGTTTCTAAAAAAAATCTCGAAGTCCTAAAATTTTTCATAGAAAAAAATTTGAAAGTTTTAATAGGGAAAATTTTTAAATTTTTTAAGGAAAAGGTGAATTAATCTGAAAATTTTCTGTGATATCTGTCAATCTTATTATGAATTTTGCCATAAACAAATTACTTAGAACATGCTTTTTTGTATAGAAAAATGTTACAGGATCTTAATTTGGTTTATATAAAAAAATCTTTGTCTTCTACACAGCAATAGGAAAAATATCTTAAAATCTTAAAAATGTTGATAGCTGAACTTACATATGTAAAACTATTTAAATTTTTTTTTTTAAAGAATAAACTTTTTCTAAAGAAAAATTCTCAGAACCTGAGACTTTTTTGATATAAAAAAGGTCTCAAAACTTATTTATAGGAAAAAGGTCGCAGAAGAATTTTAACATGATAATGTTCTTAGGCTGGGGTCTAATTTTAAAAAAGTTGCAGGACGCCACCTCAGTTTGACTATATAAGCTAACGATTAAACAAAAAAGAAAATGAGAATTACAGTTTTCATTTTATTACAACCTCAAACTCCGACAATAATTTAAAATTAATAAATAAGATAAAAAAAAACACATAGTTCTGGTAGCGACACCTAGCGCCGCTACTCGATTAACGCAGTATTGCCATACCAAATATCGCATTTCCAATTAGATTAGTTACCATCATCGCAAATTTTTTCCAATAAAATATTACCACATCGCAAAACTAACCAGTATATTTGAAAATCGAATATCTACAAGAGAAACATAACAAAATTTAAATCGTTATTTAAATAAGCTACGGTGGCCTAGCTGAAGTGAGCCAGACTGGAAAACAGAAGGTCCGGTGATCGAATGCGTAATCTGTAAACTTATTTTTTTTTAGTTTTTTTTAGCTTGTACATTTCTTTTTGGTAGGACAAAATTTGTTTGCATTAATTCTTTATACTTTTTTATTTATTACTAGCTATACCCGGTCCGCGTTGCTGACCCTAAGAAAAAAACTATTTTATATTGCATCTTAATTTAAATATAGTGTCGGACAAAATTAAAGCACGGGTCCGGGCCCAGCTAGTAACCTTTGGTTCCACCCTCAGTTAGCACCACAGTACATGAGTAGTAGTATCACAGAGTTGCATCTGATGGCTGTAAGTATTAGTGACAGCACACGGTGTAACTTTTGACGTTTAATACAAAACGTAAACAAACATCATAAATACATGCACAAAAGCTCACACGTACAGGCACACATATGCTAGGCAGCGATGATCATTCTGTACTAAAAACCATTCCACCATATTGGAAAGTACGCAATTAGCACCAGTGTTTGCATACTAGTCTGTACTGTGGTTAGCACTATCTATAGAGAAATCTTAACAAAATCGGTTCAGCCGTTTTTGCGTGATTTCGAAACAGAAAGACATAACGTTAAGTATAGTACAAAGGGGCATGTAATTTAACGCATTTTTATCGAATCTTGATAGTCTAAAGTTCCATGCTGCATCCTCGTTTAGTACTATCTGTGCTGCAAATTTTATTGACATCAATTTTTTCGTTTTTGTGTGATTGCGAAAGAAGTGGAAATAACTTTTTATTTATGAAAAACGGGAGTGATATTGTAAACCTTTTGCCGAATCGCGCTATACATATGACAGTTCCCGCTCGGTTAGTTCTATCAGTAGTGACAGATTCGGCATATCCGTTTTTCACAACAGGCAGACCTAACGTTCAGTATAAAACAAAGGGGCTTGTCAATTTACGCCTCTTTGTTCATCGTGGTCAGTATAGTACTTAGGGCGTAGCAATTTTGATCCCTTTTTCTAATAACGATCTTATATGGCCTACATATGCACTTGGTTAGCACTGTATGTATTGAAAATGTCAAGAGAATCGGTTCAGCTGTTTTTGTGTGATTGCGAAACAGGCAGACAATGTCCAGTATAGTACAAAGGGGCGTGGCATTTTACGCCCCTTTTTCCAATCGTAGTATAACATGGCCTATAGTTCCGCACTCGGTTAATACTATCAGTGCTGAAAATTTAATTAAAATCAAATCAACAGTTTTTGCGTTATTGCGGAGCATGCAGAAATAAAATTCAATTCAATACAAAGGGGCATGGCATGGGAGCATGGCGATCACGCTCTAATTTGGCACACAGTTAGTACTTGGTTAGAACAATCGTTGGTATAAATTTAATCAAAATCGGTCCAGCCGTTTTTTATATATAGATGTCATTAGTGGTGCAATGTAAAAATTCGATTTTGCAAACCCCTCCGCCCTGGCAAAAAAGCATTGCATTTTACGCCCATTTGTTCGATGACGCTCTAATTTGGCATATAATTAGTTCTCGGTTAGTACTATCTTTGGTTTAAATTTCATCAAAATCGGTCAATCCGTTTTTATATATAGATGTCATTAGTGGTGGGATGCAAAAATTGGATTTTGCCACGCCCCTCACCCACAGACGGAAAATCAAAAATCCGACTTGACAGTGTTACTCGCTAGGCTATTCTGAATATTCCCTAAAAATTTCATCAAGATCGGTCCAGCCGTTTTCGAGTCCATACGGAACATACATACATACACACATCCATTTTTATATATATATAGATTAGGGCGGGTCGATTTGTATAGATCGAAAAAAACTGAAAAATCGTATAGCAAAAATAAAATCTACAAGAAATTCTAAGAAACTTTTCCAAAGAAACCATTGGTCTAAAATCAAACCCTATACTGCGCCTAACGACATGAAATCTGTCCGTCCGTCTGTCTTTCTGTCTGTGTGAAACACGCTTACTTTAAAATGTTAGCGGAAAAATGAAAAATATATACGGCAAGCTGCTGAAGCGTAGCGTATATATTTGTTATACTTCCGGTCAGATTCATACTAAATTTCAGCGAAATCTGTTAAGTGGTTCATAAGTTATTAGCAAAATGGGGAATTTCAGATGGGTTTTAACCCGAACTCCCGTGTTGAAAAAACGCTAAACACGCTTTGAAAAGGAATGGTAAGCCAAAAAAAAAAAATATTGTAGGAACTATTTTTGTCACTCAAAAAAACTAAAAAAAAAATATTACAGTAAAAAAAATACACTCAAAAAAATGTACACTCGAAACTTTTTTTTTTTTACAAAAATTAAAAAACAAAAATTTATTCAAAATAAATCAAATATTGATGTAAAAAAATATTCAGTTATCAAAAATTTTTATCGAACACAGCTTTTTTCCTCTCCGATATGCAACTCTCCAATTTCATCACACAAATGTTTCTATGTGTTTTTTTTACGAAATATCATTATGATCCTCAATTACATACTTTTTTTTACTAAGAAAAATCCGCTGCACCAGCTTCCCTTTGTAATAAATATACAAAGGCTTTGGAGGGAATTGAACCCACAACCCCTGCACTTACTTTCAGAGTATCACGCTACATGTTAATATACTGCAGCCCAATATAAAATAAATAATGGAGTAAAATTATCATAGATTAGCGATAAAAGCAGCGATTTATTGTTAAAATTTCTTATTATAGTTTTTCGTCTGTGGCGTTTTCATTACAAATCAATCTAATTATTTGTTTCTCCATTTCGGGGATTATGTTTAATATACTTTCCGGTCATAGTCCCTAAAATTGTTCGAATTATATCCAGCGGCAATTAGTAAAACATTGCCGCTGGATATATTCTTGCAGCATATCGGTATATAAAACTATGATTTCTTTACATCTGAGGTGTAGGGTATGTTCAGCAACTTTGTAGAAAATATTATGGCAAATATTTTTGTGAAACATATTAACCTTCTAACTGCCTCTCATAACGGTATTTTTGGCTCTATTCTAACAAATCGCAAAAAACACCCCGAAAGAGGGGGAGGGTGGGGATGAAATGTTCTACAAAAATGTTGCCAATAAAATTTTACTATATACCTTAGAGCACGCCAAATCCCAAAAATTAACACAAACACCAAAAAAGGGTCAAGTTCTATGTTTTGCTTATGAAAAAAGGACGGACGGACGAATCTTCATGTCGTTAGGCGCGGTATAGGGTTTGATTTTAGAAACATGGTTTCTTTGGGAAATGTTCTTAGAATTTCTTGTAGATTATGTGTTTGCTATACGATTTTTGACAAAAAAATCGACCCGCCCTAATATAGATAGACTAGCTATACCCGGTCCGCGTTGCTGGCCCTAAGAAAAAAAACTGTTTTATATTGCATCTTAATTTAAATATAGTGTTGGACAATATTAAAGCACGGATCCGGGTTCAGCTAGTAACCTTTGGTTCCACCCTCGGTTAGCACTATCAATAGAGAAATCTCAACAAAATCGGTTCAGCCGTTTTTGCGTGATTTCGAAACAGACAGACATAACGTTAAGTGTAGTACAAAGGAGCGTGCCACTTAACGCATTTTTATCGAATCGTGATAGTCTAAAGTTACATGCTGCATCCTCGATTAGTACTATCTGTGCTGCAAATTTCATTGACATCAGATTTGCCGTTTTTGTGTGATTGCGAATGAGGAGGAAATAAGTTTTTATTTATGAAAAACCGGAGTGACATTTATACCCTTTTGTCGAATCGCGCTCTCCATATGACCTACACTTCCCGCTCGGTTAGTTCTATCGGTAGTGACAGATTTGGCTTATCCGTTTTCGCGTAATTTCAAAACAGACAGATATAACGTTCAGTATAAAACAAAGGGGCGTGGCAATTTACGCCTCTTTGTTCAATCGCGGTCAGTATAGTATAAAGGGCGTTGCAATTTTGATCCCTTTTTCCAATAACGATCTTATATGGCCTACATAGAGTTTGCAAATAATCGAGATATTTCATAATCGCGATTACGATTAAAAAAATCGCCGTTAATCGCGATTATCGATTAATCGAATTTTTGAAAAACTGTTTTAAAATTTACATTTCAGAACGTACAAAATTACAAAAATTAATATTTTTAAAGAAATTAAATTTAAACTTTTAAATTCCCCAGCAAAAATAAAGCGAAATTTTTGACAAAACAGCTTCCATTTATAGCACATCATAGCGCATCCAATAGCGCTCTTGCGAATCAATAAAATGGAGAAAAATTTACAAAGAGTGTTTAAATCAGCACCGAAAATATACATCATTTCACTGCGTCTAAACGCTTTATCTGTGCTACCAAAGAGTGCTCTTAACTGTGAGATTGCCCACAGAAATCATGCCTGAATCAGGGATGTTAAATAGGGTGTTCAATTTTGTACCAAATTTCAAAACAAATTGTACTTTTTGGACCTTCATGGTACCAATGTTTTTTATTATACTTAACTAAAACAAACGAAATTGTTAAATTCGGTGGTGCTGAATCTGTTATACCCTTCAACATGCAAACAAATTAAAAAAAAAAACAAAACAACATTTTCTGACCGCGTTTGAAAAATTTCTTAGAATCTAGTCTGCAGAAAAATGTCTCAGTATCCGGTACTTTATCTATACAAATAACTTAATAAGTTTTGTTGGTATTCGACTTTTTTTTATATAAAAAATAGTAAATAATCAAGATCGAGTTCATTCTTTTATTTAAAAATTTTCTTTATTCCATTATAAGCTTATAAGAATTTTTATACTGTCCCTGATGATGTTATTCAATGAATAACGAAATATTGGAGGAATAAAATAAAGAAGATTTTTACATAAAATAAATACCTTGAGCTTGATTATTTACTATTTTTTATAACGGAATAACCCTTAGAACTCTAGAATTTTTCTATAGGAAAAATGTACATATCTGATTGTGGGTGTATGAACATGAAAAATGTATCAAGATCTAAAACTTCTTCTCAATATAAAATTTCTCAGAATCTGCAATTAATATTATCTTACTTTTTCTGTATGAAAAGTTAAGTTTTTGTCTATAGATAATTGACAGAGACTTTTGTGGAAAATCTGAGACTTTTTTTGATAAAATTAAGTAAGAGTTTTATCAAGTGTCAAATTCTTAGACCTTTTCTATAAAAAAAAAAAATTTAACATCTGTTTTAACATTCTAAAAAAATTTTTCAAAATTTAGACTTGAAATTTCATTTGAAAACTACTTTAAACTGTTTTAAGACAAGAGGTAAAAATTAAATTAAAGAAACAAATCTGGGGTCTTTCGATGAAATTGGAAATTTGTAAATGGTACCAAATGAGTCGCGGTAGTACCACGGTACTTTTGAAGGGCAAAATATACCAAAAAAAGTACAATTGTACCAACTTTAACATACCTGGGCCTGAATACATGTGGTTTTATCGGCTATTTGACTCGTGATTTCTTTCCAAAAGCTGCTTCCAGTTCAGAAAAATTTCTGCTGGTTCGTAACGGAATACCTACCGATGGCATGTGAACAGCTGATTGTGGGAAAATTTTTTAATAATATTTGCAATGGCATCTTCATTTGGAAACCAGCTGTCAAAGTTTTGAAAATTAAGTTTTTCGACAAAATTTCACTTACGAATTTTTTTACCAAATTTGGTCAGAGCCTTTTAAATATATTTTCAAAACAAAATTTAGGATAAGAATTTAAATTTTACTTCAAATTTGAGTGACATTGACGAGAAAAAAATTAAAGAAAAATTGCGAACAAGATAAATTAATCATGAACCAAGATTTTATATATTTTTAATTCGTATTTCATAGAAAATGATTAATCGTAATCGCATGATATTTTTGTCGATTACGATTACGATTAATTGGTGCGATTAATCGCGATTACGATTACGATTTTAATCGTTTTGCAAACTCTAGGCCTACATATGCACTTGGTTAGCACTGTATGTAGTGAAAATGTCAAGAGAATCGGTTCAGCTGTTTTTGCGTGATTGCGAAACAGGCAGACAACGTCCAGAATAGTAGAAAGGGGCGTGGCATTTTACGCCGCTTTTTCCAATCGTAGTATAACATGGCCTATAGTTCCGCACTCGGTTAACACTATCAGTGTTGAAATTTTAATTAAAATCGAATCAACAATTTTTGCGTTATTGTGGAGCATGCAGAAATAACATTCAATTCAATACAAAGGGGCATGGCATTTTACGCCCATTTGTCCGATAATGCTCTAATTTGGCACATAGTTAGTACTTGGTAAGTACTATCGTTGGTTTAAATTTCATCAAAATCGGCCCATCCGGTTTTTATATATAGATGTCATTATTGGTGCAATGTAAAAATTAGATTTTGCCCACCCCTTCGCCCACAGTCAAAACAGCATGGCATTTTACGCCCATTTGTCCGATCACGCTCTAATTTGGCACATAGTTAGTACTCGGTTAGTACTATCTTTGGCTTAAATTTCATCAAAATCGGTCCATCCGTTTTTTATATATAGATGTAATTAGGGGTGGAATGCAAAAATTGGATTTTGCCACGCCCTTCCGCCCACAGACGGAAAATCAAAAATCCGACTTGACAGTGTTACTCGCCAGGCTATTCTGAATATTCCCTGAAAATTTCGTCAAGATCGGTCCAGCCGTTTTCGAGTCCATACGGAACATACATACATACATACATACATACATACATACATACATACATACATACATACATACATACATACATACATACATACATACATACATACATACATACATACATACATACATACATACATACATACATACATACATACATACATACATACATACATACATACATACATACATACATACATACATACATACATACATACATACATACATACATACATACATACATACATACATACATACATACATACATACATACATACATACATACATACATACATACATACATACATACATACATACATACATACATACATACATACATACATACATACATACATACATACATACATACATACATACATACATACATACATACATACATACATACATACATACATACATACATACATACATACATACATACATACATACATACATACATACATACATACATACATACATACATACATACATACATACATACATACATACATACATACATACATACATACATACATACATACATACATACATACATACATACATACATACATACATACATACATACATACATACATACATACATACATACATACATACATACATACATACATACATACATACATACATACATACATACATACATACATACATACATACATACATACATACATACATACATACATACATACATACATACATACATACATACATACATACATACATACATACATACATACATACATACATACATACATACATACATACATACATACATACATACATACATACATACATACATACATACATACAGCAAGAGGTAGAATACTCCTTGAGGCATTCTCAGTACTAGATATTGTGCTGATGAACACAGGAAGCGAACAGACGTTTAGTAGAGGAGAAAGTGGATCTATTGTAGACATATCTTTTGCAAGTAACAGTATTGCACGACGAGTAAATTGGTGCCTGTCTGACCAGTACACCCATAGTGATCATTATGCTATAATAATGGATATATCGCAGGAGCACCCACCCGCAACCGCCAATATTCGGTCGCAAACCCCTACTGGATGGAAAGTAAATACTCTTGACAAAGATGTATTTCAGACCATGATAGCGGATATGGAACTTAGCGGTTCAGCTGAAATAATGGCAGAAAATCTGATGAAAGGGATATCGCGAGCATGTGATGCGTCCATGGTGAAAAGGAAACCAAATCCTAAATGGCAACCTGTATACTGGTGGAATGCAGAAATAGCGGAGCTACGATCGCAATGTCTACATGCTAGACGACGTTATACGAGAACGAGAGGTAGACCGGGAAACGATACCCTTCACCAAACATACAAGGCGAAAAGAAAATCCCTTAAATTGGCGATACGTAATAGTAAGAGAAGATGCTTTCTTGATATATGTGACGATCTTCAGGAAAACCCATGGGGACTCGCATATAAAATGGTGACAAAAAAACTTAAATGTTTAAGCCCGTCAGCACCCAGAGAGGAGTCAGTTCTTAAGGAAATTGTGGAACACCTATTTCCTCAACAAGAGCCAACTACTTGGAACCTAGACATTGGTGGAGAAGAATTTGATCACCCTCCCGCTACAAATGTTGAAATTGAAGCAGCAATTGTGAAATTTAAGGATAAGAAAGCCCCAGGATTAGACTGTATCCCCAATCTGGTACTGAAGGAAGCATTCAAGTGTTGTCCAGGCCAATTCGTGGCTGTGATTAATAAATGCCTGCGACAAGGGACCTTCCCATCCATGTGGAAAAGACAGAAATTGGTTCTACTTCCTAAGGACAAAAAACCCCTAGATGACCCGTCTTCCTATCGACCGCTCTGCATGATAGATACATGTGGAAAACTGCTGGAGAGCATAGTGTGTAAGAGGCTGGAAGCCTGTATCGAAGCTGCTGGAGGTTTATCCAACCATCAATTCGGTTTCAGGAAAGCCAAATCAACAGTGGATGCCATAAATGTGGTTGTAGAGACTGCAGCAAATGCAATTGAAGGAAAGAGATGGAGAAATGGTGGAAAGGAGTACTGTCTGATGGTAACCCTAGACATCAAAAATGCTTTTAACACAGCGAATTGGGAGGTTATTGTGAATGCGCTTTCTAAAATGAGGATACCAGAATATCTATTGGCTATTATAAAAGATTATTTCCGCAACAGGGTACTAATATACGATACTGACAGGGGAACGAAGCAGTATATGATATCGAAGGGTGTTCCACAAGGATCAGTACTGGGTCCTTTGTTATGGAACGTCATGTATGATGGTGTACTAAGGCTTATGCTTCCAGACAGGGTCACAATCGTTGGCTTTGCAGATGATATAGCCATAGTGTGTGTCGCCAAAGATCTAGAAGAGGTTAAAACGGTCGCAAATTCTGCCATACAGATTGTTCGATCCTGGCTATCATCAGTTGGTCTAACACTAGCCGATCATAAGACGGAAGCGGTACTGATAAGCAGCCGTAAAGTGAGGGAAACTATTCAACTAAATATTGGATCGTACCGCATTGAGACAAAACCGTATCTCAAGTACCTTGGTGTAATGATTGATTGCCGCCTTTCCTTTAACGATCATCTGAAATACATAAGTGAAAAGGCTTCGCGAACGTGCCAAGCGTTATCCAGAATAATGCCGAACACAAGAGGTCCCAAGTACCTACAGAGAAAACTTTTAACTGAAGTGGTTAAGAGTACAATCTTATATGCTTCACCTATTTGGTCGAAATCGTTAAGATTTGCTACATACGGTAAACTGGTCACATCCGTATACAGACTTGCTGCCCTGCGGGTGTGTTGTGCCTTTAGAACGGTGTCAGATGAGGCGGCATTTGTTATAGCCGGTCTACTACCAGTAGATCTCCAGGCTAGAGAGTCGGAATATTCAACGGATGGTGTTGGTAACGATAGTGCTCGTAATGAAAATAGGTGCGTAAGTATTGCCAAATGGCAAGCACGTTGGACATTGTCCGACAAAGGCAGGTGGACGTATAGACTAATACCGGACATTAAGTACTGGTTTGACAGAAAACACGGGGACTTAAATTTTTACCTTACACAGATGTTAAGTGGACATGGATGTTTTAAGTCATATTTGTACAAATATGGACACGAAAGGGATCCGTTTTGTCCGCAATGTGGTGGTGACGTGGTTGAAGATGCGCAGCATGTATTCTTCGTCCACGATTTAATAATGGGAGGGCGAACCTGGAGGAGTTGGTAGGGTGTAGTGTCAATCCGACGAACTTAGTACACATTATGTTGTTATCTTTAGTTAACTGGGAGTGTGTATGTAATTTTGTAAAATTGGTTCTTATGGAACTCCGTAGGGAAGAAACGATTCGAAGAAGAATCGAGGTAGTTTAGGGTAGATTTCTACCATTCCCCCCCCGTGAAGAATTTCTCAACGGTTGTACCGCGGGGACATTGGGGTCAGTGCTTCGAGGGTTTTTTAGCGGGTTAAAGTCCCGCATTCGTCTTTCGATGATTTTTACCTCAATAAAAAAAAAAAAAAAAAAAAAAAAAACATACATACATACATACATACATACATACATACATACATACATACATACATACATACATACATACATACATACATACATACATACATACATACATACATACATACATACATACATACATACATACATACATACATACATACATACATACATACATACATACATACATACATACATACATACATACATACATACATACATACATACATACATACATACATACATACATACATACATACATACATACATACATACATACATACATACATACATACATACATACATACATACATACATACATACATACATACATACATACATACATACATACATACATACATACATACATACATACATACATACATACATACATACATACATACATACATACATACATACATACATACATACATACATACATACATACATACATACATACATACATACATACATACATACATACATACATACATACATACATACATACATACATACATACATACATACATACATACATACATACATACATACATACATACATACATACATACATACATACATACATACATACATACATACATACATACATACATACATACATACATACATACATACATACATACATACATACATACATACATACATACATACATACACACATCCATTTTTATATACATATATATATCACAAAATCCACAAGAGAACACATAAAAAATGCTATTTTCTGACCTTAGGTCTTTCGATTTTATTTATATTAACGGTATGCATTCTCAATAAAGCCAATAAAACATATCCATTTTCAGTTTTTTTAATTTTAAAAAAATCGCGATTTTTTCGCGAATTTAATTTTCTTCAAAAATTTAAAAAATCAAAAAAGTATGTAAATTTGATGAGCCATATCTTCTAAAGTATCTATCGGATTTCTACGATTCAAAAAGCATTTGATTCAAACGTGTGTCCTTTTTTATATCAATGTAATAAAAAAAAAGTTTTTCAAAAAAAGTGCATTTTTGATGCAAATGCAATTTTTGGATGCATTTTTCAAAACTTTCTCCCCCTTAAATTTTTTTTGAAACCTGCATAATTCGAAAATATGGCATTTTTTACACAAAATTGAGTACCGTTTTTTTTGTGACAGCGTTTCAAAAAATTTTCGTAATTTTTTTAAACTACTTATTCGATTTTTTCCATACAAAAAATCAATTTAATGTTTATTTTGAAATTTTATCAAAAAAGTATGTAACTTTAAAAAGCCATTTCTTCGAAAATATCTATCGGATTTCTACGACTCAAAAAGCATTCGATTCAACTGATTATCCGTTTTCATACCAATGCACTAACAAAAAATATTTTTTTTTAAAAAATGCATTTTTGATGCAAATGCAATTTTTGGATGCATTTTTTAAAACTTTCTCCCCCTTCAATTTGTTTGAAACCTGCATAAATCGAAAATATAGCATTTTTTAGATAAAATTGGGTACATTTTTTTTTGTGACGGCGTTTCACAAAATTTTCGTGATTTTTTTAAAAAATGCTTATGTAGTTTTTCCTTAGACTAAAATTTTTTTTTGTTATTTTATGAATTTTATGAAAAAATTGTATGGAAAAACCAATAAGGTATTTTTAAAAAAATTACAAAATTTTTACGAAACTCCGTCACAAAAAAAGCGGTACGCAATTTTGTGTAAAAAATGCTATATTTTCGATTTATGTAGGTTTAAAAAAAATTGAAGGGGGAGAAAGTTTTAAAAAATGCATCCAAAAAATGCATTTGCATCAAAAATGCACTTTTTTTAAAAAATATTTTTTTTTTATTACATTAATATAAAGTAAGACTATCGTCTGAATCGAATGCTTTTTGAATTGAAGAAATCCGATAGATACTTCCGAAGATATGGCTATTCAAAGAAGCATACTTTTTTGATTTTTTTAATTTTTGAAGAAAATTAAATTCGCGAAAAAATCGCGATTTTTTTAAAATATAAAAAACTGAAAATGGATATGTTTAATTGGCTCTATAGAGCACATGTGTACAAAAAATTAGATAAATTTGAAGACCCTCGGTCAGATTTTATAAAATCTTTGCTGGATTTCATGATATAGATAAATAAAAAAAAATTTATGTATTCAGATTTTTCAAAATTTTCTAGTTGTTTTTCTTTCTGAATTTTGTAATTTTTTCTGAATAAATCTGCATTTTTCTGACTTATTTTTTCTATTTTCTTGATTTGTTCTTAGTTTTCCAAATTTTTTGTGAATATTGAATAAATTTGAGAAATTTCTTGGAGTTTTTTTTTCTGAATTTTTTTTTACCCTTTACATATTTTTTTGCAAATATGTGAGGGTTATTAGTAAAAAGTTTTTATTAAATAAAACATTATCATGATTTAATATTTTGGGCAAGAGTACAAAACTCTGCGGCATTTTTCTATGGGAAAAGTCTCAGAATTTCTGAATTTGAGACTTATTTTAAGGAAAAAGGTTTCAGAATCTGAGTCTTTTTTAAAAAGAAAAAGGTCTCAAAGTCTGAGACCTTTTATTGTTGAAAAATAGTCTCTGAAGTTGAAACTTACTGAATTGGTAGAAGGTCGCAGAATCTGAGCCTTTTCAAGGGGAAAAAGGATTTAGAATCTAAGACTTTTTATAGGTATAAGGTCTCAGAATCTCAGACTTTTTTCTATAGGAAACAGGTCTCAGAATCTATGACATTTCTATAGGAAAAACATTTCCGAATCTGGGGCTTTTTTTTAGGAAAGGGTCACAGAATCTTCGACTTTTTTTTATAGGAAAAGTGTCTTAGAATCGGAAAAGATTCCATATAAGAAAAAGCTCTCAAAATCTGAGCCTTTTTCTTTTGGAATAAGATCTCAGAATTTGAAACTTTTTCTTTATGAAAAAGGTCTTAGAATCTCAGACTTTTTCTATTGGAAAAAGGTCGAAGAATCTAAGACTTTTTCTATGTAGGCAGAATTTCTTCTATTAAAAAATTCTCAGATTTAGACTCTTCTTATGTATACGAAAAATATACAATTTTCTTTTAAAAATCTGAAAATTTTTCTATACGAAAATAGTCTCAGATTCTGAGAAATTTTTCGTAAAGAGAATTCTTATATTCTGAGACATTTTCCCTATAAAAAATATTTTTTTCACGAAAAATGTCTCAACATCTGATGTTTTTTATGTACACTGAAAGAATTTTGTTCATTACGGCTATGAAAACGTACATTGATTCTATGAAAAAAATCATTAGAAGTGAGCCAATGATGCCCTTCATAGAATCTATGAAACAAATTCATAGAAACCAGATACCTATGAAAAAGTTCATAGGCTATGGAAAAAAAATTTTATTGTTCAATTCTATTTTTTTTTTTTTATTTTATTATTTAATTTTTATTTACTTTATTATTTTATTTTTAATTTATTTACAATATTCTATTTTTAAAAATTTATTTATTTTTAACTGATCCCCACCGAGATTCGAACACAATACCAGTGGTTCGTGAAGCTTAGTCTCTAACCACTGAGCTAAAGTAAATAAACAAGTTATAACACTTAAAATATATTTTGTTAAATATCCTGCTTTAAAATATTATGCTCTGCCGCAATGCTCTGTCAAAATCTGTGTGTATGTTTGTAGAAAACAAAATGTTTGTGTATTTGCAAAAAAAAAATAACGAACATTACAAAACTAAGTGTTAGTCGGCGAGGTTTTCCCTCCTTTGGTGGCGCTGCTAGCTAAGGCGTCGATTATAAATTTCCCAGCCGGTAGGTCTTGGGTTCGAACCCCGCCTGGGCAGCAATATTTTTTTTTTTTTTTTTACGTTTTTTATGTTTTTTTTATATTTTTTATATTTTTTATATTTTTTTAATATATTTATTCAAATTATTGAATTATTGTACCATTATTTTAATTTTTAAAAAATTATTAATGACATTTTTTTTCTATGAATTTTTTTTATGAATCTTACAAAATCTATGAATAAAATTCTATGAAATATTTCAAAATACTAATGAATATTCATTCAGCCAATGAATTGTGTCATAGATTCTATGAATTTGGTTTTATGAAATATGTTCATAGATATTATGAACAATAATTCTTTCAGTGTAGGGAGAATTTTTTCTATTAAAAAATTCTTTTTTTATGTATACAAAAAATATACAATTTTCTTATAAAACAAATAAAAAAAATTTATCTAAACGAAATATGATCATGAAATACAAACATCCTTCGGCGAAAACTAATAAATTTGATTATTTTATAGCTTTCCCATCACTTTTTTTTTGAAAAAAATGTATCCTTTTTTTTGCTCGTCAAAAAATGTGAATTTATGATATTTTTTTCGAAGTAAAAAAATTTCCCCCCCCCAAACCCAAAAGCTGTACCCGCCACTGACTATAGGCACATTTCAGATGTGCCGGTAGCGTGGCACATGCCACATCTGAAATGTGCTGTGTACCTTACTCGGGCACATGTGTCGTGTGCCATGCTATGTCACACTAGACTGGCATTTTTCTGTATAGCAAAATTTTTTCTTCTCCGATTTTTAAAGTCCGGGCATTTTTTTATTCTACTAGGCCTAAACCTCATGTGGTACCAATTTGAGGTCAATCGGATTAAACTAACCCGTGGCGCCCGGCAGTCAAGGTTTTGGATTTTTGAAAAATTTTTAAAAATAAAATTAAAAAAAATTTTATTTTTCGACACATCATATTTGCTAATTTCGATGCGCTGACCACGAATATCAAAAAAAAATTAAAATCGCTCGATCGGTTTTCGAGATATCGCCATTTTAAATTTGTAAAAAATTTCGGTTTTTTCCTACGTTCAAGAAATTTTTTAAAAAAAGTCTCAAAATTTCATACCGCCGGCCCTTTTGTAGAGCTTGAGACAATCTTTCATTTAAAAATAATTTGAGCCAAATTCGATCATTTTAACCGGTGACGCCCTTCGATCAAAGTTTTGGACTTTTGGAAAATTTCCACCAAAATTTTGGATTTTTGAAAATGAAAAAATAAAAATATCTTGCGATACATTATTTTTAATAATTTTGGCATGCTGAATACGAATATCAAAAAATTTATAAAATCGGTCGAACGGTTTTCGAGATATCGCCATTTAAAATTTGTTAAAAAATTGCAAAATGGGGGGTTTTTTTCTACGTTTAAGAATTTTTTTTAAAAAAATTCTAAAATTTTCTTTATTTTAACCCATTTATAGAGCTTTATGCAATCTTTCATTTAAGCTAAATTGGAGCCAAATCCTATCATTTTAACCATTGGCACCCTTCGATCAAAGTTTAGGGTTTTTGGTACAAAGTTTCTAAAAAGCCAAAATTTTGACCGATGGGCGCCACGGCTTAAAATGATCTTGGCTCAAACTACTTTTAAATGAAAGATTGTCTCAAGCTCTACAAAAGGGCCGGCGCACTGTGGGCCAGCATTGCTGAATTTTGGCCATAAATAGACCGCTTAACCTATATGTCAAAAAAGTATCGCATATGGGTGTTAAAGGATCGCTGATCACGATTCTGGAAAAAAAAATCAAAATTCAAAATGGCGGATCCAAAATGGCGGACATGCTTTTTTAATTCTTTGTTTATTGTGTTTAATATAATCATTATCGATGTATTTGGGGTCGTTAATAACGAAAATGAGCTCAGACTTTTAATATTCAAAATGGCGGATCCAATATGGCGACAAATTTAAATTTAAGATTTTTTATATGTTGTCTCTTTTGGACAAAAACTTCGATTTTAATGGGTTTTCGGATGTTAAAACTGATTTTGGAATTAAAGATTTGAAATTCAAAATGGCGGATCCAATATGGCGAATATGCTTTTGTAATTCTTAGCTAATTGTACTTAAATTAGTCATTTTTGATGTATTTAGGGTCGGTAATTACGAAGATGAGCTCCGCTTTTTTAAATTCAAAATGGCGGATCCAATATGGCGTCAAATAAAATATTATGTTTTTTCTATGTTGTCTGATTTTGATGGTTTTTGGAATGCAAAATATGATTTTAGAATCAAATATTTAAAATAGCGGATCCAATATGGCGGACAAGATATTTACATTTTGAGGGTGCTGTGGCTCAGTGGTTAGCGCGTTGGACTACTAGCCAGCAAGTATGGGTTCAATTCTAAGCTCAGACAGAACAACACTTTTTCAGATATTTATTAGTTTCTATTTATAACTAATATCTATCGCACACCCTCCTTCGTTGATAAATAGCACTAAAACGTCAACGAAGTAAAATAATAAAATAATGGCTATTAAACACAGCTTCAAAATAATTCGCCAGATCAATAACAGATGGCGATGCAACAACTGTTCTAAAAATAACAACACGCGCAATTACAGTGTTGCCATACTGAAGCCCTTCTATCTTTCAAATCTTTCATCTCTCTTCTAAAGAAGCATCACGATTACATTAGTAATTTATAGGCAGCATTGCCTGAGTGTTGCTTCTTTTTTATAAAAAAAAAAAAATAGGAAATGATTGCACAATACGAACTCAGATTTTTTGAAATCAAAATGGCGAATCCAAAATTTAGGACATAGCTTTTTCATAAAATGTACAATGTTTGCATTTCTAAGTTTTTATAAATCCATCTTTTTGATTTTATCAGACGATTTTAATAAAATATTTCTCTTTTAAATTCGTCAAAAAGTTCATACATTCAGTGGCTCATTTAAGAGAGAACTTTTTTATTTCCAATTAGCATTTGCCATCCTAAATGTACAAATAATGCTACGAGCTTACAATTTCGTAAAAAATATTAAAAATGCTTTTGCCAAAATATGCCCGCTTAAATGCGTTACCAGCTTTAATGTTTAGCACTAGAGATAGACGCTGGTCACGTGAATTACGCGTGATCGAAAGCGAGCGTGATTAAAATGTTTTGTTCGTGAGTGATAAGTAAGTGAGACAATTTTTTTCGTGAGTGATTCGTAGTGAGTGCAATTTTTTTGTGTGAGTCAAAATTATTTAATTGTATTGATTCAGTTTTTACAATTTTTTCGTGTTTTAAATGTTTAGCGTGAGTTACGTGTGAGCGTGAGTCACACGTGAGTGGTGTTTTGTTTACTCACGTAAATAGTGAGTAAGTGTGAAAAATAAAACGATTCAGTAAATTATGTTTTTTTTTGCGTGAGCGTGAGGCAACGTGAGTCAAAATTCACTCACGTGCCCATCACCACTTATCATGCCAATGTTGTCAAAGTGGGTCATTTTTTATTAGAAATCAATAGAAACAAAAATATAAAAAAAAAATTTTGAAGTACCATTTTAGGGCATTTCTAAACGTCATATTTTGGTTTATTGCCTCTAGATCAAAAGTTTATGAACGGTCGCACAGGGTTGCAAAAATGTGAATAGAATATATTGTCAGAGACAGATCGTAATTCGAGGTTTGTCAATATCGTTTGGACTTTTTTGGACTTTGGTGTTGAAAAAAGGCGGATTTCAACAAAAGTATAAATTTCCATAATTTATTTAAAAAAAAATAAACTTATACCATACTTTTTGGCAGTTTATCTCATGTGTTGGACAAACAGGTATGTCGTTAGGGGAACTTCGCCGACAATTTGAAAAAATATTGTGTCGAATTACAAAAAAAAATTATTTGTTTCATAAATAAAAAATATAAAAAAAATCTCAAACTTTGACTTTAACCTCATGCAAAAAAAAAACTTTGAGCTATAATAAAAAAATATTAAAGGTGGACAAAATTCAAGATGTCGACATTCCGAAAAAATATTTTTAAATATGTGTTGCCTTACAGACCTTATTGGCCAAAAAATGGAAATGCTGGCCCACAGTGCGGCGGAATGAAATTTTGAGACTTTTTTTAAAAAATTTCTTGAGCGTAGGAAAAAACCGCGATTTTTTACAAATTTGAAATGGCGATATCTCGAAAACCGATTGAGCGATTTTAATTTTTTTTTTGATATTCGTGCTCAGCGCACCGAAATTAACAAATATGATGTGTCGAAAGATAAATATTTTTTTAATTTTATTTTTAAAAATTTTTCAAAAATCCAAAATTTTGACCGCCGGGCGCCACGGGTTAATTTAATCCGATTGACCTCAAATTTGTACCACGTAAGTTTTAGACCTAGGACAATCAAAATTTGCCCGGACACTTGGGAAAATCGAAAGATGACAAAAAAATGTCAGTCTAATGTCACACGTGTCACATTTCAGTAGTGCCAAATGTGCCCTGGGCACATGTGCCATTCCTTACACTGTTTCTGGATCAGAACCTTTGTATTTTCTTGTGGTGCAATTTTATTTATTATTAAAATTAAAAATTTAAATTTCAGATCAACACAACCATTATTGTTGGGATATCTGGTTGCATATTTTGCACCTGGTCAAACAAATGTTAGTAAAAATGAAGCATTTTTCTATGCTGGATTAATTATAGCATATTCATTGACGCAGGCTTTTAATCAACAAGCATATCTTTTCTATGCCTTTAATGTGAGTGGCAAGATACGAGTAGCACTTTCTGCTTTAATATACCGAAAATGTTTACAAATCTCCAAAAATACTAGCGATGATGGCTTACAAGGACGTGCTATTAATATTTTAGCAAATGATTTGTCATTTGAATTGGCATTCTGTAATATGCAGGATTTCTGGAGAGGACCCCTGGAATTATTAATCATTAGTTATCTGATGTATCGTGAAATTGGTATATCGGCCATAATTGGCATAACATTTATGTTATGTTTTATTCCCCTACAATCGTGGAGTGCTAAAAAGGCAGCCAGCTACAAACAAAAAATAGTCGAACGTACCGACAGAAGAGTAAAACTTATGAATGAAATTATACAGGGCATACAAGTTATAAAAATGTATGCTTGGGAAAAATCCTTTGGCAAAATTATAGGTGAGGTTAGACAAAAGGAGGTGGCGGCAATAAAAGGAAGTTCATATGTTTATGCTAATCTCAGTTGTACCTATATGATTGCCCCAATTGCTATATATTTGGCATTAGCCTCATATGTTTATTCCGGCCAAGTCTTGACAGCCATGAAAATATTTAGCATTTCAGCATTTTTTACCAAGTTAAGTACATCGATGGTAAGACATTGGCCATTATGCTTAATATATATGTCTGAAGCTTGGATATCTATAAAAAGGTGTAATGAATTTTTATTGTTTCAAGAAGAAAATAATCAAACCACAGAAGGAAAAGAAGAATCTGAGAATGAGAGGTTTTTAAATAAAAATCTAGATGAATTAAAAAAGCGTGTTGTTAACCTTGATACGGAAATTAAAAGTATTAAAATGAAAAATGCTGAAGCCAATTGGTATTCAAAGGGAGTGGGAGATCCTGTGAAAATTCCAGCTTTAAAAAACGTTACTATAGAATTTAAAAACGCATCCTTGGCAGCTGTTGTAGGTCCAGTAGGATCTGGTAAAACAACTTTACTAAATAGTATATTAGGAGAGCTGCATTTAGATTCTGGTGAAATTTTAGTTAACGGTAAAGTATCCTACTGTTCTCAAGAACCTTGGATATTTGAAAGTTCTATTAAGGATAATATAGTATTTGTGGAAGAATTTAATGATCTACGCTATCGGCAGGTATTGAAAATGTGTGCCTTAGAACATGATATAGAATTGTGGCCAAAAGGAGACCTAACAATGGTGGGTGAACGTGGTGTTAGTTTAAGTGGCGGTCAGCGGGCTAGAGTTAATCTAGCTAGATCTATCTATCGTAAAGCTGATATATATTTACTTGATGATCCCTTATCTGCCGTGGATATTCATGTTGGTAAACATATTGTTGATAATTGCATAAAAGGATTTCTTCAATATAAAATTTGCATACTAGTAACACATCAATTACAATACCTTACGGATGTGGAACATCTTATACTAATGGAATCCGGCCAAATTACAGCCCAGGGTCCATATGAAAAATTGCAGAAATCGAAACACTTTGAAATTTTAGCACAAACACAAAATATTGCAACAGAGAGTGAAAATGATTTTGGCAACACTGATGATAACAATGATGATGCAAAAACTTTTAAGACTAAAATTCCTAGATCTCGCTTGGCATCTGAAAAAAGCCTGGAAACTGATAATCTTGTTAATGATGCCGAGGAGCAAATTGGAGATGAGAAAATAAATAATGAAACTCAAGCCGGCGGCTCTGTTGGTTTTGATACATATTGGTCATATTTTAAAGTCTTGGATAATACGTTTCTATTATTTATCACCTTTGGTTTATTCATTATTACTCAATTTATGTTAAATAGCATGAATTATTATCTTTCCAGATGGTAGGTACTAATTGGTGAAGATTATAAGGGCGAGTTTTTGACATGTCGCATAAATTTGAATGGTAGTTTGTTAAACTTTATTAAATTAACACCAGTAGGGTCTTCCGATTTTTGTGATATCTGTTACACAGATTCTCTATGGAGCCATTTACAGATTTCATTCATCAGATCGAAAATATTCGCAATACTCGAGATTCTATTTACGATTTAAAAAAAAGTCAAAAAATGCAAAATCTCTGTATTCTATATATTTTCTAAACCACCCAGTGAAAAATGTACAAATATGAATTATATATAATTCACATATATGAACATTAGGGTTATAACTTTTTGCATTTTTTGTAAATATCTCAACTCTTGAGGTTTTTTTACCAAATTGAACTGAAATGTTTTTTTTTATCAAAAATACAATATTGTCTATAAGATAGACCCTTGGGAGATTGACGTCAAAAAAAAGTGGTGACCCTAATGAACATATATGAGCATATCCATGGGAAATTTAACTGACGGACCACCGATTTTGTTTATTTTTGGTTATTTGATAAAGCTTCGTAAATGATTAAAAAACATTGGAAGATATGTGCGTTTCAAAAAGCGCTTTTTTGACAACATTGACTTTTAGACACTTTTTTGACATTTTTGTGGAAACCTTTAGTCGTACGAAAAAACTTATAAAAACAATATTGTATATATAAATACATTTAAAATTTAGAAAAATTTTTTTTTTTTTTTTTTAATTTTAACAAAAAATTTTAAAACCATTTTTAAATGTTCTTTTGTCCTGGGAAGGACACCATGGATTTTCAAAAAGCAAAATTTTGTTTTAAAGTTTAAAATGTCCTTTAAGCGCTGTTCAAATTTTAGAGAGGTGTTTTTTCGTATTGTTGAGCAATTAATTTTTAAAGTTTGTTAGATTGTCAAATATTTGATTTTTTCAAAATTTTGTCAAAAAATCAAAAATTTAGATTTATCACCAACTTTAAAAATTTATTGCTCGACAACACAAAAAAATGCTTGCGAATTTTGTACTCTTGCCCAAAACATTAAATCATGATAATGTTTTGCGAAGGATTTGGGTGTACTTGCCAAAGCAAGTTTTTTTTTAGAAAAAATAATGTTATATTACTTTGCTATTCCATGCAAAACGAATTGAAATATCAGTCGAGGACCCCATTAAAAAACCAAAAGAGCTGTACATTTCGTAAGTGAGTGCAAAAATAAGTACATAAAAGTGTTTTTACATTTTGGAGAGTATAAAAGATTCGGCACCAAAGAATATAACACTCTCATTTGTTTTATGTACATTAGGGTGGGGCGATTAGTAAGGAAGGAAAAAAATCTTAATGGGCTCTTCGCGTTTCTGATTCTTGAGATTGTACTGAGCAAAAAAGTCAACTAGACCATACGTCTACGGTGAAAATCGAGCCTCCCGATTTTGACTTGAAGTTTTTCTCAGACTTTATTTTTTTTTGGAAATTTTGCAAGTTTTCCTGGGGCTCATATTTCGTAAACTATTTGAAAATTTGACTTATTTTTAAAAGTAAAGTTGTAGCTATTGTCTCGGGCTACAATTTCTCTGAACATATTACTTAGAAAAAACGTCGTTTTCATGGTCAAAACGTCGAAAATGTAGAAAATTCACCTCTTTTGTAATTTTTTTTTTGATATTTTGGCCTATAACAGCCAAACCATTGAGATTTTCGATCCAATACTAAGACAAAAATTGTAGCCAAGACAATAGTTAAGAACTCTCTAGTACATCGCAAATTTTTTGTGAAAATATTGATAAATTACCATTTTCAGTTGTTCATAGCGCAAAATCATAAAAATGTTCTATTTCTTATTTTTATACCCTCCAACCACAGTATGGGGGTATACTCACTTTGTCATTCCGTTTGTAACGCATAAAAATATCGGTCGGGGACCCCATAAAGTATATATATTATTGATCTATGATCGATTGTAAGTCGTTCTATGAATGTCCGTCCGTCCGTCCGTCCGTTTGTATAAAACACGATTCAGTCCAAAATAAAAGAGCTAGACCCCTGAAAATTGGTAAGAATATGTATAATGTTCATAGGCCGGTTAAGTTCGGAAATGGGCAAAATCGGGCCATGGGGAAAAAAGTTCCCCCTTAAAAGTTCCCAAACTAAAAAAACCTCTTAAAAACGCCATTTTTACATTTTTTTGCCATTATTTTTAAACAAATGAAATCTTATGTCAGAAGGGATTTAAACTCCTGAACTTAAACCCAGGGGGCTGGAAAGTTTAGTTTTTTTCTACCCGCCCCCTTTTGTGGGCGTGGATTTAAAAAACCATTAAAATAATGAGAAAATGGTATTACTAAATTGCGAAAAGCATAATAAATTAGTTAATCCTCACTTTTAGTATCCCTCACTACCCCCACCGAGCCCCCCCCCAAAAAAAAAGACCCTGGATTTTTTATATGTTTTAACATGTTGGAGGGTATCATAGATTCGGCATAGCCGAATTTAACACTCTCACTTGTTTCCACTTTTTTTATCCAAAAATATAATGTTTTTTTTTCTTTTGTTCAATATTTATTTTGAAAATTCAATTAAGGTACAAAGTAATTGTTTGTCTTTTACAAGCTTCACGGTAATTTTTCAATAATCTGCCCAATTTCCTAATAATATTTTTTTCTCCAAAACCTCAATATTTAATTTGTTCCAAATTTGTATCAATTTGTCGCAAACGTGTAGGGTGAATGTGTCGTATGAAAACATTTTATTTGCGTTTTTGCAACGAGCGGCCAAGAAAAAATAATGTTTCAAAATATCACTCGTAGTTGGAAGCGAAATATCGTCTAATTCAGCCTCTAAACCGGCCTTTCAGAAGGCCAAAACTGCCTGAAGGAGCATTCTAATGCTTTTGCGATTTACTAGAGAGTTCTTAACTATTGTCTTGGCTACAATTTTTGTCTTAGTATTGGATCGAAAATCTCAATGGTTTGGCTGTTGTAGGCCAAAATATCCAAAAAAAAATTACAAAAAGTGGTGAATTTTCTACATTTTCGACTTTTTGACCATGAAAACGAAGTTTTTTCTAAGTAGTATGTTCAGAGAAATTGTAGCCCGAGACAATAGCTACAACTTTACTTTTGAAAATAAGTCAAAATTTCAAATAGTTTACGAAATATGAGCCCAAGAAAGTTTTCAAATTTTCCAAAAAATAAAGTCTGAGAAAAAACTTCAAGTCAAAATCGGGAGGCTCGATTTTCACCGTAGACGTATGGTCTAGTTGACTTTTTTGCTCAGTAAAATCCCAAGAATCAGAAACGCGAAGTGCCCATTAAGATGTTCAAATCGCCCCACCCTAATGTACATTGAAAAAGTAGGTTTTTTAACAAAAAATGATTTTTTTTTACGAAAAACAAAATTATGTTAAAAAAAAATTAATAAACACAAAATTTTTGGTGAAAAAAAATTTGATTAAAAAAGTTTTTGATGATTTTTTTTGATGAAAAGAAAAGTTTTTTGATGCAAAAAAAATTAATGAAAAAAAAATTTTTGTGAGAAAAAAATTCATAATAAAAAATTTGATAAAAAAATTTTATAAAAAAAAATTGATGAAAAAAATATGATAAAAAAAAATTTATGAAAAAAAAATTTGATGAAAAAAAAAATTTGATGAAAAAAAATTAATGAAAAAAAATTGATGAAAAAACAAAAAAAAATTATGAAAAAAAAAATTTTGTTGAAAAAAAAATTTTGATGAAAAAAAAAATTAATAAAAAAAACCAAAAAAAAAATTGATGAAAAAAAAAAAATTATGAAAAAAAATTTATGAAAAAAAAAATTGATAAAAAAAAATGATGAAAAAAAAAGTTTGTTGAAAAAAAATTAATGAAAAAAAAATTTTTTTATGTTACTTTTTATTCACCAGCTGGTGAAAAACGGGTTTAGTCACCACGAGGTGAATTATTATCCAAGTTACAAACCCAAGTTATTAAAATTTTTGGTTTTAAGAAAACGAAAATAGTAATTCTTGTTTTTATTTTCGTTAATTGTTAGCTTATATAGTCCATAGATGGGAATTTTTCATTACCATTGAAATTTAATTACCATTGGTTGATATCAATGGTAATGAAAAAAATTTCATTACCATTTAATGGTAATTAAATTTTTTTAATTGAAAAAATAATTACCAATTGTAATGAAATGCACCAATTGTTGAAAAACACCAATTATAATTGGTTTCAAAACCATTTGTTTACAAATTTTTGTCTCTTTGAAAAGTTATAAATTTAAACATCAAAGCATGTTTTTTTTTTTTTTTAAATATGAATAAAGACAAACATCTAAACGCAAATAAAAAAAAACTTCAAATATTGTGTTATACAAAAGGCAAACGTGCGTTTGGTTCATAAAATGTGAAAAATTGAAATACAAAATAACAAAAAACAACAGATATTTTCAAATATTAACGATTTTGACAATATTGTGACGACTTTTACTAATGGTAATTATTTTTTTTAATTGATGCCATACCAATGGTAATTTTTTTTTTTTAATTTTCATTAGTAATTAAATTGATTAGTAATTTAATTGGTGCAATTGATACAACCAATTGTAATGAAAAAAATTTCATTACCATTGACATCAATTTAATGGTAATTAAACCATCAATTAATTGGTGCCATTAATTAATTAGTCCCATCTATGATATAGTCAAACTGAGGTGGCGTCCAGCAACTTTTTTAAAATTAGACACCAGCCTAAAAACATTATCATGTTAAAAACACCTCCTTGAAATTTTAACAGCGTCAAAAGGGCATTCTAATCTTTAATAAAAAATGTAAGTTTTGGAAATCCATGGTGTCCTTGACAGGAGAAAAGGGCATTCCAATATTGTTTTAAAAAATTTTTGTTCAATTTTTTTCGCAATTTGGTTTTTGTTTCTAAATTTAAAATCTAAATGATTTTATCAACAATATTGTCACAAAAGGATTTTTCGTACAACTTACGGTTTCCGAGTAAATAACCACAAAAAAACTGTCTAGAGCCAACGATTTTTTGTTAGAGAGCCAAAATTTAAAAAAAAAAATCAAATATTTGGCTCTCTAACAAACTTTGAAATTTTATTGCTCAACAGTACAAAAAAACACCTCTCTGAAATTTTAATACTGTTAAGAGGGCATTCTAAACTTAAAAAAAAAAATGTTTACTAGTATAAAAGGACATTCAAATATTGTTTTCAAAATTTTTTGTTGAAATTAAAAAAAAAAAACTAAATTTTAAATCTTCATAATTTTATCTAAAATATAGTAGTAGTTTTTATAAGTTTATTCGTACGACTTACGATTTCCGAGTACAAAAATGTTAAAAAGGCTGTAGGCAAAATCGCCCAAAGAAAAATGGCCCAAAAAAGAAAACGAAAATTCGCCCAAAAATTTTTCATACAAATTTGGGTCATATTTCATATGAAGATTTACCCAAAATTTTTGGGCAAATTTTCTTAGATTTTGAACAAAATTTCGAAATTAAAAATTGGATGATTTTTCATTACGAAAAATTACCCAAAAATAATATATGAAAAATTGCCCAATTTTATTTTGGTTTTATTTTTTGTCAAAATCTTAAAATGTCAAAACTGAAATAAGTATGTCGCAATAAATCAGTTTATTATTATTTTTAGAAACAGCGAACGCATATCGTGTTTTTTTGTTTGTTTTTAAAAATTACTAGCAGAGTACCCGGCGTGGCCCGACGAATAAAAATTAGAAATTTTAATTAATAATTATGAAATTTGCGTTAATTTTTTTTCTAAGAACATCATTTTATAATAAAAAAAAAAATTTAGAAATCCATTTTTATTGAAAAAAATTTAAAACATTGAAGAAAATTATTTTCCCCAAAATCTAATGCTAAAAATTTTAATAATCTGTGAAGCAATCAAAGTATTTTGATTTGGATTGGATATTTTACTTAAATAAAAATTTATTTCCACGGTTAATTTATTTTAAAAGAGAAAATATTTTTATTATTTTGAATATAAGAAGTAAAAATACAGTTCATAGTGTAAAAAGTCTCATAAATTTTCCAAAGGGAAAGTATCAAATCCTTAAGATATTTCTGTTATCAGCCCAGCAAAATTTCATGTTTCAAATAATCGGTTCCAGAACGTATTATATTACCCTGAAACCGATTCTACTTAACATTCCAAAATCAATTATTTTTGTTTGAAACTGTCCCGAAAGCAATCGTTTTTTAGAGCAAGTAGTTTTTTTGGAAACAAATTTTATATAGAAAATTTTGTTGTGTTTACCGGAGAATATATTCAAGAATCTATTGAACCAGGAATTGGTTCCACAAAATTTTCCTGGGAAAGAAAAATTTTAACACGGAATATGTTAAACTGACATTTGTCAAGTTGACCCCCAGTGTTTTTTTGTCAACTTGACCCTACGTATATGGAACATTCTCCCATAAGACCATTAATTTATCAGGAAGGGGAAAAGTAAAAAAAACCAAATATTGTTATGTATTCATACCTGAATTCTTTTGATGTTAATGCCTTTTAATTAAAACTCCATGATATTGAGTTGTCCAAACCCAATAAAGTACCAGATTGTATAAAAAACGAATTGGAAATAAAACACAAATTCGATAATATCAAACTTTAGCTCGGTTTTTGAAACAAAACACAAATTCGATAATATCAAACTTTAGCTCGGTTTTTGAAACAAAAAAGTCGTTTTTTTTTTAAATTTCGTCGATCACCGGGCAAATTATTGTTCTTTTTGGTCTAAAAATCGAATTTTTTGTCAAATCGGCCAAAATTAACCAGTGCCTTTGGGTGGTTAAAGATTTGGCCCAAAAAAAATTTTGCCATGCAAACAAAAATTTTTTTTTTCGACTTTTTAATTTATTTTTTAATTATTACTTTACTTGATAAGCTTAATAATGACTAAAAATTTCATTTTGGTGGGATAACCCCTTCTGCTTCAAAATTGGCTTCGAAAAACAAAAAACATTAGGGGTCCTACTCTAAGCATTTTTTTTTTAATTTTGACTTGAAAAGATTTAAGCTGAGATGTATCCACAAAAAAATATTATTCCTATCTGTGACATCTTTATCGTGTATAAAATGTGCACTCTAAAAAACGCATGTAAACTTACTATTATAAATTGGGTAAATTTTTGTTGAATAACACGCATTATGTGTTAATATAAACACTAAATGCGTATAATAAATTCAAACCAATTAAACACAGCAAATTAAAAATATTATCCGTTAATTCAAATATTTTACACACAAATGTGTAAATAAAATTGTCAACCAACATACACACACACATGTTAAATAACTAAAACGCCAGACAAAACTATAAGCTTCCGTAGCGTAGTGGTTAAGATGTGTGCTTTCAAATCGGAAGGTGTCGAGTTCGATGCTCGCTGGTGCCGAATGTTTTTTTTTTTTGTTTTTTTGTTATATTTATTCACCTCTTTTTTATTTAAATTGACCACTAGTGGTCAATTTATTCAATTTACACATTCAGAGTAAAGTTACCCAATTTATAGTAGGAGTCCAGTTTCCTACTATAAATTGGGTAAATTTCAACAAATTTTGATTAGAGTGTATCAAAAAATCATGAAAAACGCGTTTTTACACTTTTTTTAAATTTTATGTATTGTCAAAAAAATTAACTTTTGTAGATTGCCCGGCAAATTATCGTTGATTTTGGTGTAAAAGCTATATGTTCAAATTTTTAGCCATATCGGAAAATTTTGCCCCTGGCTAGTTAAATTTTTTTGTACAAATCAAAAAAAAAAAATTTTTAGGGCCAAACTTTAACACTTCAGCGGAACAGGTTAAAATTGTCCGATTTGGCTAAAAACTTAAATATAGAGTTCTTAGACAAAAAACAACCATAATTTGCCCAGCATTTGAGGAAATTGGACAAAAGCCATTTTTTGTGATAATACATAAAATGTCAGAAAGTAAAAAGTGAATTTCTGCTACATTTTAAGTAGTACGTGATAAAGATGTTACAGATACAAATAAAATTTTTTTGTTGATATGTATCATTAGGAGCAACATCTCAGAAAAAAATTATTTCGAGTCAAAAGTTTTGACTCAAAATTAAAAAAAATTTTGTTTTAAAAATACTTTGGAGTATGACGGCCCTAAATTTTTTTTTCGAAGTCAGTTTTGAAGCGTTTATCCCACCAAAATGAAATTTTTAGTCGTTAATAAGCTAATCAAGTAAAAAAATAATTAAAAAAATAAAAAATCAAAAAAAAAATATTTTGTTTGGTTTGTATGGAAAAACAATTTTTTTGGGCAAAATTTTAACCTTCCAAAGGCACGGGCTAGTTTTGTCCGATTTGGCTAAAAATTTAAACATAGAGTTTTTAGACCAAAACGAACCAAAATTTGCCCGGCCATTCCATACTTTAGTTTAACTGACCAAGATTAATAAGTAAAAGTTAAAATAAACCACATCTTAAAAACAGGTTTAATTCAATTTCAACCTTAAAAAAATTTAATCGACATCTCAAAAATTCGCCCAAGTCAACTCAATTCAATATTTTCGTTTACAGGGTAATATGGGAGGAAAATATTGCTCTAGGCTTCCAACAAAATACTAACGAGACGGTCTTTTATAATTCATCTGATGTTTCAAGTGCAACTTTAAATCATAATCAGCATAGACAACGTTTCATTATCATTTATTTAACTGTATTAGTGTCTACATTAATTGTTTTTATACTACGTACTTTTGGCTTCTTTCACATGTGTCTTAAGATTTCATTGCAGCTGCATAATCGCCTTTTAAAGGCCGTACTATGTACTTCGATGTTGTTCTTTAATACAAATCCTTCGGGTCGAATATTAAATCGTTTTTCAAAAGATATTCGAACATTTGATATTGATGTGCCACGAACGTTTATCGATTGTTTAGCGGTAAGGCGAACAAAAACACCTTTAAAAAAAAACAAGTAAGAAAGTTATAGTCGTACAAGATCGACCATATAACACCCTAAACCAGTGTTTTCTGGAAAATGGGTCCCCAGTTCAAACATGGACCGATTGGATATAAGCAAATCCATGGGAAATTTAACTGAAAGATCCCCGATTTTGTTTATTTTTGTTATTTGATAAAGCTTTGTAAATGAATAATAACAATATTTTTTTTTTATTTTTTAACATTATAATGTTTTTAGGCTGGTGTCTAATTTTAAAAAAGTTGCAGGACGCCACCTCAGTTTGACTATATAAGCTAACAATTAACGAGAAAGAAAATTAGAATTTCTATTTTCATTTTCTTAAAATCAAAAATTTTAGTAACTTGGGTATGTAACTTGGATAATAATTCACCTCGTGGTGAATAAAATGCCTGCGAATTTTGTACTCTTGCCCAAAACATTAAATCATGATAATGTTTTGCGGAAGATTTGGTTGTACTTGCCAAAGCAAAGTTTTTTTAGAAAAAATAATGTGCAATTCCATGCAAAACGAATTGAAATATCAGTCGATATTTTTTGGTGAAAAAAAATTTTGATGAAAAAAAAGTTTTTGATGAAAAGAAAAATTTTTTGATGTAAAAAAAAATTTTAATGAAAAAAAAAATTTGATGAAAAAAAAATTTATGAAAAAAAAAAAAATTGATGAAAAAAAAAAAATTTGATGAAAAAAAAAAAAATTATGAAAAAAAAAATGATGAAAAAAAAAGTTTGATGAAAAAAAAAAAATTGATGAAAAAAAAATTTGATGAAAGAAAAAGTTTGATGAAAAAAATTGATGAAAAAAAAAAAATTGATGAAAAAAAAAATTTGATGAAAAAAAAAAATTGATGAAAACAAAAAAAAAATTTGATGAAAAAAAAAAATTTTTTGTTGATAAATAATTATGTTACTTTTTATTCACCAGCTGGTGAAAAACGGGTTTATTCACCACGAGGTGAATTATTATCCAAGTTACAAACCCAAGTTATTAAAATTTTTGGTTTTAAGAAAATGAAAATAGTAATTCTTGTTTTCTTTTTCGTTAATTGTTAGCTTATATAGTCAAACTGAGGTGGCGTCCTGCAACTTTTTTAAAATTAGACACCAGCCTAAAAACATTATCATGTTAAAAAGTAAAATAATTATTTTTTAACAAAAAAAAAATTTTTTTCATCAAATCTTTTTTTTCATCATTTTTTTTTTTTTTTTCATTAATTTTTTTTTTTTTCATAATTTTTTTTTTTTCATCAAATTTTTTTTTCATTAATTTTTTTTTCATAAAATTTTTTTTTTTTTCGTCAAATTTTTTTTTCCATCAATTTTTTTTTCCAATAAATTTTTTTTTTATCAAAAATTTTTTTTTTTCATCAAAAATTTTTTTTCCCATCAAATTTTTTTTTTCATCAATTTTTTTTTTCATCAATTTTTTTTTTCATCAATTTTTTTTTTTATAATTTTATTTTTTCATGAAATTTCTTTTTTACAGAAATTTTTTTTTTATCAATTTTTTATTACATCAAATTTTTTTTTATCAATTTTTTTTCTAATCAAAATTTTTTCAAATTTTTTTTTTTCATCAATTTCTTTTTATCAAAAAATTTTTCTTTTCATCAAAAAAATTTTTGTTTTCATCAACATTTTTGTATCAAATTTTTTTAAAAAAATTTTTTTTTTTCTTTATCAAAATCTTTTTTTAATCAAACATTTTTTTTCACCAAAAATCATTTTCCCCTTTTTTTTACCAAAACTACTTTTTCAGCAAGTCACAACTTTTCACATAAAAATGTTCCATTTGTTTATCAAATGTACATAAAACAAGTCATAAAACAACTCTCCAAAATGTAAAAACACTTTTTTCCACTTTTTTTGCACTCATTTACCAAATGTACAGCTCTTTTGGCTTGGACTGAATTTTGCTTTCCGCAGATAGATGAACGGATGAATATAGCTAGAGTTTCTTAGAAATGGATCAATAATATATAAACTCAATGAAGTCCTCGACTGATATTTCAATTCGTTTTGCATAGAATAGCAAAGTAATACAACATTATTTTTTCTAAAAAAATCTTTGCTTTGGCAAGTACACCCAAATCTTCCGCAAAACATTATCATGATTTAATATTTTGGGCAAGAGTACAAAATTCACAGGCATTTTTTATCAATACTTTGGAAGACATGGGCGCTTAAAATAGCGCTTTTTTGACAATATTGACTTTTAGACAGTTTTTTAACATTTTTATGCTCAAAAACCGTAAGTCGTACGAAAAAATGCCTGCGAATTTTGTACTCTTGCCCAAAACATTAAATCATGATAATGTTTTGCGGAAGATTTGGGTGTACTTGCCAATGCAAAGGTTTTTTAGAAAAAATAATTTTATATTATTTTGCTATTCCATGCAAAACGAATTGAAATATCAGTCAGAAAGTGTTTTACATTTTGGAGAGTATAAAAGATTCGGCACCAAAGAATATACCACTCTCACTTGTTTTATGTACATTTGATAAACTGATGGAAAATTTTTATTCGAAATGCTTAGACTTGTTGAAAAAGTAGTTTTGGTTAAAAAAAATGATTTTTTTTTCACGAAAAACAAAATTATGTTAAAAAAAAATTAACGAACCCAAAATTTTTGGTGAACAAAAATTTTGATGAAAAAAAGTTTTTGATGAATTTTTTTGATGAAAAGAAAAATTTTTTGATTTAAAAAATAATTGATAAAAAAAAAAACATGAAAAAAAATTTTTGGTGAGAAAAAAATTGATAATAAAAAATTTGATAAAAAAATTTTATGAAAAAAAATTTTAAGAAAAAAAAAAATTAATGAAAAAAAATTTGATGAAAAAACAAAAAAATTTGATAAAAAAAAAAATGTTGATAAAAAAAAAAATTTGATGAAAAAAAAATTTGATAAAAAAAAAAAAATTGTTAAAAAAAGAAAATTATGAAAAAAAAAGTTTGATGAAAAAAAAATAATTTTTTTTTTATCAAATTTTTTTTTTTTTCATCAAAAATTTTTTTTCCCTTCAAATTTTTTTTTTTCATAATTTTTTTTTTTTTATTTTTTTTTTTTATTTTTTTTCATAATTTTATTTTTTCATGAATTTTTTTTTTTTACCTTTTTTTTTTTTTATCAATTTTTTTTATTACACCAAATTTTTTTTCATCAATTTCTTTTTATCAAAAAATTTTTCTTTTCATCAAAAAATTTTTGTTTTCGTCAACATTTTTGTTTCAAATTTTTTTTTCAAAAAAATTTTTTTTTTCCTTATCAAAATCTTTTTTTCATCAAACATTTTTTTTCACCAAAAATCATTTTTCCCATTTTTTTTACCAAAACTACTTTTTCAGCAAGTCACAACTTTTCACATAAAAATGTTCCATTTGTTTATCAAATGTACATAAAACAAGCCATAAAACAACTCTCCAAAATGTAAAAAACACTTTTTTCCACTTTTTTTTTTGCACTTATTTACCAAATGTACAGCTCTTTTGGTTTGGACTGAATCTTGCTTTCCGCAGACAGATGGACGGATGAATATAGCTAGAGTTTCTTAGAAATGGATCAATAATATATAAACCCAATGAAGTCCTCGACTGATATTTCAATTCGTTTTGCGTGGAATAGCAAAGTAATACAACATTATTTTTTCTAAAAAAATCTTTGCTTTGGCAAGTACACCCAAATCTTCCGCAAAACATTATCATGATTTAATGTTTTGGGCAAGAGTACAAAATTCGCAGGCATTTTTTTTTTAATTTCAACAAAAAATTTTGAACACCATATTTGAATGTCCTTTTTTTCTGGAAATGACACCATGGATTTCCAAAAACAAAATTTTATAACAAAGTTAACAATATCCTTTTAACGGTATTTAAATTTCATAGAGGTGTTTTTTCGTATTGTTGAGCAATAAATTTTCAAAATTTGTGTTAGATAGCCAAATATTTGATTTTTTTTTTTTAATTTTGGCAAAAAATAAAAATTTTACCTTTATCTACAACTTTGCCTGAATTTTTAACAGCTTGAATTTTTAACTGCTTAAAAATGACATTCTAAACTTTAATACAAAATTTTATTTTTGGAAAGCCATGGTATCCTTGACAGCAGAAAAGAACATTCCAATATTTTTTTTAAAAAAAATTTTGCTGAATTTTTTTGAAAATATTTTTTTGTTTCTAAATTTAAAATCTCCATAATTTTATCAACAATATTGTCACACAAAGTTTTTTCGTACACCTTACGTTTTCCAAATAAAAAAAACACAAAAAAAAAACTTTCTTAAGCCAACTATTTGATTTTTTTCAAAATTAAAAAAAAAATGAAATATGTGGTTCTCTAACAAACTTTGAAAATTTATTGCTCAACAATACGAAAAAACACCTCTCTGAAATTTTAATAGCGTTAAAAGGACATTCTAAACTTTAACACAAAATTTTTCTTTTGGAAATCCATAGTGTCCTTCCCAGAAAAAAAGGACATTCAAATATCGTTTTAAAAATTTTTTGTTGAAATTTTTTAAAACAGATTTTTTTTTTTCTAAATTTTAAATCTTCATTATTTTATCTACAATATTGCCTTTACATGTTTTTTGTACGACTTATGTACAAAAGTGTTAAAAAACTAAATGGTTAAAAAACTGTCTGAAAGTCAATATTGACAAAAAAGCGATTTTTTAAACGCCCATAAGTATTCCAAAGTATTGATCCAAAAAAAAAATATTTATATATGATTTTTAATCATTTATGAAGATCTGTCAAATAGCCAAAAGTTGACAAAATCGGTGATCCGTCAGTTAAATTTCCCATGGATTTGCTCATATATCTTTTGCTAGATCTTTAATTAGTGTAAAAAACACACACACTGGTGGCACACTCAAAATATTTTGTAGACAAAAACAAATGAAAAACATATTTAAAACAAGTGATAAAACATTTGAAAACCATCCTAGTAATTACTCATTTAACAAACATCAACATTTATTTTTTACTGTTAATAAAATTTTCTAAAGTAAATAACATTGAACATTAAAAAATAACATCACTTTCATTTTTTTTTACCAACACATTCGAAAAAAATAACCTACGAAAGCATTAAAAATTAATTTGTTTTATTTTTACCAAGAAATTCAAAAAAAAAATTACCTACGAAAACATTAAAAATTAATGATTTCGTAGGTTATTTTTACAATTTTTCTATTGAATTTTATTTAAAAAAATTGTTGATAACATTTTTTGGGAATCGATCCCGCAATCAACTACATTCTGGCAAGACACTCTACCCATCGTGCCAAAGTCACTTGATACAAACATGTTTTTATATTTCTATAAATAATTTTTTGAATTTTTTGTCTACAAAAAAAATAACCAACACAAGTAGGTAAAAACTAATGACTTCTCTTTAAAAAATGCCAACAATTAAAAAAAAAAAACATAACGTACACAAATCATTAAAAATTAATTTTTACTTACAGAACAAAAATAAATGACTTTAAAAATTGAATGCTAATGAAAGTCTTCATTTTTATGTTGTTATTTTTTGAAACAAAGAACAGAAACAGTCATTTAATAAAACTGAATATTGAACAAATGATTTTTCTTTTAAAAACGACAAAACGTAACACTTTTTAAATAAACTACAAACAGTTAATAACATAATTTTTCATTCAAATCTGGTTTGTGAGTGTTTTTTACACGTATTAAAGATTTGACAAAAAAAGATACAATCGATCCATGTTTGAGCTTGGGACCAATTTTCCGAGAAACGCTCGTGTAGGATATTATATGGTCGGGCTTGACCGACTAAATTTTCTTACTTGTTTTTTAGGAATTTATTTTTTTACCTTAAAACCAATTTTTTTTAATTTTTGACTACAGAAATTAGATTTTGGGTAAAAATCTTTTCTGAAAAAATGTCTCGCAGTGTAAAATTTTAATTTTGAGTTTAAAAAAATTGTCTTTCTCTTTTTAGATTTTTATCGATGTCTGTGGTACTATAACAATAGTAGCCATAGTTAACTATTGGTTGCTGATACCTTCTGTGCTGATTTTTCTATGTCTTTTTGTTTTACGGAAACTTTATGTCAATACAAGTTGCAGTCTTAAGCGTTTGGAATCCATTTGTAAGTTTTTTTTTTTTTATATTTTTATTATGCAGGAAAAAATTGAGTAAATTTAAAATAGTATTGAGTCAGTGGCGTATAACAAGTACAATTTTAAAAATCTTCTTAAAAAAATAGAAAAACATTTAAGAATCTAAAATTTTTTGAAGAAAAATTTTTTGAAAAAATTTTTCTGTTAAAAAAATCTCAAAATCTGAAAATTTTTTCTTAGGATTTGAAATTTTTCAACTTAAGATTCTAATGAAAAAATATCTTAGAACCTGAAGTTTAATGTACACAAAAAATTTACCTAATTGTAAGTAAAATGTAGTCAATTCTTAAAATGCGATTTTGTCTTTTAGAAAAATTTCTCAGAACGAAAAATTTCTTAAAAAAAATGTCTCTCAATCTAAGATTTTATAGCAATAATGCCTTAAAATATTAGCCTTTTTCGCAGAATCTAAGACTTTTTCTATAGGAAAAATGTCTCAGAATCTGAGACTTTTTCTATAAAAAACTCTCAGAATCTAAGGCTTTTCTATATGAAAAATGTTTCAGAACTTTCTAGAGGAATAATGTCTATGAGTCTGAAAAATGTCACAAAATTTAAGATTTTTTCTATAAAAAAATTCTTAGAATCTGAAGCTTTTTTATATGAAAAATGTTAAACTTTTTTTACGAAAAATGTTTCAGAATCAACGAATTTTTCTTAAGGAAAATTATCTCAAAATCGTAGATTTTGTATAAAGGAACAATTTCTCAGAGACACAAGCTGAGACTTTTTGTATAGAAAAATGCTTAAAATCTGAGACTTTTTCTATTGTAAAAATCTATTTTTCTATAAGAATAATTTTTTAGAATCTGAGTATTTTTCTATGGAAAAAAAATTTCAGAATCTGAGACTTTTTCTTTAGGAAAAATGTCTCAGAATCTGGGGCGTTTTCTATATGAAAAATGTTTCAGAATCTGACAATTTCCTATAGGCAAAATGACTCAGATTCTGAGACTTGTTCTATAGAAAAGTGTTTAAGCATCTGAGACTTTTTCTATAGGAAAAATGTCAGAATCTATGAAATTTTCTGTAGAAAAAATGTCTAAGAATCTTAGACATTTTCTATAGGAAAAATTTTGAAGAATCTGAGAGTTTTTCTGTAAGAAACATGTCGAAGAATCTGAGACTTTTTCCATAAGAATCTTAGACTTTCTATACGAAAAATGTTTCAGAATCATAAACTTTTCTAAAGGAAAAATGCCTAAGAATCTGAGACTTTTTCTATAGGAAAAATGTCTAATAATCTTAGATTTTTTCTAAAAAAAATTTTCTCAGAATCCGAGAGTTTTTCTTAAGGAAAAATGTTTTAGAATCTAAGGCTTTTTTATACTGTTTTCTTTTTAAAAAGGTCTCGGAATGTGAATCATTTTTCTTATAGAAAAAGCAAAGATTTTCTCAGAATCTAAAACTTTTTGTGTAGAATGTTTCAGAATCTGAGAAAAACTAAAAATATCTCAGATTATGGGAAAATATCTTACAACCGGAGTCTTTTCTTTTGGAAAAGTATTTTATGAATGTGTTTATAGAATCATTTTCTAAAGTGACTTTTTCCGAGAAACGTTTTCCATTGGAAGTATGATTTAGAGTCTTTGACTTTTTCTATAACAAAAACTGTCTAAACTGAAAATTGTCATAGAATCTTACAGCCGTATTCAATATGAAGTTTTAGACACGGTTTGTTCACCCTGAACATCGAGTTCGTAACTAAAACGTTTTTAAGGCTTGTTCACTGTTTGTTCAAGAGTCTATTCAAAATGATTTTAGTTAAGTCTGCTTAACAAAAAGTTGACCATCCCTGTTTTAGTAAATCACATAAGAAAAAAACAAAAAAAATGATGAAAAACCGCAAAAAATATCTTAATTTTTTACTAAAAATGGCTTTTATTATAAAAGCAAGTTGTGGAAATAATTTTAAATAAAAGCTAGAGTTTTAAAATAACTTTAACTCTTTGGCATTTAATTTGTTGTTTACATTTTAAAAAGTCAATATGGCGTCAGTTAGGCAAGAGATGTTCAGCGTATGTTCAAAGTTTAAGAAAATGTGTTTTGAATAAGAAATCCTTAAACAGTATCTAGACAGTGCATAGAATTTCATTTTGAATACGGCCATTAGATTTTTCTTTAAAAAAAAATTAGATTCTGATAATCTTCTTTGTAAAAATATATCAGCATCTGATACAATTCACACTTTAAAAAAGGCTTATTGTAAATTTTTTGTAAAAAAAATATTGAAAAAAAATTTTGGGCCCCTACCGAAATAAAATCCTGGATACGCCCCTGTATTGAGTCAAAAATTACTCAATTTTGCACTAGTAAACAATTTAATTGTATTTAATAAACTTTCAAAAAATAAAAACAAATTAAGTAAATTATTAATTGACACATTTTAAAATTTATTTAAAATTTTTATTTTTTTTTAATATTTATTTAATTCTGTCAAGTAGAGAGTGCATTCTAGGATTTTTTGAAACGGGATTCCCGGGACATTTGAGATTTTTCATTTTCCGCATTACCGGGAAATTTGTGCGGAAGTCCCGGGAATTTAAAAAATATAAAAAAGTTAACTTTGAATTACACTTGTTTACAGAGATTTTGAACTACGACATTTTGCATTTATTTTTCATTTAAAATCTAGTGCTTAATCTGAAAATTAAGTCAAAAAGTAGAACAGCTTTCGAGGTATGGCTAACTTTTCATTATTCTAGCTCAGATATTCTAGCGCGGATCCAGCTCTTGAGTTTGGGGGGGGGGGGGGGGGGAAATTTTTTTTTACTCAAACAAATTTTTTTTTTACTCAAAAATTTTTTTTTTGAAGGGAACCTCAGGTCGGATTTGAATCATTAGTTAAGGTTTTTTTAGTGTTTTTCTCTTGTTTATTATGATTTTTTTCTGTAGAAACATTTCCAATTTTTAAAAATTTATTCCTAAAAAAAGGTTTTACAATTTAAAAAAAAATTTGATATTTAAATAAAAGTCTCCTCAAAAAATTTTTCATTAAAAAATATATTAGATTTGCGACATACACATATAATTCAAAAAAGATTCCTGATTTTAAAATTTTTCAGAGTCATTTGCTTAAAGAGAAATTTTATGAGTCTGGGACATTATCCGAATAAAAAAATTCTGAGGTTCTGAGCCATTTTACAGAAAAGTTTTAAAAATTTATAAAATTCTTGCTATTGAAAAATTAGTATATTCTGATACACATAGAAAACGCTCAGAAACTTAAGCAATTTTCCCACCAAAAAATTCGTATTTTAAGAATATTTTTTCAATTAGATTAAGTGATATTTTATTTCTCTATTCTACTTTTCCGCCGAAACGTTCTTTCTTCACCAAAATTTTCAGGTTTTGAAAAACTAAAACCAAAAAGTACCTGAGAAAGAAAAATTAAAGACTTTAATGCGTTTAAAAATTTTTTGAGTCAATTTCCTAGATTCTGCGACATTTTTCTAAAGAAAAAGTAAAGGTTTTTGAGACACTTTTCCTTAGAAAATGTCTAAAATTCTCAAACATTTTCTTAGACAATTTTCTATTAAACATCTAAAACATTCATACAAAAAAATTTTAGATTCTAAAACATTTTTCCTACAGAACAGGTCTCAGCTTCTGAGACATTTTTTTCTATAGAAAAAGTCTCAGAATCTGAGTCTCACACATTTTCCTACAGAAAAAGATTCTGAGACATTTAAAAAAAAAATTAAGAATTTAAAATATTTTCTTAGATTCCAGGACATTATTCCTTAATCTCAGATTCTGAGGCTTTTTTCTAGAGAAAAGTCTCATATTCTGAGTCATTTTTACTTTAAAAAAGTCTCAGATTCTAGAACATTTTTACTATAAAAAATTCTGAGATATTTTTCCTATCGAAAAAGTCTGAGATTTTTTAATCTTAGCCAAAGATTTCAGCTTTTATTATTACAAAGTCTTAGATTCTGAGACATATTTCAAGTAGAAATGATTTCAGATTCTGAGATATTATCTCTGAATCTGAGACATTTGTTCTAAAGAAAAAATCTTTGATTCTGAGATATTTTTAAATAAAAAAATCTCAGATTCCGAAAAATTTTATCTATAAAAAAAGTTCCACGTTCTGCGTAATTTGGCTTTAGAAAAAGTCTTAGATTCTAATAATTTTTTTCTAAAGAAAACTTCCCAAATTTTCCCTTAAGAAAATTTTCTTGATTTTCCTTAAAAAAATAAAAAAGATTCCGAGACTTTGTTTCGTATAAAAAAAATTCTAAGATTTCAAAACATTCTTCCTATAGAAACATTTTGAGATTCTTGAGAATTTTTTTTATAGAAAAAATTTTATTTTAATTTAATTTACTTTTTACTTTTTACCCATCTTCTCAGATTTTTTCGAAAGAAGAATTATCAGATTTTTTTCTAAAGAAAAATTCTCAGGCTTTTCCTATAAATTCTCTAATATTTTCCTTTAGAAAAATTGTTAGATTTTTCTTTTTAAAATTCTCTGATTTTTCCTATACAAAAATTCGGTGAATTTCCCCGTTAAAAAATTCTAAGAAAAATTCTTAAATTTTTCCTATAGAAAAATTTCTAAATTTTTCGTCTAGAAAAATTTCTAAATTTTTCGTCTAGAAAAATTACCAAATTTTTCGTCTAGAAAAATAATTGTATCTTTTCTAAAGAAAATTTTAAATATTCCAAAACTTTTTTCATATCGAAAAATTCTATCATTCCGAAAAAAATTCTAATATTTTTTTCTCAATTCTCAATTTTTTTCTAATAAAAAAATTCTCAAATTTTTCCTGTAAAAAAACTCTCACATTTTTTCACATTCGAGAAATTTTTCTCAAATTCTTAAGTTTTTTCAACACTCGAGACATTTTTCCTTTAAAAAATTTTTCATAGAAAAAATTTTGAGATCATTTTCTTTTTCCTTTTTTCCTCTTTCTTTCTTTTCTTTTCCTTTCTTTTTTTTTTTTTTTTTTTTTCTTTTTTTTCTTTTTTCCTTTTTTTCTTCTTTCGAATTCGGTTTGGGGGAGGAAATTTCCTTTCCCCCCCCCCCCCCCCCCGTGGATCCGCGCCTGTTCTAGCTCAAGGTCATATTTATTTTACTAACGATTGCCAATTTGCTAAAGACTCTTGAAAAGATTTTGACAAAATTGAAACTCATGTCGAGTAAGTTTTGCAAAATGGCCAAACCATCAATTTAAAACAAACAGTTTTATGAATTTTCTTGAAAATTGTTACTTTGGCAATATCATCGTAATGACAAGTAAAAGAAATATGAACTTAATCTAGAATAATCTTTCTCCAAATATAACTTTGAAGGTCGAGTAATATATAATTTTTATTAATTTAAAAATTAAAGCAGAAACATTACAACTCAAATAGCCACCTTAGCCAACAACCCACCCAAAAATCGGCAGATAGCACCGCTCAACACTCATTTTCCGGTTTGAATTCTGATGATCAATTTTAGTAGACTTTGATCTCCTGATTCCAAATCTGTTCCTCAAATTTTCCCATCACGTCCAGATTTTTAGTTATTCACGGTTGAAAATGCGAAAAATTACGATTTTTGCATTATTTGAAAGCCTGCACAGCAGCCATTCAGTGGAATACAAATCTGGTATAAATCGCAAAAGTATAATTTGTCTATGGTCTCCAACATAGAAAACAATTTTTTTCAAATTATTGATTGTGGTTATGTTTTACTTGCGTTTTAAAATGATACTGCTAAAATTAAAATTTTTGTAAAATTTACCTTAGTTTTTTGATATTTTTCAAAGAAAAACTCAAAAAAAAATAAATATTTTACAAATCTAAGTTTTCTGTGTAATTTTTTGTATAAATCGAAAGATATCTTTAATGGGTTTAAAAGGCTATAAGAAAGAATGAACTTTTGCCTAAATTTTGAGCTCATCACAATAAAGATTGATTGATTTTGTTTTAGAGCCTTTTAAAAATGATGCTTTTTCTAATTTTTTCACAATGTTTTTTTTTTTAAATACATGTTTTGCTAATAAAAGTGCAACAACTTCAAATTTTTTTGATCATATTTTTGAGAACATAGTTCAATTCTACTTTAACGCTTTATACCAGATTTTTATTCCACCCAGCGCACAGTGGGTTGAACGATAGGCATAATGGGGATTAATTCAGGGAAGCCGTAATTTTTAAATATTATAATTTTTTATTGACGAATATTTATTAATAAGCAAAAAACTACCATTTTGAAAAAATAAATCAAAAAAAAAAGATTTTTTTTGACCTGCTAGGCACTTTTTTGTTTTTTTGGAAAAATAACTCCTGATGCACAATTTTTCTGTAACTTTGGAATTAAATTAATGGATCAAATTGCAAATTAAGGAGTTTTTAATGCGGTATTATTAGAAGATAAAAAAATAAATGCGTATTAATATTAGAATAAATTTAATGCAATTTTTAATTTTAATCAAACTCCAAATATATTAAAATTTACTTTAAAAAAATTAAGAAAGTCATAATTTTTAAATATAAATATTTTTTTGTGAATAATAATCAATATTTATTACAAAAACCTACAATTGAGCTTTTCGGAAGCCAGTCTGACCAAATCCCATTTTTTTTTTTTTTGATTTTATCGTTTTAAAATCTGTAACTCATCACAAAGTTTGTATGTGTGAAACATCATTGCATTTAATTTAAGTTAACACAACTAAAAAAACAAAATTATTTTGGATACGGAAAAAAATATAAAAAATTTCCGAAGCCAAAAAGTTCAACTCCAGCATTTTTATGAACATTTAAAAAATGTTCATTTGAAAAAAAAAAAAAAATTTACTGTTGTTATCTTATTTTGGTTTGCTTTAAGATTAAAAAATAAAAAAAAATCTTTAGGAAATTTTTCTTACGAAAAATCTATCGGAAAAAAATTGAAAAATTCTTCAGCGAAAATTTTTTTTTTTTGTGTTTAGTTAATTTTAAATTTTCAAAGTATTTAAGTTTGCATTATGATTTAGGAAAAATTAAAAAAATCTCATACGAAAAATCAATTTTTTAATGTTTTTGGTTTGCTTTAAGATTTAGAAAAAAATAAAAAAAAAAAATCTAAAAAAAAATTTTCATATGAAAAATCGATTTTTTAATGTTTTTTAGTCACTTTGGCCTCGGAAAAAATTGAAAAATTCTTCAGAGAAAAAATTATTTTTTTTTTTAAGTTAATTTTATATTTTTAACGTATTTTGGTATGCTTTAAGATTTAGAAAAAAATAAAAAAAAAAATTCTAAAAAAAATTTTTCATACGAAAAATCGATTTTTTAATGTTTTTTGGTCACTTTGGCCTCGGAAAAAATTGAAAAGTTCTTCAGAGAAAAAAATATTTTTTTTTTAAGTTAATTTTATTTTTTTTAACGTATTTTGGTTTGCTTTAAGATTTAGAAAAAAATAAAAAAAAAAAATCTAAAAAAATTTCTCACACGATATCGATTTTTTAATGTTTTTTGGTCACTTTGGCCTCAGAAAAAATTGAAAAATTTTTCAGAGATAAAATTATTTTTTTTTTAAGTTAATTTTATATTTTTAACGTATTTTGGTTTGCTTTAAGACTTACAAGGGAAGTATCTCAACCTTTATGAACCGATTTGCCTGAAACTTAAAATATATATTAAAGAGACGATTTTAAGGTTGGGGTGTCTCGGCTTATCGGCCATATCAGTGTTTTAAAATTTCGTTGTCCCCTTATGAAACACTGTGGACCTTCGGGAAAATTTCAATAACTCCCGAACTAATAGGAATATCGTCTAGGGCAAAAATACGTGTCGAAATAAATTTAAAAAAAAAAAGATTATTTTGTATTCATATGGATATCGTAGATCAATGTCTTCGCATAAATACACCCCAAAATTTACACATTTTCATGAAGAAAATATTTTACGAAGCCGAATTTTTACAATGTTATGCCACCGTTGAATAGGCATTAAAAAAAACCTTTCTTCCCATATGTAAACATTATATAGTTTCTAAAAAATAAATCGCTGAAAAATTCAAAAAACGATTTTTTCTCCATTTTTTGACCCACGTTTTGAACCCCTAAATCCCCGATATGGCCGATAAGCCGAGACACCCCAACCTTAGAATTGTCTCTTTTATTTATATTTTACGTTTCATGCAAATCGGTTCATAAGGGTTGAGATACTTCCCTTGTTAGAAAAAAATAAAAAAAAAATTCTAAAAAAAAATTTTCATACGAAAAATCGATTTTTTTTAATGTTTTTTGGTCACTTTGAAAAATTCTTCAGAGAAAACAATATTTTTTTTCGATTTTATATTTTTAATTTATTTTGGTTTGCTTTAAGATTAAGGAAAATTTTTTTTAAAAATGTTTGGTATGGGAGCCCCCTTAGGATGTGGAAATAGGGGTTAGGTTTGTTCAAGAAAAATGTTGGGGCAGAAAATTATTGGAGGTTGGTCTCACATTGCACCCCTCCAGGGGCATTTCTAGGGCAGTTGTGGGACTTTTTGAGGATTTTTACCTCTTTACGCACAACTTTGACCCCGATGAGGGGCCATATGGCCCCACCCCACATCCCTCATTTTTTGGCTCATGCTTTCTTTTTCGAACCTATAAAAATTAGAGGGTGTCGCGGATCAAAATCGAAAACTGGTGAGCTATCCCACGCCTAATAGAGCAAATTGAAAAACCGTTTTTTGTGTTCCAAAGTTACAAAAAATTTTTTTAACATGCACTCAAAAAAAACCATTAACTTAAACTTTGGAAAAATTTTCTTCAAAAAAGTTTATAAATTTTCTCACAATTTAGTTAAATTTAACTAAAATTTTGGAAATTTTCCCAACTTTTAGGAAAAAATTTTAGTTCATGGACTGTTAAATAGGCCATAATTTTCCTTGAATGGAATTCCCAAATACATGGAAAAAATTCTTACCGCCAAAGAAATTTTCCCTAAATAAATGAAAAAAAAAATCTTTATTTTTAAGACATATTTCTTAAAACAAAATTTAGTTCAAAAAATTCAGTTTTAGGACGTAATTTACTTCCAATTAGTTCATCATATTTATCTTCTTTAATTTGAGGAAGTTTTTTCCATAAGTTTAGTAAATTTTTCATAACATGAAATTGTTTAGTTGATTTATTATTTTTTTTTTCATGCTTGCTTGTAGTTCACATTTTGTTTATTATTTGTAGTATATGAAAAAGAGAGTTTGGTCTTGTATAACAAGTAATAAATTTAATGTTTACATTTTTTTCTACACATGTATGTGTGAGGGAAAAAATAATATTTTAATCACAACAAAGGCCTTGGCTTTGGCGTGTTTTCCCATAGTCTGGGAACAAACGTTAAAGACAAAGTCTTTGTTGTAATTTAACTTTAAAAACTAATGAAATTTATTACTTGAATATAAGAAACAAACGTTTTTTTTATATTTTAAATAAAAAATTTACATAATGAGAATTCTGTGTGTATTAGCATGCGATTCTATAAATAAACCAATAAAAATATGAAATTAAATAATTTTTAGGAAAAATGTCCTCATCAAAAATGTTTTTTTAACTAAAAAATGGGAAATTTTTTCCCACTTTCTAGTTCAAATTGGTCCTAATTTTAAAGAAAAATATGGACTAAAAAGTAGGAATACATGGCAATGGAGCTAAATCATTATCACTTTTCCTTGGATTTAGTTAATTTTCCCATTTTTTAGTTAGTTTTTTTTTTTTGAGTGTGATAATGTTTTTAGGCTGTCATCAAATGTTTTTTTTTGCATCAATTTTTTTTTTTTCATCAATTTTTTTTTTCATCAAACTTTTTTTTTCATAATTTTTTTTTCATCAAATTTTTTTTTTCATCAAATTTTTTTTTTCATCAAATTTTTTTTTTCATCATTTTTTCATCAATTTTTTTATGAATTTTTTTTCATCAAATTTTTTTTTCATCAAATTTTTTTTTTCATCAATTTTTTTTTTTCATTAATTTTTTTCATCAATTTTTTTCATCAAATTTTTTTAATAAAATTATTTTTATTATTAAATTTTTTTTTCTTCAATTTTTTTTTCATCAATTTTTTTTTTCATCAATTTTTTTTTTTTTTGCAAATTTTTTTTTTTCATAATTTTTATTCATTAATTTTTTTCATCAAATTTTTTTTTCTTTTCATCAAATTTTTTTCTTTTCATCAATTTTTTTTTCCATCAAATTTTTTTTCCCCTTAATTTTTTTTTCATAATTTTTTTTTTTTCATCATTTTTTTATCAAATTTTTTTTCCCATCAATTTTTTATTTCATCAAATTTTTTTTTTTCATCAAATTTTTTTTTCATCTATTTTTTTTTTTTCATTAATTTTTTTTTCATCAAATTTTTTTTTCATCAAATTTTTTTTTTCATAAATTTTTTTCTATCATATTTTTTTTCATCAATTTTTTTTTATCAAATTTTTTTTATCAAATTTTTTATTATCAATTTTTTTCTCATCAAAAAATTTTTTTTTCATATTTTTTTCCATCAATTTTTTTTACATCAAAAAATTTTTCTTTTCATCAAAAACTTTTTTCATCAAATTTTTTTTTTCACCAAAAATTTTGGGTTCATTAAATATTTTTAACATAATTTTGTTTATCGTGAAAAAAATATTTTTTTTTTACTAAAACTACTTTTTCACCAAGCCTAAGCTTTTCGCACAAAAATTTTCCATTTGTTTATCAAATGTACATATAACAAGTGAGAGTGTTATATTCTTTGGTGCCGAATCTTATATACTCTCCAAAATGTAAAAACACTTTTTTGCACTTATTTTTGCACTCACTTACGAAATGTACAGCTCTTTTGGTTCTTTAATTGGGTCCTCGACTGATATTTCAATTCGTTTTGCATGGAATAGCAAAGTAATATAACATTATTTTTTCTAAAAAAAACTTTGCTTTGGCAAGTACACCCAAATCTTCCGCAAAACATTATCATGATTTAATGTTTTGGGCACAAGTACAAAATTCGCAGGCATTTTTCATAGATATCCCACTCGCATCCCACTAAGCGACTCCATAGCTCTTAAAGGAAAAGACCTAATCTTTCTTTTGAGTAAAAAAAAGGGCCCAATTTGAGGAAAAATCAAAAAAGTTTTGGATTTTTTTTTTTTTAAATCCAAAACAAAAATTTATTTTTTATTTTTTTATAATTTTTTTTCGATAGACTGAAGAAATAGCTATCTAAACTGTTTGGAACACATTTTGCTAAAAACAATAGGTAAGAAGTTACATGGATGAGAATAAACACCTCTTTGGCCAAAATGTCAAATTTCGACCCTCTCTAACTCAGAGAGTCCTTGACCGATCTCGTTCAAAAATTGTGTCTGAACTACTATCCAATAGGACTAACCTTGGTGCAAATTTCATCCCGATCGAAAGATATCGGTTTCAAAAGTTGTGTCAGTTGACACGAAAACAAACCCCCATATGTTTATTCCCAGCAAAAAAGTGCGGAGTACTTCTATTTGGAGTGCTTTAAAACTATAACAAATGTAATGAAATACAACAAAAATAACAAAAAAAAACAAGAAAAAAATGCAAAGGCATTCTTTTCTACTCCATAAAAAGTTGTTATTCACACTTAACTCATTACCTTCCACGACACTCCCATACAAAAGTAAGTAGATATTCAGTAGATAAGAAATACTCCGAGCTTTCAAACAACTTCCAACTACTTCCCTGGAGTAGCTCTTATCTACTGAATATCTACTTTAGAGTGTCCCTTATTTTGGAAATGTTGGAAATCTTGAGACGGTACCCGCTCATTTTTTTTCCTTTTGACTTAAAAATAACTCAGGAAAAATTTTACGCCCCTAGGACCACGCCTTCCCTACGCGACGGGGCCTTAAAGAGCGGGGCCTAAAAAATCATTTTTCCATACAAACCAAAAAAATTTTTTTTTGATTTTTAATTTTTTTGTTATTAATTATTATATTACTTGGTTTGCTTATTCACGACAAAAAATTTGATTTTGGAGGGATAAGTCTTTCAGCGCTAAAAAATTTTTCGCAAAAAAAAAATTTGGGCGGCCGGGGTCCTACAGTAAAAAATTTTTAAAAAATATTTTTTTTTAGTTTTGACCAGCAACGGTTTTAGCTGCTATGTTGCTTTAAATGATATATATTCCAAAAAAAAAAATTATTCATATCTGTGACATCTTTATCTTTTTCGAAAAAAAAAATTTTGAGCCGTAGGAATCCTACGGTAAAAAATTTTTAAAAAATATTTTTTTTTAGTTTTGAAAAGCAATGGTTTTAGTTTTTATGTTGTTTTTAATGATATATATTCCAAAAAAAATATTATTCATATTTGTGACATTTTTATCGTGTATCGAAAAAAATCATCAATGCATTTTTTACCCTTTTTTAGAACACGATTAAGATGTCACAGATACAAAAAATATTTTTTTATGAATATATATCATTTAAAGCAACATAGCAGCTAAAACCGTTGCTGGTCAAAACTAAAAAAAAATATTTTTTAAAAATTTTTTACTGTAGGACCCCGGCGGCTCAAAATTTTTTTTTGCGAAAATTTTTTAGCGCTGAAAGACTTATCCCACCAAAATCAAATTTTTTGTTGTGAATAAGCAAACCAAGTAATATAATAAATAATAACAAAAAAATTAAAAATAAAAAAAAAAATTTTTTGGTTTGTATGGAAAAATGATTTTTTAGGCCCCGCTCTTTAAGGGCCCGTCGCGTAGGAAAGGCGTGGTCCTAGGGGCGTAAAATTTTTCCTGAGTTATTTTTAAGTCAAAAGGAAAAAAATGAGCGGGTACCGTCTCAAGATTTCCAACATTTCCAAAATAAGGGACACTCTAATCTACTTACATTTGTATGGAGGTGTCGCGGTAGGTAATGAGTTAAGAGCTGAATATCTATGTATTCTGGAGTAGAAAAAAATTTTTGTGTGTTTTTGTCTTGTGTTTTTTGTTATTTTTGTTGTATTTCATTACGTTTGTTATAGCTTTAAAGCACTCCACTGGGAAGTCGTAATGACTTTTTTGCAGGGTTATTACTCGGGATTACTTAAATTTTTTTTTTTTAATTAAACTCAAATTTTTTCCTCCATATTGTTGTCTGTGTACTTTTTCAAGGAGTAATCAAAAAAAAAAATTTACATTTCCAGCCCGCAGCCCCATCTTTTCTCAAACAAATCAAACATTTCAAGGTCTCACAACAATTAGAGCATTAGAAGCTGAATCAGTTTTGGAAGCCGAATTCTATGATCATCAAAATGCAAATACTGGAGCATGGTTTCTATTCCATTCAAGTATTCGGGGTTTTGCCTTGTGTGCAGAAATTCTTTGTATATGTTTGTTAGCTATAGTCACATATAGTTTTCTACTTTTACATAACAATTTTAAAAGTGGTGATGTTGGCTTGGCAATTTTACATTCGTTTACGTTGCTTAATATGTGCCAGTGGGGTATGCGACAATCAGCTGAATTGGAAAATCATATGACTAGCGTGGAACGTGTTATGGAATATGTTAATCTACCAGAAGAGCAGGCCTTAGAAATTCATGAACAATATAAGCCTGAACAAAAATGGCCCACTAAAGGATGTATAGAATTTATTAAATTCCATTTAAGGTATAATCCCAATGACCCCTTTGTTTTGAAAAATCTGAATTTTACCATAGAACCTAAAGAGAAAATTGGTATAGTTGGAAGGACCGGAGCTGGTAAATCTTCAATAATTCAGTCATTATACCGTTTGGCTTATAATGAGGGAATTATACGCATAGATAATGTAGATATTGCAACAATAAGTCTATATGATTTAAGAAGTAAACTATCAATTATACCACAAGATCCGGTATTATTTTCGGGTACTTTACGTTATAATTTGGATCCATTGGAAGAATATAATGATGAGAAAATGTGGCAGGCTTTGGAAGATGTAGAGCTTAAGGAGCATGTTGCAAAATCAATGGGTGGCTTAAATTGTACCCTGTCTGATGGTGGTTCAAATTTCAGTGTAGGCCAAAGGCAATTGGTGTGCTTGGCTAGAGCTATATTAAGGCAAAATAAAGTATTAATTTTAGATGAGGCTACTGCAAATGTAGATCCAATGTAAGTTGAAGGAGGTGTGTTTATTTTCCAAACCTTTACTAATTTTTGAATTTTTCTTACCATTTTAGTACCGACAATCTTATACAAAATACCGTACGCAATAAATTTGCCGAATGCACGGTATTGACAATAGCCCATCGTTTACACACGGTCATGGATAGTGATCGTGTTTTAGTAATGGATGCTGGTCAAGCTGTTGAACTGGGACATCCTTATGAATTGTTACATAAATCGAATGGAGTTTTACGTAGTTTAGTAGATGATACTGGCAAAGAAGCTGCCGCATCTCTATTACAAACAGCTTATGAGAAATTTAAATCCGAAAAGCGCTAATATGGTTTGCGTACACAGAAAAAAAAAAATTGTCAAAACAATTAATTTCATTGTTAATACAATTAAACATTTAATTGAAACTGAGCCTACATTGGATATTGTCAATACATCAATGACTTTTGTTACTTTTTTAAAAAAATAAATCTAAAAATAGAATAATCTAAAAATAGAAATAAATAACCTAAAAATACAAATAAATATATAAAAAAAAAAAAAAAAAATTTTTTGCGGAAAAATTTTTTTTCGCGGAAAAAATTTTTTTTCGCCGAAAAATTTTATTTCGCTGAAAAATTTTTTTCGCAAAAAAACAATGCATTTTCTAAATTTATATTTAAAAAAATTTCTGCGAATTTTGTACTCTTGCCCAAAACATTAAATCATGATCATGTTTGTTATATTCCTAGTAAAATCTTGGTAATAAGTCCCCATTACCGCCTGCTTTCTATGTAATGAGGACTCGTTACCTGGTCGATTACTTCTTGTTAAAAATAATGAGTTACCGATAACCTCATACAGAACCGGTTACTTCTTATTAACAAATAATGAGTTACCGATAACCTCAGTGTCTCTTAACAATTTTTTCATTTTGTTGTTGCACCAACAACAAAATACATGTAAAAAATTTGCTGTCTGCTGCTTGCTGCTGTATTGTGAAGAGACACTCATACAGGACCGGTTACTTCTTGCTAACAAATAATGAGTTACCGATAGCCTCATACAGAACCGGTTACTGGTAAATACGATTTAAAATATTTGATAAGTTGTCCAAATAAATTTTTTTTTATTAAACTTAAAAAAATGCTAAAAAAAATTTAGAAAGAACAGCACATTTAGCTTAAAAAAGATTAACATTACTCTACTTTTTCTAATAAAACTCCGATAACAGAAATTTAAATTCAAGAATACTGATTAAAATTGGGAACAGGCAAATTAAAGTTTAGAAAACCAAATTGATATTTAAAAATCTGGATCTAGCTGACACTTGATAGTGATTTATGAGTCTTAATTAGTCTTTAGATAACTTTTAATGAAGTTTTCTGGGTTTTAATTGGCTTTTTCTAAATTTTAATTGTTTTTCTAGAAATTTTGGGGCGTTTTCCAAATTTTAATTTAATTTATTTGTTTGCCTTGTTGTTTAAAGTATGTTAAAACAGGTTAAAAGGTAAAAAACCATCACAGACAGCATTTCCCTTAAAAACTTATTCACTCTTATATAGACTAAAATTTAAGATGGTGTTTAATGCGGTTTCCATGGGCTGAGCAGCAGTCGCTTCTGTATATTTGTTATTGGTGCTGCCCTAAGCAGCCAAATGCCCGTTTCTACGATGTTCCAAGATATATTTTTGATTCTTGTATTATTTAAATTTTACAATCAAACATTTGGAGGGATGGATATCAACGTAAATATTGGTTCCGTTGGTTTTTCTTACACTTAGATTGTATAAATTTTCCTGCTTGGTTGCTCTTAAAATAACCGCGTTTAACGTGAACTTTATCATCCTGACGAATATGCATAAAGCGAACATTTTACTTTTGACGCAATTCCTTGCTGAGGGAAGACGGTCAATTTTTGGGACTAATGTATGCTGTTATTTGGTAGCATTTTTGTAAGGAGTGGGTAACGAGTTATTTTTGGGCTACTAGTAGCTTATTATTTGTGGTACTAATGTATGTAGTTTTTCAGTAGCATTCTCGTAAGCAAGTGGATATGCGGTCATTACTCCAATGACATCGCCATGTTAAAATAATGAGTGTTTCACCAACCTAGTAACTACACACAGAAAATAGATTCAGTTGTTGCAACTGAATTGTTTGCCAACTGAATTTTTGCGGTTGCACCAACTATCACAATATTCAGTTGCCTCTACTGATAGTTCAGTTGTCGCTACCGGTAAATATCTATTATAAGAACCGAATATTTTTATGTTAAAATTTACATTGGTTAGAGTGATCGAATTTTAAAAAGCGTTATATAGTTGTACCAATCAATATTTTTTTAAACTGTTTCTTTTGAAATAAAATTTTTAATATTTTTTTCAAGCATTTTTTTACTAATTTATTTGATAGTAAAAATTTTTTAATTTAAAAAGTGAAATAAATACATACAAAAGAAAAAAATTTCGGACTCTAATGATTTCTTGGAAACTATTCCATATGTTTTTATAGTTGGCTCAAAATTAAAGTTGCGTGTGAAAGTATCTAAAATAAGATTTATTGATTTAAATTGTTTGTATTTCGGCAGTGTCAACTTACCGTCAAAATTTGTAACATTTTTTACGGAATTTTACAAGAGTTTTATTTTAAAATTTTAAAAAACGTCTGAACACAATAACATTTTTCTTTAAACTAATTACTATTTTAATTTTTTGACGTTTTAGTTTTATAATCGAAATGAAATCCTAACGACTAATTATTAGTTAAGAATACCAATACAAATTAATAATTTAGTAAAATTTTTCAAAAATAAAAAATTATTGAAAATTTGGTTAAGTTAACCAACATTTTCAGTTGTGGATACTATTTCCTAATGTTTTTTGAATTTATTAATTTAAACAAATGATTATTGATCGAGAGGGAAAATAAAAACTAAAAGAATCGGTTGTACTTACTAAATATTTTTCAAAAACTTTTTTATTTTTTAGTTTGGGTATTAGAGGTGTCCTTAAAAACGAAAATCATCTTTTTACACCTGGTAGGGTCCTAAATTCTTCTTTACTATCTAAAAATGAGTGAGCCAAAATTTGGGGACAATCGGCTAAAAATAACTCGTGCCGAAAATGGATTGAAGTTTTGGGGCATTCATATATGAAAGAAAAACCCTTTTTTTGTCGTTTTTGGTAAAATGTTGGTGTTTGTTATTTTTTGTTAATTTTTTTGTGAAACAATACGAAAATGGTACTAAATTACCTTTCCAAAAAGACTAATAAAATTAAATTCGGATAAAAAGCAAGCATTTTACGCATACATGCCCCAGACCATTTTATGGGTTTTAAAGCCAGAATTTCAAAATTTTTAAAATTTTTAGGCAAAAAAATAAAAAAAAAAAAATTTTACTTTATGATCATATTGAGAACATGTTTACGATTAAAAATAGCAGATATGGTAGTCAAGCTTTTTTTTTATTTGGCGCGGGTAGTGATAAAATTTCCGCGGATTCCAAATAAAATGCGTTTTTATACAATAATTAAGCAAATTTTTGAAAATTTGTCCTCTATTGTGCGGATCGAAGTGTAAAACGTAAATTCTGTAACTTTTGAGAAATCGGATATATGCAGATATTTTGTATTATAGAAATGTATAACGTCTCAAATTTGTCATTTCACCTCGACGAAAAGGGGTTAAAGATGCCCGAATTCTCAAAAAATTTACAGAATTTATGTACTTCACTTCGTATAATACAATACAGAAAATTTTTTCCCATATTTGCTAAATTATTTTAGAAAAACTCATTTTCTTTGGAATCCGCGGAAATTATATCACTACCCACGCCAAATGAAAAAAAAAAGTTAGACTACCATATCTGTTAGTTTTTATCTATAACATGTATTTAATATAATTAAAAAGTAAAAATTATTATTTTTTATTTTTTTGCCTAAAAGTTTTAAACATTTTTAAATTTTGGCTTTAAAAATCATGCAATGGTCTGGGGCATGTATGCGTAAAATGCTTATTTTTCTTCCGATTTAAATTTCTTTAAGCTTTTTGGAAAGGTAATTTATTACCATTTTCATATTACTTAACAAAAAAATTAACAAAAAATAGCATATACCAATATTTTTCAAAAAACTAGAAAAAACGTGTTTTTTCATCAGATAAGAGTGTCCCAAAACTTCAATCCATTTTCGGCACGAGTTATTTTTATCCGATTGTCTCCAAATTTTGGCTCACTCATTTTTAGATACAAAACTACAATTTAGGACCCTACCACGTATTAAAAAGTGATTTTGAAAAATTACCTTAGTCGTTAGGACACCTTTATTGGGTATATTAACCAAATTATTAGTTGTTGATACATCCATTCGGTCACGATTGATAATTAATTATTACTGAATTTATTTATTTGGTATGGTGATAAAAAATTTACAATAACAACTAAAAATTTATAAGATTTATCAAAATTCTGTTTTCATTATGGAATTCCAACTAAACATTTCTCTGTGTGTAGCTACCACCATCTATTTTAAGGCGAAAACCCCATTACTTGGTAATAGAAGTTTTTACTGGGTTACTTTGCTATTCCATGCAAAACGAATTGAAATATCAGTCGAGGACCCCATTAAAAAACCAAAAGAGCTGCACATTTCGTAAGCGAGTGCAAAAATAAGTGCAAAACAGTGTTTTTATATTTTGGAGAGTATAAAAGATTCGGCCCCAAAGAATATACCACTCTCACTTGTTTTATGTACATTTGATAAACAAATAGAAAATTTTTATGCTTAGACTTGGTGAAAAAGTAGTTTTTGTAAAAAAAATGATTTTTTTTTCACGAAAAACAAAATTATTACCCAAAATTTTTGGTGAACAAAAATTTTGATGAAAAAAGTTTTTGATGAATTTTTGTGATGAAAAGAAAAATTTTTTGATGTAAAAAAAAAAGATGAAAAAAAATATAAAAAAAAAATTTTGGTGTGAAAAAAATTGATAATAAAAAATTAGATAAAAAAATTTAAAAAAAAAAAATGATGAAAAAAAATATGATAAAAAAAATTTACGAAAATAAAAAATTTGATGAAAAAAAAAATTATAAAAAAAAAAAACTATAAAAAAAGTTTGATGAAAAAAAAATTTTGTGAAAAAAAAAAAAAATTTGATGAAAAAAAAAGTTTGATGAAAAAAAAAAAAAAAAATTTAATGAAAAAAAAAAATTTGATGAAAAAAAAAAAAATGTTGGTGAAAAATAATTATGTTACTTTTTATTCACCAGCTGGTGAAAAATGGTTTTATTCACCACGAGGTGAATTATTATCCAAGTTACAAACCCAAGTTATTAACATTTTTTGTTTTAAGAAAATTAAAACAGTAATTCTTGTTTTCTTTTTCGTTAATTGTTAGCTTATATAGTCAAACTGAGGTGGCGTCCTGCAACTTTTTTAAAATTAGACACCAGCCATAAAACATTATCATGTTAAAAATCATCCACCGACACCTGGCATCGAACCCGCAACGTTCATGCTACAAGTCTAGCACACTACCACCGTGCTATTTCTCATATATACCCAGCAAAAACATGGTAATGAGTTGTGAAAAGTAATCATTACCAAGTACATTATTTATAATGAGTACCCATTACCATTAACATTATTTTAAGCCCAAAAGTAACTACTTCTCCGTAATATGTTAAAAAAGCACATCTAAGTAATAATATATCCTTGCACTTGCACTGAAAAAAAAACCTTCGTGATATAATGAAATGGATTCATAATTTTGTTTTCATTTAACCAATGAAGGAATTCATAAGCTTAATTAAATGTCATGCATATTGGGAACAAATTTCATAAAATTTGCTTCATTAGATTTCATAATTTCATTTAAAAAATGTCATTAAATTTGTTTATAAAACTTGTTGTTTTTTGTCGTCTGTCGAGTCGAGTCTGTTAAGTGTCTCTTTACAATACAGCAGAAAGCAGCAGACATCAAATTCTTCATACAGCAAACAATAAAAGGCATGTGGAAAATTTGCTGTCTGCTGCTTGCTGCTGTATTGTGAAGAGACACTAAGTCTATTTTTGGCGCGAAAAATGAGACAAATAAAAAAACAGCTGATCGGAACGGCACAAGTTTTCACGTAATTTTTTTAGACTTTCTTTACGAAAAATTATATATTTACTAAAATTTGATTTGTTTTATATTATTTCGCGGTTTTACTTTTGTATTTAAATTCAACGATATAGTGTGAGAAAGTGAAAAATAAATATTAAAAAAAACTGTAAATAAAAGTGTGTTGTTTTTTTTTTGTGGTTTATTTTGTGGCTTAAGTCAAGTTTTTCTCCACCCCTTTAAATCTAAATCCGACTAAGGACCTCATCCTGAGTCCAGTGGTACCACTTTTGTCGGTGGCAAACGACCGCAAGGGGGTGGGTGCGACTTTAAAGTTGCAAATGGAGGGGTGGACGTAAACTTGACTTAAGCCCAGACTTTTTATACGCAAATTACTAAGTGAAAACTATAAATAAAATTCTACCTTAAATTAAATAGTTTCAGTGACGGTTCCACGTGACTCATCAAAAATTGTTATAAATGATTTTCATTAATTTACATTTTGTGTTGTAAATTTTCTTACTAATACCATATTCGTATTCATTTAAACTAGTTTAATTTTTCGTTTTCCCCATACAATTTAAATGTCAAATTTAAACGGCGTTTAATTTTGTCAGATGAATTGCATGGGGAAACGAATAATTAAGCTAGTTTAAATGAATGCAAATACCCAGCAAAAACATGGTAATGAGTTGTGAAAAGTAATCACCACCAAGTACATTATTTATAATGAGTACCCATTACCATTAACATTATTTTAAGCCCAAAAGTAACTACTTCTCAGTAATATGTTATAAAATCACCTCTAAGTAATAATATTTTCTTGCACTTGCAGTTTTTAACCTTTACAATTCAATTAACTTAAAAAGTACTTCAAAACCTAATAAAAATTAAGTTTAAGTAAAAACAAGTTAAATTTAAAAAGTTTTAATTAACTAATTATTTTACTTCTTATTGGTAATGGGTTTTTACTCCTTATTTGTAATCCGAGGCAGTAACTACTTATTTATCTCCATACTCTTCACTAGTTATTTTTGTCTCACGCCCTTGTTAAAATAATTAGTGTTTCATTCAATAAGTAACTACTTATTAACATCAGTTTCGGATTACAAAACCCATTACTAGTAAGGCCAATTTTTGCTGGGTATGGTATTACCTACTGCTATTCCACATTTAATCAATGCATACGTTCATACATTTAATGACAAAATTCATTAAACGTTTTTAGCAAGTGTTACGAATATTTTCATTATTTCCATGTAAGTTTTCATTGAATGGAACTTTAATGACACCAGTTTCATTGATCAAATGAAACCTGTCTTCGGTTGAAAACGTGAGTCATTTTTCATTAAGCCTATGTCAATTTTCATTATTTTCACGAAGCTTTTTTTTCAGTATGCAGTTGTTAACCTTTACAATTCAATTAACTTTAAAAGTACTTAAAAACTTAATAAAAATTACGCAATTTTTAAGTTTTGGTAAAAACAAGTTAAATTTTAAATGTTTTAATTAACTAATTACTTTACTTCTTATTGGTAATAGGGTTTAACTCCTTATTAGTAATCCGAGTCAGTAACTACTTATTTATCTCCATACTCTTCACTAGTTATTTTTGTCTCACGGCCTTGTTAAAATAATTATACCCTACACCACTTTGTGGTACAGGGTATATTGAGTTTGTGATGATGTTTGTAACTACCCGAAATATTGGTCCCAGACCTACCTTCAAGTATACCGATCGACTCAGAATTACTTTTTGAGTCGATTTAGCGATGTCCGTCCGTCCGTCCGTTCGTCCGTCCGTCTGTCCATCTATTGGTTTAAGCACGATACAGGTCGCAATTTTCAATAAATTGACTTGAAATTTGAAACTAAAGCATCTTTTGGCCCAAGGACGAAGCCTATTGAAATTGGAAAAAATCGGTCCATATTAAGATCTAGCCCCCATACAAACGCCCCATTTGGATTCGGCTTAAATGATTCTAATAACCGTATTATAACAGATATCGCTTTGAAATTTAGCATGTAATCAATTTTTGTATGCACAAATCACCATTCGAAATTTCTAAGGAATCGGGTGAGTCCTTCTGGTAGTCCCCATACAAACCACCATCCCGATGTTCACATAATTCCCTCAAAATTCATAAAAATTGAAATATTTGATAAAAATTGTATTTTTAGGTGTTAAATGTGTCCTTTAGTAACCTAATCAAATCGGAATATAATTAGACCATTTTTGGACTTAGTCCCCCATATAAAAATTTCGACTGATATTCAGTTAAATCGGTCTATTGACAAAAAAAATACACCAATTCCTCTAAAATTTGATCTGTGTGTGTTTTCTACACTAAATAAATATCTATCAAAAGACAGATGCAATCGGTCCATGTTTGGACTTGGGACCCAGGGTATCATATATAAAGTGGGTAGGGTATCATATATAAAGTGTCTGTAGAATCAGTGTGTACTCTTTGCTGTTTTTACAATAATAAAAAATGTAGCAATTTATTTAAAAATAAATAATAATGTGGCATCACACATGTTTAAAAAATTTTAAATAGAATAACAAAAAAATAATCTCAAATTAAAAAAAAAAAAAAAAGTGTTCCCCCAACTGGCAGCGAACCCGCAACCTTTATGATTCGAGTCTGGCGCACTACCACCTTACTATCTTCACATACATGTTTGTTTGATTAAATGAGTTTATAAAGTGTCGGTGTTATTAATAAAATAAAAATGAATTGTTGTCACATTAACAATATACATTGTTGATACAATTAAAAACGCTGTTGAACTAGTATTTCATTGTTAACAATTTGTTTGGTTACTTTTGATTTTACGATATTTTTTTCTGTGTATTTCTAGACAGAATATAGTTAATTTCAATTATTTAAAATATTTTAATATTTTTTTGCATTAAAAAAAAGATTTTATTTTTAAAAACATAAAATTGGTTGTTGTATTTGGTTTATCATGTTTTCTTTTCGCGAAAATGTTGCACTTTTTCTGCCCTTTTTCTTAAATCGCTTTTTGTGTACATTAATAAACACAAACCACATATGATCTTGTTATCAAATCAAAAGTATTTTCGTGTTATATCTAATTGTTTATAAAAAAATCTATCGTGGGTTTTTTTTTTTAATATTCTGGAATAGAAAAGAAAGCCTCTTCGTTTGTTTCTTGTGTTTTTTGTTATTTTTGTTGTATTTGATTACATTTGTTATAGTTTTTTACTTAGATTTTTTACTTAAATTAGGAAATCTGGCTACAAAAATAATTGCAACCGTTTAAAGTGTTCGTATGCAAAAGGAATCCTACTTTGGGGGGTTCTGATCTCTAGGGTCTAGCTTCCAAACTCAAGCTTGGAAATACGTTAGCTATGAAAATTTCAAATTTCATGGCAATTGCTCCAGTACTTACTGAATGGCTAAATTATTTTCAAAAAATTACCCATATCTCCCACTATGGGATGTAAAATTCAGAAAAAACATTTTCCGCTACGCCTACTCGAAATATGTTTTCAAGTGTCCGGCCAAGCTGGGGAATGTAATGATAAATATTTTCATAGTACAGTGATGAATATTGCATAGCTCAGTGTATAGTTAGGAAATTGGTGAATTCTGGTTATAGCGCGTGAATGTCATAAAAAGAGTTTATTTACTTATATAAAATTTCTTCCAAAATAATTAGTTTTTATGTTTGTCGTCAAAAGATTAGAAAAACACATAATTATAAAATACTAGTGTTAGAGAGTACTTTTTCTACCCATAAATAAATTTTAAAAACCCTTAGATTATGACGATTTAAAAAAAATTACGCATTTAGCCGATTTGAGGTTGTTTTGAGTGCAAAATTTTTAAAAATTTTGAGTTCAAAAAAAAGGTTATACTCAAAAAAAGAAAACACTAAAAACACAACAACAGAATGAATCAAATATTAACTCACTTACAAATCAAGAAAACAAACCTAAGTCTGGGGAAAAACCCCCCTAAACTGGCAACACTGGCATGGAGGCAGATAAGAAGCTACAAAAACCATAACAAACACAGATAATAACAATGAGTGGCAAAATATTGAACTATAAAGCGTATGATATATTTTTTACTCTCCATAAAAAAATGGGTCAAATTTATTTTGCCATTTTTATAGCCCAGAGAGTTCTAAGAAATTTGGCATATATTAAGTTGGATAATTCTTAGATAAGTATGGGGCATTCCATGTCCAATCGGACACTGAAATTTTTTAAGATTTTCCCAATTTGTTTACATTTTTTAGTACCCTTTGAAAACTTCATCATGGTAAATTTTCAGATTTTTTGATGATCCGTTCAATAGATATTGAATTTTTAAAAATTTATAGTTTGTTCTTTTACTCAAACTTCTTTTACTCATTTATAACTTCTTCAATAATATACAATATACACAATATATTTTTAATCCAAACATTTTCTCTAAACACACCTACCCTCTATTTTTATACCCTCCAACTACAGTATGGGGGTATACTCACTTTGTCATTCCGTGTGTAACGCATTGAAATATAGGTCTAGGACCCCATAAAGTATATATATTATTGATCAGTGATCGATTCTAAGACATTCTAGCGATGTCCGTCTGTCCGTCCGTCTGTGGAAGACACGATACAGTCCAAAATAAACGCGCTAGACTCCTGAAATTTGGCACATATATGACTTATGTTCATAGGTTGGTTAAGTTCGGAGATTGGCAAAATCGGACCAGGACCAAGGACCCCTTATAAGCCCCACCCCCAAAAAAAAAAAAACGCCCCTGCAATTTTTTTTTTATTTTATTTTTAAACGTTGGAGGGTATACAAGATTCGGCACAGCCGAATTTAACACTCTCACTTGTTAACTCTTAAACGGTCCCCATTTAATTACTAAATTTGGTCTACCGGTCCAAAGGTGCGTCCTAGAGGGGTCATTAGTAGAGTTGTCAATTATTCGCCTTTCAACTTTGTTCGAATAATTCAAATAATTGTTTTTGTTCGTTCGATCAAACGATTAAATCTAAAAAATTATTCGATTAATCGACGAGAATAACGAATAAAAAAGTGTTTACTAAAAAATAGTTTTATTAACAAAACGATAATTTTTTATGTTAAAAATGCATAAAAACCTGAAAATTTCAATAAGAAATTTGGTGTGAGTCGTTGGGGGACGTTGGAGAACACCCTTATTCTCTTCATAAATGTTTACAAATTTATTTTTACGTTACACTTTTATCATTGTTTTGTACTATTTTCTATAACCACGCCGCGGGCCATAGGCGTAGAAACGGGGGGGGGCTGGGGTGGGCAAAGCCCACCCTGGACTCGATATAGCCCACCCCAGACATTTTTGCATTTAGCCCACCCCAGTCAATTTTCCTTTTTTTAATTATTTAAACTTTAATATGCTTAAATCCAAAATTGTCAGGAATATTTATTCAAACTTTTACAAGTAGCAATAAGCCTTCCTATTAGTTCTGCTAGTTGTGAAAGAGGTTTCTAAGCTATGCGTTGAATAAAATCACGGTTAGGAAGTGCAATGCTTCAGGAACGATTTTCAAATTTAGACGTTTTAAATATTAAAAATGAAAAAAGAGTAACGTTTTATTAACTCTTTCCATTAAAAATTGATTTTAATATACTCATTACACTACACTACATTTTCTAAATTATTTTGGCCTCCACATGCCTTCTCGATAGGTAATTTCATTTTTTATGGAACAAGCCCTCAAAACCGACACATTTTTTAATATTTAAAAATTTTATGTATAAGATATTTATAATTTTTTTTTCTTATTCAACCCAGTTGGAAAATGTGTCACTGAGGAAATTTCCACAGTGATTCCTTGAGGAAATGTCTTCAAGCTCTGACAAATCATAGGTAATCCTTGATGACATGTCCTAACATTGTCCGCAATGAATGTTTGCTGTAAGAGTGTGGACAATTCCTCTAAGACGTCTAAAAGGAAATGTCTTCAGAATAGCAGTATATTAAATTACAATTTTAAATCTGGGTAACTCTTCAATTTCCAAGAAAAAAATGGCAACAATATCGATTTATTTAAAATAAAACCAAAATTTAACAAGTAGAATAAAAGTAATAAATAGACAAATAATTTTCAAAATAAAGTTTGGAACAGGTAGTTAGGTGTGGGACTAATAAACTGGAGGTTCCAGGTTCAAATCCAGTTGGGACTAAAAAAGGCGAAAAGTTTTTTCGAAATATGAGAAAGATAATTTATAAAGGAAAATGGATAAAAGTAAAAACTAAAGGAAATACGAAAATTTTTTGCATTTTCGCATGACATTTCCCCAATGAAGTCTTAGGTGACATGTCCCCAGAAGGTCAGCCCTGACCACTACTGACTTTGAGTGCGGACATTTTGAAAATTTGTATGAAACTGTCCTCAACCCAGTACATAGAGATGTCTTGTGGATGTCAGCAGTGACTCTGACATGTCACCGCACCGTCACTGAGGATGGCTCGAGGACGTTGCCAACTGGGAAGATATACATAATTTTTTTTTTTCAAATTCACCAAGAAATCCGGATTCGGCGCAATCAAGGATATAATCAGGACATTATAAGGAAGTTCAAGATGCCCTTTTTATGGTTACATCCTTATAAGTATCCGAATTTTGCAATAAATATCCTGTCCAAAGCAGATATGCAAAGTTAACATTCCAATAAAAAGAACCTAGGGTTAAAGTCCAAAATTCATTAAATAATCCAGAAATTTTTGCAAAAGAGATCAACGTTTTGAACCAAATTTGCATATTTTTTCATAAATTTTTTCGTACCAATTTTTATGATTTTTTTTTTTGGTAAAATTAAATAAAAACAGATTAAAACACATTTCCCAAAACCATTTGCCTCCTAAACACTAATCTGTCATCAGAAAAATTGTATCAAATCGCCTTCTCGAGATATATCCATTTTCAATTTTTGTGGACCAAATAAAAAAAATATTAAAATTAACTTTAACATACACTTTTTCAATATTAAAAAAATTTCGGTTTTGAGGTCTTGGTCCACAAAAAATTAAAAGGCGATTTTATACAACTTTTCTGATGACAGATTGGTGTATAGGAGGCCAAAATACTTTAGGAAATGTATTCAATATGTCTGTGCAAAAACCGTTTAGAGCAGTGTTATTATTTATATATTTTTAACGAAAATAGTAGTTAACTTTAATATTTTGAAATACTTTTTTTGTGATTTCTTGTTATATGTTTTTTAGTTTTAATATTTTTTTTCTATTTTTTTTTTTTTGGGAAGGAGGGGGGGGGGGGGTGGCTTTTGCCCACCCCAGAATGATGGTCTAGCTACGCTTATGCCGCGGGCCGAAAAAATTGCATTTCCTAATCATCTTGGTCCAAATGCAGGTCAATGAACTTCATATGGCATAAAAATATTTTATTTGTTGAACAAATATACAAAAAAAACTTGTAAAAAAATTATGTTTTTCTGGTGGTGTTTTAGTTTTTTAAGTGGGAACATTTTTCCGCTCGTCCGATTTTGCCCCCGAATTTAACCAACCTATGGCAATAAGACATAATCGTGCCAAACTTCAGGAGCATAGCTCTTTTATCGCTATCATGTCTTAAAATCGATTACTGATCAATAATATATATGGGGCATTCCATGTGAAATCGGACACTTTGAAATTTTTTTTTTTTTAGATTTTCTCAATTTATTTACAGTTTTTATTACCCTTCGAAAACCCCTTCGTGGTAAATTTTCAGATTTTTTTTGATGACCTGTTCAAAAGATATCGAATTTTTAAAAATTGGTAGTTTGTTGCTTTACTCAAACTTCTTTTACTCATAACTTCTTCAATAATAGTCCAAATTTCACTATCTCCACTCCCTAAGTAGGCTCCCATACAAAATTACATTTTTATAAAATTTGCTCCAACTGTTATTTGTACGGGAGCCTACTTAGGGAGTGGAGATAAGGCGTAGGTATGTTTTAAAAAAATGTTGTAGGGTAAAAATAAATGGGGGTCGGTCTCACTAATGACCCCTCTCGGACGCATCATTGGACCGGTAGAAGCTGATTAAATAAAACAAATTTACAAAAAATCAAAAAAATTTTATGGGGACCCCCTTAACAGTTAATGATAGAGGGTAGGTGTGTTCAGAGAAGATGTTTGGACTAAAAAAATATTGTGGGTCGGTCATACATTTTGTTGCTCTAAGTCCACTATTAGGGCAGTTAGAGCGGTTGGAGCAAATTTTAAAAAATGTCGTTTTGTGTAAGAGCCCCCTTAGGAATTGGAGATAGGGTATTAGTTTGTTCCAAAGAAATGTTAAGATGCAACAAGTAGAAAAGTTAAATTCGACTTTGCCGAATCTATGAATACCCTCCACAATGCCTTTTTAAAGGATAGTACATTTTTAACGTGAAAAAATTATTTGATTAGAAATATTTTATTTTGCGTAAAAAACTTTTTTTTTGTCATTTAAAAAAAAAAAAAATACTATTTTTTTTTTTTTTAGTGTAAAACTTTTTTGAGTGTAATGTATTTTTTACTGTAAAAATATCTCTGAGTGAATGCACGTACGTATGTACTCAAAATATTGACATTTTTGTAAAAAAAAACTAAATTTTTTTTTTTGAGTGTAAAATTTTTTTTGAGTGTAACATTTTTTTCGAGTGGAATTTTTAAGTTACCAATAAGTTTAAAAAGCATTGCTTTAAAACTAAACAAGTTTGAAATGCATTGCTAAATTACCACCAATGCTTTTAAAACTTGTTTACCACGTGGCATTTAAGATGAACCCAATCTGAAATTCGGGGTTTTGCTTATAACTTTTGAACCACTGCACAGAGGGCCAGACAGATCGATTTCCGGCCAAAAGTCCTTATTTGTAAATTCTCAAAAAAATGTTTACCAGTTTGTTGGGCATATGAGGCATTCCACACCAAATGTCCAGCGAAAAAAAACATGTGTACCGTAAACTTCTGAATACGTGATATGGATAGCCCTATATGGAACTTAGAAAATTGCGTTTTTGGTTTTTCAATTTTTCAAAAACTGGGCTTAGGAGGCGTGGTCAAATATTGGAAAAATGGTCAAATTTGTGGCGAGTTGCCTTGATTAAATATTTATCACATTAAAACGGAATGCACCACAATCTCAAAAATTTACGTTCTTATATAGTTTTGTATGGGCTATCGATTAAATTTTTTTGTTTTGGAAAATTTTCAGAACCCGTTCTGAAATTTTCCATTTTTTAAAAAAGTCAATTTATCAAAAATCCGGCCAATTTTTTTTTTCTTTTTTCTTTATTTTTTTAAAAGTTTAGATGTTTGTCCATCCACATAAAAAAAATCAGAAACACGTTAATCTTTTTTTTCGAGAAAATCGCATTTGAACTTTAAATTTCATAACAATTTAGTAATTTGCTTGTATTTTCTTGTGTCAACAGAGCGTATGACAAATATTTATGCAATTAATATTACTCATTCGCAACTTTAAAAAAAAAAAAATTAATGTGATAAATATTTAATCAAGGCAACTCGCAACAAATTTTACCATTTTTCCAATATTTGACCACGCCTCCTTAGCCCAGTTTTCGAAAATTTGAAAAACCAAAAACGCAATTTTCTTAGTTACATATAGGGCTATCCAAACAACTTATTCAGAAATTTACGGGACACATGTTTTTCTGTAGCGGGACATTTGGTGTGGAATGCCTCATATATAGAAGCAGGTTTTCTGAACTTATCTATATGATCCAAGTACACCCTTTCCTTTGACAGGTCTTCAAAGATAAAAAAGTTGGTAAAAAATTTTTAAAAGTTAAGACAATTTTTTAATTTTTTTTTTCCAAACTTCTATTGCTAATGTTTAACTTTTTGTTTGAGTGGTTCAACCTTATATATAAGCCTTTGCAACGAAAATAACATGGACAAATATAACTCATTTGCCTGGCAGCAATTCTCGTTTTTTGTAAAAAAGATATAATTTTTTAGCTATTTACCTCGCGCCAAAAAAATCCTCAGCGATCCTCAGTTCGATACAATAGGTCTATATTTTTTTTAATATAGAATGGATCCATATCTTTCGAAAAAAGTTGCCCAAACTTGCTCGAAATGATAAATGGCGAAATTACAGCTATATTTGCAGTGGTCCGAGATTTGTTTAAAAAAAAAAAAATTTAACCCAACATAATGTTTTACGGCTTGAATAGTTTTTTTTTTGTCGTCAGAGAGTGCCTAAAGTGTAGGGGGAAAAATATCTACATTTCTAGTATTTTTTTGTAGAATTATGGAAAATATCAGTTACACCATTTCCAATTAAATTCAAAGAGTTTTTATTGAATTTCCAAAATAAAGAAAAAAAGTGAATAATTTGTCGTCACCATTTCCAAAAGTTTTTCTAAAACTAAGTAAGTCATTTACACCATTTCCATATTTATATCAAAAATAAATAAAAAAAATATATAAAAATTATGTGCGTAAATTTAACTTCGGACACTCTTAATACTCTTAAACCTAATTTTTAGTTAGATCAGACAAAGTTAAAATATCTAGTCGCCATATTGTTTCCGCCATATTGAATTTTATCAGTTCGATTTAAAGATAACAGACTCGGAAATTTACAAGGCCACACTTTCAGCTAGCTTCAACAAAGAAAAGGAATATAACTGTTTTTTAATTACTTGTATCAAACTTTACTAAGCATATTTAGTCCGCCATTTTGTTTTTCAAAATGCACGCCAGTAATTCAGATTCAGTAACTCCAAAACCCCCTTAAAACAAAATTTGAGTTAAATCGGACAATTATTAAAAAAATTTGTCCGCCATATTGGATGCGCCATTTTGATTTTTTTCCTTTTTAGTTAAATTTTGAAATCAGCGACCCCAAGATTCTCTAGAAGCACATTTTCAGCCAGATCCAACAACGGTAAAGACTTTTGGTCGGAGTTGGATCATTCTTTAAACTTTAAGAAGCATATTTAGTCTGCCATTTTGTTTTTCAAAATTCGGAGTAATAATTCTTATTCAGTAACTCCAAGACCCGCATAAAACAAAATTTGAGTTCAATCGGAAAATTTTTAAAAAAAATTGTCCGCCATATTGGATTCGCCATTTTAATTTTTTTGGTTTTTAGCAAAATTTTGAAATCAACGACCTCGAATTCCTCTAGAAGCACATTTTCAGACGGATCTAACAACGATAAAGACTTTTGGCCGGAATTGGATCATACTGGCCCTGTGTGCACTGGACCGATTGAGCTGAAATTCAATACCAAATAGACCTGGGGAACAGCAAAGATACATGTCTCGTTTCAGTAGTCTTATTATTGTCTTTCGAAAGTTATCCTGTTTTTTATCTCGTAAATTCGCGAAAACCCCTTGCCGAAATTTACTCTTTTGCTCATAACTTTTGAACCACTGGATCGATTTGGCTGGATTGCAATACCGACCTGACCAGGTAAATGACCAACATATATGTTAAACTTCAGTAGCCTCTGTAAAGTTGTTCAAAAGTTAGCGTGTTTTCTACGGACAGACAGACAGACAGACGGACGGACGGACATCGCCAGATCGACTTAAAATCGATCGAGGATCATGAATATATATACTTAATGGGGTACTAGACCAATATTTCGATGTGTTACAAACGGAATGACAAACTTATATATACCCTCTATCACTAGAGTGGAGGGTATAAAAATTAATGGGGGTCGGCCTTATAAATGACCCCTCTAAGACGCACCATTGGAGCAGTAGAAATGATTTTAAGATTGGAAAATTACAATAAATTTTTTTCAAAAAATTTTAAAAAATAGTAATAATCGTTATCCCACGATCCTTCTGGGCAAACAATTTGTAGAATCAATAGAAGTTTTACACAAAAAAATTTCGAAAAAATCGAAGAGTACAAACATTTTCAAAAATGAGATTTAAATTTAAAAATTTAAAAATCGCATACTAGAACGCTTTTAAGAATTTTTTTGGAATATTTTTTTTAGAAATTACGAAAAAAAACAAAAATTTTGAAACAAAAAAATTTGAAATTTGGACCATTATTGAAGAAGTTATGAGTAAAAGAACTTTGAGTAAAGGAGCAAACTACCAATTTTTAAAAATTCGATATCTTTTGAACGGGTCATCAAAAAAATATGAAAATTTACCACGAAGGAGTTTTCGAAGGGTACTAAAAACTGTAAACAAATTGGGAAAATCTAAAAAAAAATTTTTTTCAAAGTGTCCGATTTGACATGGAATGCCCCATATACTTTACGGGGCCCTAGACCGCTATTTCGATACTGTAGTTGGAGGGTACAAAAAAAAATAATTGTTCGATTAAATGACATAAATTAATCGATTATTCGTTATTTGAAAATCGTCATTTTTAAATTAATCGAACAAGAGTTCGGTTTTGTTTGATCGATTATTCGAATTATTCTTAAACCATTTTTTTTATAAAATTTGCTCCAACAGTAATTTGTATGGTAGCCCCACTTAGGAAGTGGAGTAGGCATGTTGTGAAAGAATGTTGGAAATTAAAAATAAATGGGGGTTGGTTTCACTTATAACCACTCTAGGGCGCACCATTGGACCGGTAGAAGCTGATTAAGAAAAACAAATTTATAAAATATAAAAGAAATTGTATGGGGACTGCCATAATAGTTATAGATAGGGGGTATGTGTGTTTAAAGAAAATGTTTGGACTAAAAATATTTTGTAATTCGGTAATAGATTTAACTGCTCAAGATGCACGCTTAGGGCAGTTAGAGCGGTTGGAGCAAATTTTAAAATATGTCACTTTGAATAGGAGCCCCCTTAGGAATTGAAAATAGAGTATTAGTATGTTCTGAAAAAATTTTTAGGCGTAAAAATTAATAGGAGTTGGTCTTGCTATTGATCCTTCTACGACGCACTATTGATTTAAAATTGGAAAACTACAACAAAATGTTTTCAAAAATTAAAAAAAAAAATAGTAATTACACTGTTCTCGAATTTGACATTTTTTTTTAACAAGCTGGGCACCCTACTGGTACAGTTAATTAGAGTACGCTGAATTCAATGGTGCTAGCCGTTTCTCGAAGTTAGCGCTAGTCTTCGCGATATTCGCGATTTAAAATTTTGATGCTCAAGTACAATAAAAACGATATTTTTAAACTTTTTCGATAATTTTTAAATTTAAAACCATTCAAGTCTGATAAACTAACATAATAAGCCATAATACCGTGAATTTTTTCGCGAAAAACATTTTTTGGTTGCGAAAAATCGTTAATTTCTTGAAATAATTGGTTCATTACAAATATTCTTAGTTTAATTTGAAATAACGACATCCTTCTGGTAAAACTAGTTCATGTACACTAAATCCATAGCAATATCAGTTTTTCAAAGTAAGCGTATGTATTAGCGATATTAGCGATTATTTTTTTTTTTAAAAAATTTTTTTTTATATTATTTAGACAACTTCTTAATTTTTATCATCTAAACACTATTGAATATACAAAAAAAAAAAAAAAACATTCGTGGTAATTTTTTTTCGCGAAATTGTTTTTCGATTTTTTTTTTTAATTTTGCTATTAATTTATTAAAATGTGTAGAATACGATACATTGGAAACTTTTTCCAAAAAAAAATTTTCGCGGATTTTTTTTTCTTTTTTCGCGGAAAAAAAAAATTTCGCGAAAAAAACGCTAATACTAGCGCTAACTTCGAAAAACGGCTAGCACCATTAAATTCAGCGTACCCGAATTAGCCGTACCAGCTTGTTAATTTTTTGCGACTAGCACAGTGTTATCATTATCCCACGATCTTTTTGGAAAAAACATTTGTGAAATCGATAGAAGTTTCCAACAAAATTTAAAAAAAATCTAACACATTCTCAAAAACGAGATTTAAATTTTAAAACTTAAAAATCGCGTACAAGAATACTTTTAAGCAATTTTTCGGATTTTTTTTTAAAAGCACGTAAAAACCATAAATTAAAAAATAAAAAAAAAATGGAATTTGGACCATTATTGAAGAATTTATGAGAAAAGGATGTTTGAGTAAAGGAACAAAAAAAAGGAACAAAAAAAAAATCACGTAATTATCGTAAATCACGTGATTCGATAGTATTTTTTTTTTACTCGCGTGAGTAGCAAACAAATTTCGTGCGTGATCGTGAGTGAGTGAAATTGTTGCGCGAATTTTTCGTGATTTTAATTTTTACGTTTTCCAGATTTTTTATGGTCTTTCAAATAAATTTAAAAATTAAAATTAAAAATTAAAATAAATTTAAAAATAAAAATAATATTTTTGGGCAATTCCAAAAGAAACCGCCCCATTATTCGGAATTATGCCATAAAATTTTTTTCGAAATGCCCTTTTACAATTACAAAAACATTTTGAAAATTTAAATAAATGCTTAAAAAATATGACATACATTATTTTTTACATATATTAATTCGTGAGTATTTCATGATCGTGGATACATCGTGATCGTGATTAAAATTGTTTCTACTCACGTAAGCGTGCGTGAGCGTGAGAACAAAAAAAAAAATCGTACGAGATATTGATTGAAAAGTCACTCACGATCCCATCTCTAGAACAAACCACCAATTTTTAAAAATTCGATAGCTTTTGAACGGATTATCAAAAAAATTTGAAAAATTAATTTTTGATTCCATATTTCCATTCTTGCGGCTTTGGTATTCCCGGGAATGTTTCTGTGCCCTGAGACCCGTTTGAGTCGTATGCCAAAGTGCTTGGCTATATTATTTGAAGACGTGTTAAGGACAGATCTTGTTTTCAAAAACAATGACTCCAGCTTTACTGTCGGCATAAATGTTGACTGCGGTTGTAGACAAAATAACGGTTGTAGACATAAACTCTTAAGTTGCAGCTTATGCAGACCAGAATGTAGTTTTGTGTCTACATCGGTTTTTATTTGCCTCAAATATGTGCCAAATTTCCATTAACTGTTTATTAAAAATTGAGTTGATTTTTTAAATAATATCTCGTGCAGCGAGTACATGCAAACAAACTCTATTTTTCGGAAGATTAAGCATTTCAAATAATAATTTAAAAAGAACTAAATAGTTAAGATAACATTAGTGCTAAACATAAACTCAAGGTACAAACATTGTACATTAAGTTAAAATAAATTAGAAATAAGTGAAAGTTGTAGTTTAACTAATTCACGGGTTATCTGGGGTGTCCCGCTACTTTATTTATTTTCAAAATTTTCAACAGAACCGTTTTTAAAAAAATCGCACTCAAACGTCAAAAAATTAACTTTTCAAGCTTATCTCGAAAACGATGAGAGATATGAAAAAATGACTGAGGATCGAAATTATTCCTCGGGGAAAAAATGCAATTAAACTGCGAATTGACATTCAAAAGGCCGTTTTGGTCATATGTTATTTTTTTCGTAAATTGCTTCGTTGCAGTAAAACATTTATAAAAAACGTAGTTCATATTTTGGTTCTTCAACGAAACCGATAAAATCGGAAAACGCACTAAAAAAAATAAATTAAAGCTTTAATTCGGCTGCTGGTTGAACATTTGAACCAAAATGATCACCAAATTGTATTTCAACAAGTACAAACATATTTTTTTTAAA
>CAWUER010000477.1:114347-281798 GCA_963921195.1 Pegoplata infirma
CAAAATTTTAATTAAGTATTTTCTATTTTCATGAAATTTGAGACATTTATGTGAAAATCGGGAAGGTGGTTTGTATGGGGGCTACAAGAAGAACTGGTCCGATTTCCTTGAAATTCGAAACGATGATATGTGAAGACAAAACATGTTTACCTTCCAAATTTCAAAGCGATACCTTCTATAATACGGTTATTAGAGTCATTTGAGCCAAAACTAAAGAGGACCTTTGTATGGGGGCTAGGTCTAAATATGGACCGATTTTTTCGAATTTCAATAGGCTTCGTCCTTGGGCCAAGAGAGACTTAAGTTTCAAATTTCAAGTCAATTGATTAAAAATTGCGACCTGTATCGTGTTTACACCGTTTACATGGACAGACAGACAGACAGACAGACAGACAGACAGACAGACAGACAGACAGACAGACAGACAGACAGACAGACAGACAGACAGACAGACAGACAGACAGACAGACAGACAGACAGACAGACAGACAGACAGACAGACAGACAGACAGACAGACAGACAGACAGACAGACAGACAGACAGACAGACAGACAGACAGACAGACAGACAGACAGACAGACAGACAGACAGACAGACAGACAGACAGACAGACAGACAGACAGACAGACAGACAGACAGACAGACAGACAGACAGACAGACAGACAGACAGACAGACAGACAGACAGACAGACAGACAGACAGACAGACAGACAGACAGACAGACAGACAGACAGACAGACAGACAGACAGACAGACAGACAGACAGACAGACAGACAGACAGACAGACAGACAGACAGACAGACAGACAGACAGACAGACAGACAGACAGACAGACAGACAGACAGACAGACAGACAGACAGACAGACAGACAGACAGACAGACAGACAGACAGACAGACAGACAGACAGACAGACAGACAGACAGACAGACAGACAGACAGACAGACAGACAGACAGACAGACAGACAGACAGACAGACAGACAGACAGACAGACAGACAGACAGACAGACAGACAGACAGACAGACAGACAGACAGACAGACAGACAGACAGACAGACAGACAGACAGACAGACAGACAGACAGACAGACAGACAGACAGACAGACAGACAGACAGACAGACAGACAGACAGACAGACAGACAGACAGACAGACAGACAGACAGACAGACAGACAGACAGACAGACAGACAGACAGACAGACAGACAGACAGACAGACAGACAGACAGACAGACAGACAGACAGACAGACAGACAGACAGACAGACAGACAGACAGACAGACAGACAGACAGACAGACAGACAGACAGACAGACAGACAGACAGACAGACAGACAGACAGACAGACAGACAGACAGACAGACAGACAGACAGACAGACAGACAGACAGACAGACAGACAGACAGACAGACAGACAGACAGACAGACAGACAGACAGACAGACAGACAGACAGACAGACAGACAGACAGACAGACAGACAGACAGACAGACAGACAGACAGACAGACAGACAGACAGACAGACAGACAGACAGACAGACAGACAGACAGACAGACAGACAGACAGACAGACAGACAGACAGACAGACAGACAGACAGACAGACAGACAGACAGACAGACAGACAGACAGACAGACAGACAGACAGACAGACAGACAGACAGACAGACAGACAGACAGACAGACAGACAGACAGACAGACAGACAGACAGACAGACAGACAGACAGACAGACAGACAGACAGACAGACAGACAGACAGACAGACAGACAGACAGACAGACAGACAGACAGACAGACAGACAGACAGACAGACAGACAGACAGACAGACAGACAGACAGACAGACAGACAGACAGACAGACAGACAGACAGACAGACAGACAGACAGACAGACAGACAGACAGACAGACAGACAGACAGACAGACAGACAGACAGACAGACAGACAGACAGACAGACAGACAGACAGACAGACAGACAGACAGACAGACAGACAGACAGACAGACAGACAGACAGACAGACAGACAGACAGACAGACAGACAGACAGACAGACAGACAGACAGACAGACAGACAGACAGACAGACAGACAGACAGACAGACAGACAGACAGACAGACAGACAGACAGACAGACAGACAGACAGACAGACAGACAGACAGACAGACAGACAGACAGACAGACAGACAGACAGACAGACAGACAGACAGACAGACAGGCAGGCAGACAGACAGACAGACAGACAGACAGACAGACAGACAGACAGACAGACAGACAGACAGACAGACAGACAGACAGACAGACAGACAGACAGACAGACAGACAGACAGACAGACAGACAGACAGACAGACAGACAGACAGACAGACAGACAGACAGACAGACAGACAGACAGACAGACAGACAGACAGACAGACAGACAGACAGACAGACAGACAGACAGACAGACAGACAGACAGACAGACAGACAGACAGACAGACAGACAGACAGACAGACAGACAGACAGACAGACAGACAGACAGACAGACAGACAGACAGACAGACAGACAGACAGACAGACAGACAGACAGACAGACAGACAGACAGACAGACAGACAGACAGACAGACAGACAGACAGACAGACAGACAGACAGACAGACAGACAGACAGACAGACAGACAGACAGACAGACAGACAGACAGACAGACAGACAGACAGACAGACAGACAGACAGACAGACAGACAGACAGACAGACAGACAGACAGACAGACAGACAGACAGACAGACAGACAGACAGACAGACAGACAGACAGACAGACAGACAGACAGACAGACAGACAGACAGACAGACAGACAGACAGACAGACAGACAGACAGACAGACAGACAGACAGACAGACAGACAGACAGACAGACAGACAGACAGACAGACAGACAGACAGACAGACAGACAGACAGACAGACAGACAGACAGACAGACAGACAGACAGACAGACAGACAGACAGACAGACAGACAGACAGACAGACAGACAGACAGACAGACAGACAGACAGACAGACAGACAGACAGACAGACAGACAGACAGACAGACAGACAGACAGACAGACAGACAGACAGACAGACAGACAGACAGACAGACAGACAGACAGACAGACAGACAGACAGACAGACAGACAGACAGACAGACAGACAGACAGACAGACAGACAGACAGACAGACAGACAGACAGACAGACAGACAGACAGACAGACAGACAGACAGACAGACAGACAGACAGACAGACAGACAGACAGACAGACAGACAGACAGACAGACAGACAGACAGACAGACAGACAGACAGACAGACAGACAGACAGACAGACAGACAGACAGACAGACAGACAGACAGACAGACAGACAGACAGACAGACAGACAGACAGACAGACAGACAGACAGACAGACAGACAGACAGACAGACAGACAGACAGACAGACAGACAGACAGACAGACAGACAGACAGACAGACAGACAGACAGACAGACAGACAGACAGACAGACAGACAGACAGACAGACAGACAGACAGACAGACAGACAGACAGACAGACAGACAGACAGACAGACAGACAGACAGACAGACAGACAGACAGACAGACAGACAGACAGACAGACAGACAGACAGACAGACAGACAGACAGACAGACAGACAGACAGACAGACAGACAGACAGACAGACAGACAGACAGACAGACAGACAGACAGACAGACAGACAGACAGACAGACAGACAGACAGACAGACAGACAGACAGACAGACAGACAGACAGACAGACAGACAGACAGACAGACAGACAGACAGACAGACAGACAGACAGACAGACAGACAGACAGACAGACAGACAGACAGACAGACAGACAGACAGACAGACAGACAGACAGACAGACAGACAGACAGACAGACAGACAGACAGACAGACAGACAGACAGACAGACAGACAGACAGACAGACAGACAGACAGACAGACAGACAGACAGACAGACAGACAGACAGACAGACAGACAGACAGACAGACAGACAGACAGACAGACAGACAGACAGACAGACAGACAGACAGACAGACAGACAGACAGACAGACAGACAGACAGACAGACAGACAGACAGACAGACAGACAGACAGACAGACAGACAGACAGACAGACAGACAGACAGACAGACAGACAGACAGACAGACAGACAGACAGACAGACAGACAGACAGACAGACAGACAGACAGACAGACAGACAGACAGACAGACAGACAGACAGACAGACAGACAGACAGACAGACAGACAGACAGACAGACAGACAGACAGACAGACAGACAGACAGACAGACAGACAGACAGACAGACAGACAGACAGACAGACAGACAGACAGACAGACAGACAGACAGACAGACAGACAGACAGACAGACAGACAGACAGACAGACAGACAGACAGACAGACAGACAGACAGACAGACAGACAGACAGACAGACAGACAGACAGACAGACAGACAGACAGACAGACAGACAGACAGACAGACAGACAGACAGACAGACAGACAGACAGACAGACAGACAGACAGACAGACAGACAGACAGACAGACAGACAGACAGACAGACAGACAGACAGACAGACAGACAGACAGACAGACAGACAGACAGACAGACAGACAGACAGACAGACAGACAGACAGACAGACAGACAGACAGACAGACAGACAGACAGACAGACAGACAGACAGACAGACAGACAGACAGACAGACAGACAGACAGACAGACAGACAGACAGACAGACAGACAGACAGACAGACAGACAGACAGACAGACAGACAGACAGACAGACAGACAGACAGACAGACAGACAGACAGACAGACAGACAGACAGACAGACAGACAGACAGACAGACAGACAGACAGACAGACAGACAGACAGACAGACAGACAGACAGACAGACAGACAGACAGACAGACAGACAGACAGACAGACAGACAGACAGACAGACAGACAGACAGACAGACAGACAGACAGACAGACAGACAGACAGACAGACAGACAGACAGACAGACAGACAGACAGACAGACAGACAGACAGACAGACAGACAGACAGACAGACAGACAGACAGACAGACAGACAGACAGACAGACAGACAGACAGACAGACAGACAGACAGACAGACAGACAGACAGACAGACAGACAGACAGACAGACAGACAGACAGACAGACAGACAGACAGACAGACAGACAGACAGACAGACAGACAGACAGACAGACAGACAGACAGACAGACAGACAGACAGACAGACAGACAGACAGACAGACAGACAGACAGACAGACAGACAGACAGACAGACAGACAGACAGACAGACAGACAGACAGACAGACAGACAGACAGACAGACAGACAGACAGACAGACAGACAGACAGACAGACAGACAGACAGACAGACAGACAGACAGACAGACAGACAGACAGACAGACAGACAGACAGACAGACAGACAGACAGACAGACAGACAGACAGACAGACAGACAGACAGACAGACAGACAGACAGACAGACAGACAGACAGACAGACAGACAGACAGACAGACAGACAGACAGACAGACAGACAGACAGACAGACAGACAGACAGACAGACAGACAGACAGACAGACAGACAGACAGACAGACAGACAGACAGACAGACAGACAGACAGACAGACAGACAGACAGACAGACAGACAGACAGACAGACAGACAGACAGACAGACAGACAGACAGACAGACAGACAGACAGACAGACAGACAGACAGACAGACAGACAGACAGACAGACAGACAGACAGACAGACAGACAGACAGACAGACAGACAGACAGACAGACAGACAGACAGACAGACAGACAGACAGACAGACAGACAGACAGACAGACAGACAGACAGACAGACAGACAGACAGACAGACAGACAGACAGACAGACAGACAGACAGACAGACAGACAGACAGACAGACAGACAGACAGACAGACAGACAGACAGACAGACAGACAGACAGACAGACAGACAGACAGACAGACAGACAGACAGACAGACAGACAGACAGACAGACAGACAGACAGACAGACAGACAGACAGACAGACAGACAGACAGACAGACAGACAGACAGACAGACAGACAGACAGACAGACAGACAGACAGACAGACAGACAGACAGACAGACAGACAGACAGACAGACAGACAGACAGACAGACAGACAGACAGACAGACAGACAGACAGACAGACAGACAGACAGACAGACAGACAGACAGACAGACAGACAGACAGACAGACAGACAGACAGACAGACAGACAGACAGACAGACAGACAGACAGACAGACAGACAGACAGACAGACAGACAGACAGACAGACAGACAGACAGACAGACAGACAGACAGACAGACAGACAGACAGACAGACAGACAGACAGACAGACAGACAGACAGACAGACAGACAGACAGACAGACAGACAGACAGACAGACAGACAGACAGACAGACAGACAGACAGACAGACAGACAGACAGACAGACAGACAGACAGACAGACAGACAGACAGACAGACAGACAGACAGACAGACAGACAGACAGACAGACAGACAGACAGACAGACAGACAGACAGACAGACAGACAGACAGACAGACAGACAGACAGACAGACAGACAGACAGACAGACAGACAGACAGACAGACAGACAGACAGACAGACAGACAGACAGACAGACAGACAGACAGACAGACAGACAGACAGACAGACAGACAGACAGACAGACAGACAGACAGACAGACAGACAGACAGACAGACAGACAGACAGACAGACAGACAGACAGACAGACAGACAGACAGACAGACAGACAGACAGACAGACAGACAGACAGACAGACAGACAGACAGACAGACAGACAGACAGACAGACAGACAGACAGACAGACAGACAGACAGACAGACAGACAGACAGACAGACAGACAGACAGACAGACAGACAGACAGACAGACAGACAGACAGACAGACAGACAGACAGACAGACAGACAGACAGACAGACAGACAGACAGACAGACAGACAGACAGACAGACAGACAGACAGACAGACAGACAGACAGACAGACAGACAGACAGACAGACAGACAGACAGACAGACAGACAGACAGACAGACAGACAGACAGACAGACAGACAGACAGACAGACAGACAGACAGACAGACAGACAGACAGACAGACAGACAGACAGACAGACAGACAGACAGACAGACAGACAGACAGACAGACAGACAGACAGACAGACAGACAGACAGACAGACAGACAGACAGACAGACAGACAGACAGACAGACAGACAGACAGACAGACAGACAGACAGACAGACAGACAGACAGACAGACAGACAGACAGACAGACAGACAGACAGACAGACAGACAGACAGACAGACAGACAGACAGACAGACAGACAGACAGACAGACAGACAGACAGACAGACAGACAGACAGACAGACAGACAGACAGACAGACAGACAGACAGACAGACAGACAGACAGACAGACAGACAGACAGACAGACAGACAGACAGACAGACAGACAGACAGACAGACAGACAGACAGACAGACAGACAGACAGACAGACAGACAGACAGACAGACAGACAGACAGACAGACAGACAGACAGACAGACAGACAGACAGACAGACAGACAGACAGACAGACAGACAGACAGACAGACAGACAGACAGACAGACAGACAGACAGACAGACAGACAGACAGACAGACAGACAGACAGACAGACAGACAGACAGACAGACAGACAGACAGACAGACAGACAGACAGACAGACAGACAGACAGACAGACAGACAGACAGACAGACAGACAGACAGACAGACAGACAGACAGACAGACAGACAGACAGACAGACAGACAGACAGACAGACAGACAGACAGACAGACAGACAGACAGACAGACAGACAGACAGACAGACAGACAGACAGACAGACAGACAGACAGACAGACAGACAGACAGACAGACAGACAGACAGACAGACAGACAGACAGACAGACAGACAGACAGACAGACAGACAGACAGACAGACAGACAGACAGACAGACAGACAGACAGACAGACAGACAGACAGACAGACAGACAGACAGACAGACAGACAGACAGACAGACAGACAGACAGACAGACAGACAGACAGACAGACAGACAGACAGACAGACAGACAGACAGACAGACAGACAGACAGACAGACAGACAGACAGACAGACAGACAGACAGACAGACAGACAGACAGACAGACAGACAGACAGACAGACAGACAGACAGACAGACAGACAGACAGACAGACAGACAGACAGACAGACAGACAGACAGACAGACAGACAGACAGACAGACAGACAGACAGACAGACAGACAGACAGACAGACAGACAGACAGACAGACAGACAGACAGACAGACAGACAGACAGACAGACAGACAGACAGACAGACAGACAGACAGACAGACAGACAGACAGACAGACAGACAGACAGACAGACAGACAGACAGACAGACAGACAGACAGACAGACAGACAGACAGACAGACAGACAGACAGACAGACAGACAGACAGACAGACAGACAGACAGACAGACAGACAGACAGACAGACAGACAGACAGACAGACAGACAGACAGACAGACAGACAGACAGACAGACAGACAGACAGACAGACAGACAGACAGACAGACAGACAGACAGACAGACAGACAGACAGACAGACAGACAGACAGACAGACAGACAGACAGACAGACAGACAGACAGACAGACAGACAGACAGACAGACAGACAGACAGACAGACAGACAGACAGACAGACAGACAGACAGACAGACAGACAGACAGACAGACAGACAGACAGACAGACAGACAGACAGACAGACAGACAGACAGACAGACAGACAGACAGACAGACAGACAGACAGACAGACAGACAGACAGACAGACAGACAGACAGACAGACAGACAGACAGACAGACAGACAGACAGACAGACAGACAGACAGACAGACAGACAGACAGACAGACAGACAGACAGACAGACAGACAGACAGACAGACAGACAGACAGACAGACAGACAGACAGACAGACAGACAGACAGACAGACAGACAGACAGACAGACAGACAGACAGACAGACAGACAGACAGACAGACAGACAGACAGACAGACAGACAGACAGACAGACAGACAGACAGACAGACAGACAGACAGACAGACAGACAGACAGACAGACAGACAGACAGACAGACAGACAGACAGACAGACAGACAGACAGACAGACAGACAGACAGACAGACAGACAGACAGACAGACAGACAGACAGACAGACAGACAGACAGACAGACAGACAGACAGACAGACAGACAGACAGACAGACAGACAGACAGACAGACAGACAGACAGACAGACAGACAGACAGACAGACAGACAGACAGACAGACAGACAGACAGACAGACAGACAGACAGACAGACAGACAGACAGACAGACAGACAGACAGACAGACAGACAGACAGACAGACAGACAGACAGACAGACAGACAGACAGACAGACAGACAGACAGACAGACAGACAGACAGACAGACAGACAGACAGACAGACAGACAGACAGACAGACAGACAGACAGACAGACAGACAGACAGACAGACAGACAGACAGACAGACAGACAGACAGACAGACAGACAGACAGACAGACAGACAGACAGACAGACAGACAGACAGACAGACAGACAGACAGACAGACAGACAGACAGACAGACAGACAGACAGACAGACAGACAGACAGACAGACAGACAGACAGACAGACAGACAGACAGACAGACAGACAGACAGACAGACAGACAGACAGACAGACAGACAGACAGACAGACAGACAGACAGACAGACAGACAGACAGACAGACAGACAGACAGACAGACAGACAGACAGACAGACAGACAGACAGACAGACAGACAGACAGACAGACAGACAGACAGACAGACAGACAGACAGACAGACAGACAGACAGACAGACAGACAGACAGACAGACAGACAGACAGACAGACAGACAGACAGACAGACAGACAGACAGACAGACAGACAGACAGACAGACAGACAGACAGACAGACAGACAGACAGACAGACAGACAGACAGACAGACAGACAGACAGACAGACAGACAGACAGACAGACAGACAGACAGACAGACAGACAGACAGACAGACAGACAGACAGACAGACAGACAGACAGACAGACAGACAGACAGACAGACAGACAGACAGACAGACAGACAGACAGACAGACAGACAGACAGACAGACAGACAGACAGACAGACAGACAGACAGACAGACAGACAGACAGACAGACAGACAGACAGACAGACAGACAGACAGACAGACAGACAGACAGACAGACAGACAGACAGACAGACAGACAGACAGACAGACAGACAGACAGACAGACAGACAGACAGACAGACAGACAGACAGACAGACAGACAGACAGACAGACAGACAGACAGACAGACAGACAGACAGACAGACAGACAGACAGACAGACAGACAGACAGACAGACAGACAGACAGACAGACAGACAGACAGACAGACAGACAGACAGACAGACAGACAGACAGACAGACAGACAGACAGACAGACAGACAGACAGACAGACAGACAGACAGACAGACAGACAGACAGACAGACAGACAGACAGACAGACAGACAGACAGACAGACAGACAGACAGACAGACAGACAGACAGACAGACAGACAGACAGACAGACAGACAGACAGACAGACAGACAGACAGACAGACAGACAGACAGACAGACAGACAGACAGACAGACAGACAGACAGACAGACAGACAGACAGACAGACAGACAGACAGACAGACAGACAGACAGACAGACAGACAGACAGACAGACAGACAGACAGACAGACAGACAGACAGACAGACAGACAGACAGACAGACAGACAGACAGACAGACAGACAGACAGACAGACAGACAGACAGACAGACAGACAGACAGACAGACAGACAGACAGACAGACAGACAGACAGACAGACAGACAGACAGACAGACAGACAGACAGACAGACAGACAGACAGACAGACAGACAGACAGACAGACAGACAGACAGACAGACAGACAGACAGACAGACAGACAGACAGACAGACAGACAGACAGACAGACAGACAGACAGACAGACAGACAGACAGACAGACAGACAGACAGACAGACAGACAGACAGACAGACAGACAGACAGACAGACAGACAGACAGACAGACAGACAGACAGACAGACAGACAGACAGACAGACAGACAGACAGACAGACAGACAGACAGACAGACAGACAGACAGACAGACAGACAGACAGACAGACAGACAGACAGACAGACAGACAGACAGACAGACAGACAGACAGACAGACAGACAGACAGACAGACAGACAGACAGACAGACAGACAGACAGACAGACAGACAGACAGACAGACAGACAGACAGACAGACAGACAGACAGACAGACAGACAGACAGACAGACAGACAGACAGACAGACAGACAGACAGACAGACAGACAGACAGACAGACAGACAGACAGACAGACAGACAGACAGACAGACAGACAGACAGACAGACAGACAGACAGACAGACAGACAGACAGACAGACAGACAGACAGACAGACAGACAGACAGACAGACAGACAGACAGACAGACAGACAGACAGACAGACAGACAGACAGACAGACAGACAGACAGACAGACAGACAGACAGACAGACAGACAGACAGACAGACAGACAGACAGACAGACAGACAGACAGACAGACAGACAGACAGACAGACAGACAGACAGACAGACAGACAGACAGACAGACAGACAGACAGACAGACAGACAGACAGACAGACAGACAGACAGACAGACAGACAGACAGACAGACAGACAGACAGACAGACAGACAGACAGACAGACAGACAGACAGACAGACAGACAGACAGACAGACAGACAGACAGACAGACAGACAGACAGACAGACAGACAGACAGACAGACAGACAGACAGACAGACAGACAGACAGACAGACAGACAGACAGACAGACAGACAGACAGACAGACAGACAGACAGACAGACAGACAGACAGACAGACAGACAGACAGACAGACAGACAGACAGACAGACAGACAGACAGACAGACAGACAGACAGACAGACAGACAGACAGACAGACAGACAGACAGACAGACAGACAGACAGACAGACAGACAGACAGACAGACAGACAGACAGACAGACAGACAGACAGACAGACAGACAGACAGACAGACAGACAGACAGACAGACAGACAGACAGACAGACAGACAGACAGACAGACAGACAGACAGACAGACAGACAGACAGACAGACAGACAGACAGACAGACAGACAGACAGACAGACAGACAGACAGACAGACAGACAGACAGACAGACAGACAGACAGACAGACAGACAGACAGACAGACAGACAGACAGACAGACAGACAGACAGACAGACAGACAGACAGACAGACAGACAGACAGACAGACAGACAGACAGACAGACAGACAGACAGACAGACAGACAGACAGACAGACAGACAGACAGACAGACAGACAGACAGACAGACAGACAGACAGACAGACAGACAGACAGACAGACAGACAGACAGACAGACAGACAGACAGACAGACAGACAGACAGACAGACAGACAGACAGACAGACAGACAGACAGACAGACAGACAGACAGACAGACAGACAGACAGACAGACAGACAGACAGACAGACAGACAGACAGACAGACAGACAGACAGACAGACAGACAGACAGACAGACAGACAGACAGACAGACAGACAGACAGACAGACAGACAGACAGACAGACAGACAGACAGACAGACAGACAGACAGACAGACAGACAGACAGACAGACAGACAGACAGACAGACAGACAGACAGACAGACAGACAGACAGACAGACAGACAGACAGACAGACAGACAGACAGACAGACAGACAGACAGACAGACAGACAGACAGACAGACAGACAGACAGACAGACAGACAGACAGACAGACAGACAGACAGACAGACAGACAGACAGACAGACAGACAGACAGACAGACAGACAGACAGACAGACAGACAGACAGACAGACAGACAGACAGACAGACAGACAGACAGACAGACAGACAGACAGACAGACAGACAGACAGACAGACAGACAGACAGACAGACAGACAGACAGACAGACAGACAGACAGACAGACAGACAGACAGACAGACAGACAGACAGACAGACAGACAGACAGACAGACAGACAGACAGACAGACAGACAGACAGACAGACAGACAGACAGACAGACAGACAGACAGACAGACAGACAGACAGACAGACAGACAGACAGACAGACAGACAGACAGACAGACAGACAGACAGACAGACAGACAGACAGACAGACAGACAGACAGACAGACAGACAGACAGACAGACAGACAGACAGACAGACAGACAGACAGACAGACAGACAGACAGACAGACAGACAGACAGACAGACAGACAGACAGACAGACAGACAGACAGACAGACAGACAGACAGACAGACAGACAGACAGACAGACAGACAGACAGACAGACAGACAGACAGACAGACAGACAGACAGACAGACAGACAGACAGACAGACAGACAGACAGACAGACAGACAGACAGACAGACAGACAGACAGACAGACAGACAGACAGACAGACAGACAGACAGACAGACAGACAGACAGACAGACAGACAGACAGACAGACAGACAGACAGACAGACAGACAGACAGACAGACAGACAGACAGACAGACAGACAGACAGACAGACAGACAGACAGACAGACAGACAGACAGACAGACAGACAGACAGACAGACAGACAGACAGACAGACAGACAGACAGACAGACAGACAGACAGACAGACAGACAGACAGACAGACAGACAGACAGACAGACAGACAGACAGACAGACAGACAGACAGACAGACAGACAGACAGACAGACAGACAGACAGACAGACAGACAGACAGACAGACAGACAGACAGACAGACAGACAGACAGACAGACAGACAGACAGACAGACAGACGGACGGACGGACGGACGGACGGACGGACATTCATAGAATGTCTTAGAATCGATTACTGATCAATAATATATATACTTTATGGGGTCCCCGACCGATATTTAGATGCGTTACACATGGAATGACAAAGTGAGTATACCCCATACTGTAGTTGGAGGGTATAAAAATGGTAAATTTGCAAAAAAAAAAAATTGGTTAAACAACATAAATCCTCGTAATAAAATCATTTTTGCAAAATAATAGTTTTTTTTAATTAGCTAGGATCCTCGTAATAAATCTTTCAAAATTTTGTCAACTTTTTTTTTAAATATTTTTCAATAAAAAAAAATTTTGTCCGGGTCTTGGAAAATTTTTTTAAAAAATAGAAAATTAAAAAAAAAAAAAATAGTTTTTTTTATAATCAACATAAATCCTCGTATAACATAATTTTTGTAAAATAACAGTTTTTTTGTAAATCAACTAGAATCCTTGTAATAAAAACTTTGTTGTACAATTAATTTTTTTTTTTGTAAAATAAGGTTTCAAAATGGTAGAATATAATTACGAAAATAAATTTGTAAAATTACTAATAAAACTGTAGTTCTCGTTTGAGCAAAGTACGAGATTTTTTGTTAAAAAACAAGGAAAATTGTTAAATATTGGTAGAACGGGTTTACAAGGCATTTTACCAGGCGTTCTTTTTTTTTGAGTTTGGGACTCATTTTCCGGAAAACACTGACTGACTTTTCTTATTTGTTTAACTTTTTTTTTTTTAATATTGACCATTCTTTCTATAGTTCTAAAGTTTAATACCAATTACCTAATGTTGATTTTTGAAAAAAACTTTTCCAGTACAATTATAAATTGTACTGAAAAAAAAACACTTGATCAAATACACCTAATGCGCAATTTGAAATTGCATTGTTGCATTTCATATAAATAGACCATAATCAAAGTTGAAAAATTCAGTAGTTTTGCTAAAATTCGTTTGGTGTAATCAATTTTCTGATTAATCAACATGTTATCCGCAAATATATTCATCTGGATGATGGTTGTAGCCGTTTTGCTCTTGTTGAGCGCTCCAGCGGCTGAATCAACATTTTTGCCGCTTCCTTGCCTAAGAAGATCACCATTATGTCCATTCCGTACAACGACAACAACAACCACGACAACTAAAGCACCATAATAATATAATTCAAAAATGTGTAATATATGAATTGATAAAAATTTTAAATTACATTTGTACATATTTCAACGAATAAATAATATAGATGCATTAAACAAAGATATAGGTACAACTACTATTCATATTATTTACAGAAAAATGCTTCAGAATCGGAATTTTTTTAAAACCAAAATGTTTTCGAAAAATTGAAAATACGAGGGCAGATAAAAAAAAAAGACAATTTTTATCCAAAAAATATTTTTCAACATAATCTCCTTTTAGCTCAATACACATAGTCCAACGATTCTCCAATTTTTGTATCCCTTCCAAAAAATAAGATTTTTCGAGGTCCATAAAATAGGCATTTGTCTGATCAATAATTTCATCGTTGGAGCTAAGTTTCTTTCTACCGATCCCTTTTTTTGGGTTAGAAAGAATATTTTTAGGTAATGAAGAATACGGTGGATGAGGTACCAATTGGTAGCCCAATTCAACGAATTTTGCCATTATGACTGCACACTAGGATGGAGCAATTTTTTGAACAAAAGCAAACAGAAACATAACAAGTAAAAAAGTTAAATTCGGCCTTGCCGAATGTAGTGATACCCTCCACAATTTCAAAAAGGTAATTGCAAAAAACTTTATTTAAAAAGAAATTACTTTTGAAAAAAAAAATTTTTTTGAAAAAAAAATTTCCGCGAAAAAAAATTTTGGTAAAAAAATCCGCGATTTTTTTCTTTTTTTGTCAAAAAATATGTTGTACTTGTTTAAAAACCATTTGGTGTTCATTTATGTTCATATATGACAACCAGAAGCCGAATTAAAGCATTTTGTATTTTTAGGTTATGTTGAATGTACTGAAATTTTTTAGGTGTGCTTACATTTTCGTTCATAACTTTTGAACCGCTGCACCGATATCGCTCAAATGCAATACCAAACTTCTCGGGAGAACTTCCAATAAATATGTTAAGTTTCAGTCATCTCTGTGCAATATTTTGTCCGCGACAGCATTTTCCACAGACTGACAGACAAACGGACTGACGGACATCGCTAGAATGTCTTAAAATCGATCGGGCATCATGAATATATATACTTTATGGGGTCCCAGATCGATATTTCGATGAGTTACAAACAGAATGACAAAATTATATATACCCTCTATCACTTAGTGGAGGGTATAAAAAGATACCAATACCGATATTGATACCGTTATTCGTTTCGATTGCCAACCACGAAAATTTTTGATGAAAAACATTTAAAAAATGTTGATGGAAAAACCAAAATTTTTTTTATTAAAAAATATATGAAAAAATGCATGCGAATTTTGTACTCTTGCCCAAAACAGATTAAATCATGATAATGTTTTGCGAAAGATTTGGGTGTTTTTTTAGAAAAAATAATGTTATATTACTTTGCTATTCCACGCAACACGAAATGAAATATCAGTCGAGGAACTCATAAGTACATTTGGTAAATGAGTGCAAAAATAAGTGCCAAAAAGTGTTTTTACATTTTTTGAGAGTATAAAAGATTCGGCACCGAAGAATTTGACACTCTCACTTGATTTATGTGTTTGATAAACAAATGGAACATTTTATGTCAAAATATTAGACTTGTTGAAAAAGTAGTTTTGATAAAAAAAGGGAAAAAATGATTTTTGGTTAAAAAAAAAATTTTTGATGAAAAAAAGTTTTTGATGAAAAACAAAAATTTTTTTGTAAAAAAAAAATATTGGAAAACAAAAATTTTGGTGAAAAAAAATTTTAATGAATTTTATAAAAAAAAAAATTGTTGAAAAACGTGTTTATTCATTTCGTTAATTGTTAGCTTATATAGTCAAACTGAAGTGGCGTCCTGCAACTTTTTTAAAATTAGACACCAGTCTAAAACATTGCAATGTTAAAAAAAAACAAGTGAGAGTGTTAAATTCGGCTGTGCCGAATCTTTTATACCCTCCAAAATGTAAAAAAAAATATAAAAAAAAAATCCAGGGGCGTCTTTTTTTTTGGGGGGGGGGGCGGGTTGGTGGAAGACGTTAGGGGGAACCTTCCCCTTGCGATTTTGAACTTCATCTGAGATAAGAATGTTGCATTTGCTTAGCAAAAGTACAAAAAACCCTGCAAAAAATGCGATTTTTCTTGGGTTGGTTTAGTTCTCCAAGGGGGAACTTTTTTCCCCTTGGTCCGATTTTACCCATTTCCGAACTTAACCTGCCTAGGAATATAAGACATATTCGTGCCAAACTTCGGAAATCTAGCTCTTTTATTTTGGACTGTATCGTGTCCTCTACAGACGGACAGACGGACAGACGGACGGACGGACATCGCTAGAATGTCTTAGAATCGATCACTGATCAATAATATATATACTTTATGGGGTCCTAGACCGATATTTCGATGCGTTACACACGGAATGACAAAGTGAGTATACCCCCATACTGTGGTTGGAGGGTATAACAATAATTGATTAATGAAGTTTTAAATACAAAAAAATTAATGGAAAAAAGAATTTTGTTATGAAAAAAAATTTTGATGAAAAATAAATTCTGAAAAAAAAATCATGAAAATGTGTTATTCACCAGCTGGTGAATATTTAATTTAATCACCAGCAGGTTAATTTTTATTCAAGTTACAAACCTATTTGGTTTTAAGAAAATCAAAACAATAATTCTCTTTTTATACCCTCCACTCTAGTGATAGAGGGTATATATAAGTTTGTCATTCCGTTTGTAACACCTCGAAATATTGGTCTAGGACCCCATAAAGTATATATATTCATGATCCTCGATCGATTTTAAGACGATCTAGCGATGTCCGTCCGTCCGTCTGTCTGTCTGTTGAAAACACGCTAACTTTTGAACGACTTTACGGAGGCTCCTGAGGTTTGGCTTATATGTTGGGCATTTACCTACCCAGGTTGGTGTTGCAATCCAGCGAAATCGGTCCAGTGGTTCAAAAGTTATGAGCAAAAGACTGAATTTCGGCAAGGGTTTTTCGTGAATTTTTGAGATAAAAAGCACTATAAATTTCGAAAAGTAATTCTGACGATGCTGAAGCTTGGCATATATATTTTGCTCTAGCCTCGTTCGTGTTGAATTTTAGCCAAATCGGTCTAGTGGTTCAAAAGTTATAAGCAAACCCATGAATTTCAGATTAGCTTCACCTTAAATTCACGTGTTGAAAACCCGTTAAACCTGTTTTAAAAACATTGGTCAGTCACAAAAATATTTTACAACGTATTTTTGTCACTCAAAAATATTTTTATACCAAAACATAAAAAAAATACACTCGAAAAAAGTTTTACACTCAAAAAAAATTTTACACTCAAAAAAAAATTAGTAAATTATTTTTTTTTTTTTTCAAAAATTACTAAAAAAAATTTTTACACAAAATAAAATATTTCTAATCAAAACTGTTATTTTTTTCACGTTGGAAAATTTACTATCACTTAAAATGGGCATTGTGGAGGGTATTCAGAGTTTCGGCCAAGTCGAATTTAACTTTTCTACTTGTTATAATAATAATTTTCTTGAAATTTATTTTGTAAGAATATCACAGTTTTAGTTATTAAAGAAAAAAATTACCTCGAGCTAGAACAAACCTACCTAAGACAAATAATTATATGTGCACTGTATTATATTGAGTTATAGGAAAGAAAACAAAATATTTTTTCAAGTTTGGTTGATATTTTGTTATGTTTTTAAGTAAGCTTTAAAATCATAAAAACATTAATTTTAAACTTTATTTTTTAATACAGAAAATAAGGAATGAAAATATACTTCATAGAAAATAATTATATGTGCATAAAGGATAATTCATATATTTTCTTTTTGATATACAATATAATTAGGTTATATGAATATTTAATTAATATTTATACTTGTTTAAGACTACGAGGCATAAAACCAATCAAGTTTTTTTATGTGCCAATACCATTTTTCCCTGGTTTCGTCACTATCGCAAATTTAAGTCCTTAGCGCGTAGTGTACCGCTTTGACCTTGAAATGACTTTGGCAGAAAGGGTCCTAAGGAGGAATTTAGTTAGGTTTATGTCAGGACTAATGCCTGGCCACTTCAATACTGGTATGCTGGGCGCATTAAACAAGTTTTTTGTCAAACAAGTGACATGGATTGGGGCGTTGTCTTGGTGGAATGTCCAATTATCTCCACACAGTTCGCTAGCAAAGTCTATTAAATGTTCCCGAACAAGTAAAATTATATTTTTGCATTATTTTCAGTATGGGCAAATCATATTCGGAACCGTCCTCTTCATCCAAATGCACCCCATACCATAACGGATTCGCAACCGTGATTTTGCAAATAGCACGTTTGGCGCGGCTGTCTTAAATCTCTCCAATATTGGTGTTGACGATCATTGCCATCCAAATTACACTTTTTTATCACAAAATAAGACGAAAAAAAGCTAAATTAAGACAACGCTGATGGTCACCACTTCTCTTGTAGAGATTTAACACATTTCCGCCAAACGTGCAATTTTCGAAAGCACAGTTTCGAATCCGTCATGGAATAAGATGCATTTGGATCATGAAGAAGGGTTTGAATATGATTTGTTTCCAATAAAAATAGTGCAAAAATATATTTTTACTTGTTGGGGACCGTTTAATAGACTTTGCTACCGAACGGTATGGAGATAATAGGGCATTCTCACATGATAACGCTCAAATCCATGTCACTCGTTTGACAAAAAACTTCCTATATGCGCACAACATACCAATATTAAAGAGGTCAGCCATTAGTCCCGACCTTCACCCAATTAAATTCCTCTTTAGGACCTTTTGTGCCAAGGTCATTTCAAAGTCAAAGCCGTACAAGACCATTAAAGGACTTTAACTTTAAATACTGACAAAACGGGGGACAAGGGGTATTGGTACATTAAAAACCTTGGCGGGTTTTATGCCTCCTAGGCTTAAAAAAGTTTAAATACACAAGGCGAACACAAATTTTCACAAAATACTTAATTACATTGCAAATCAGAAAGAATATATAGGAATTTTCTTCTTTGCACATATAATTATTTTCTATAGAAAATATATGAAGTATTTCCTTTTTCGTTATTTTCAGTTTTAAAAAATAAGGCATAAAATTAAAATGTTTATGATTTTAATGCTTATATATAAACATAATAAAATATTAACCAAACATAAAAAAATTATTTCTTTTCTTTCCTATAACTCAATATAAAAATATGCACATATAATTATTTGTCTTAGGTACTCAAAATATTTTATTAAAAGGTCTAATAAAAGAATTTTAAAGTATTTTAAATACAAACATTTGCAACAATCATATAGTTTTATCCAAATGGGTAATCATATCGCTCATTTACTTGTATAGTGTCATAACGCAAAATTTTTGATTTTACAGAAAACCTGTTTAAAGTTTACAATTGAAACTTGTTTTACATTGCAAAAGGCCCGTACATAAAAAATGTTATAATGGCGTGTTCTCTTCTCAAATAATGAGTTTAGAAGATATTAATACGAGTTTTTAACACAATGGACATCACAATAGACCTCAGAGTCTACGTGTGTTGACGTAAAACGTCAGCAGCCACTTACAATACAATATAAAGCAGGATATAACAAATAATTCTGTATAGTTTACGCAAAAACGACATATTTTGAATTATGACACTATACAAGTAAATGATGTAAATCTGTTTTTAATATTTTTTTGTTGGTTATTTGACAATCTTGATCTAACTACGATGGTAAAATTTTTGACTTCTAATTCTCAAGGGAGTAGAGTAAAATATGTATTAATATTTTAGTTAGAACATTAGCGAGGATTAAATGGGATTAAAATCCCTTTGCTACGTAGTAAAGGATTTTTATATTTGCTAAATAGTCTTGACAATGGAATCTGAAAAATTCCAAAATACGTGTCCTTGAGTTTTGCAAAAATGACAAACATAAATAAATTCAAAACAGAAATATAATTTTCTTGAAAATTATTCTATGAGAATCATAGTTTTAATTAGTAAAGAAAATAATATCCTCGAGCTAGAATAAACCTAGCTTAAATAGTCAAACTGAAGTGATGTTCTGCATCACTTTTTAAATTACACACTAGTCTTTAAGCATTATCGTGTTGTTAAAAACGTATTTTAACATGATAATGTTTTTAGGCTGGTGTCTAATTTTAAAAAAGTTTCAGTTTGACTATATAAGCTAACAATTAACTAAAAAGAAAACAAGAATTACTATTTTCATTTTCTTAAAACCAAAAATTTTAATAAATTGGGTTTGTAACTTGGATAATAATTCATCTCTTGGTGAATAAAACCGTTTTTCACCAGCTGGTGAATAAAAAGTAACATAATTATTTTTCAACAAAAAAAAAATTTTTTCATCAAATTTTTTTTTTCATCAAATTTTTTTTTTTCATAAATTTTTTTTTTAACAAACTTTTTTTTTCATCAATTTTTTTTTTTTCATAAAATTTTTTTTCATCATACTTTTTTCACTTTTTTTTATCAATTTTTTTTTTCATCAATTTTTTTTTATCAATTTTTTTTTCATCAATTTTTTTTTTCATCAATTTTTTTTTTACATCAATTTTTTTTCATCAAATTTATTTTTTCCATAAATTTTTTTTGTTTGTCCATCAATTTTTTTTTCATAAAATTTTTTTTTATCAAATTTTTTTTTTCAAAATTTTTTTTTTTCATAAAATTTTATTTTTCCTCATTTTTTTTATAAATTTTTTTTTTTTATAAATTTTTTCATCAATTTTTTTTTCATAAATTTTTTTTTCATAAAATTTTTTTTCATCAATTTTTTTTGTTTTTTTTCAAATTTTTCTGTTCATCAATTTTTTTTTTCATTTATTTTTTTTTCGTCAAATTTTTTTTTTCATCAAAATATTTTTTTTTCATAAATTTTTGTTTATCAATTTTTTTCATCAAATTTTTTTATCAAAAAAATTATTTTTTTCTCACCAAAATTTTATTTTTTTTTTTCATATTTTGTTTCATCAATTTTTTTTAAATCAAAAAATTTTTCTTTTCATCAAAAAAATTCATCAAAAACTTTTTTTCAATAAAATTTTTTTTTCACCAAAAATTTTGGGTTCATTAAATTTTTTTAACATAATTTTGTTTGTAAAATTTTTGGTTTTAAGAAAATGAAAATAGTAATTCTTGTTTTCTTGAAAAAAAATCGTTTTTTTTACCAAAACTACTTTTTCACCAAGTCTAAGCTTTTCACATAAAAATTTTCCATTTGTTTATCAAATCTAAATATCTTTGATGCCGAATCTTTAATACTCTCCAAAATTTAAAAACACTTTTTTGCACTTATATTTGCACTCACTTACGAAATGTACAGCTCTTTTGGTTTTTTAATGGGGTGCTCGACTGATATTTCAATTCGTTTTGCATGGAATAGCAAAGTAATATAACATTATATTTTATAAAAAAAAATTGCTTTAAGAATTACACCCAACTTCCGCAAAATATTATCATTATTTAATGTTTTGGACAAGATTACAAAATTCGCAGGCATTTTTGTACTAACTTTTGGCTATCAAGCAGAAAAATAAGAGATTAAACACATTAATAGCAAAACAGTTACATGAAAAAACACTTATTTTCATTTTTTGCTACATTCTATTTGACAAGAATTCCTTGTAATTTTACAATCTTTTTACCAATAATTTTGTAACTTACAATTTTTTTGACACGATTAAACTTACAAGGAGGTTTCGTGACTTTACTAGATTGTTTGCTACTTCTTATTTTACAAAAATGCCTAGAAAAAATGACGAGCTTTTTTGTAATTTTACAAACTTTTTTCCAATAAAATTGTAAATTGGCCCAACTGTTTTACGAAGGTTTCTGAATACTATTGATAATTTCTGAAATACAATTGATGAACTCTGAAATACAATTGATAATTTCTGAAATACAATTGATAATATCTGAAATACAATTGATAATTTTTGAATACAATTGATAACTTCTGAAATACAATTAATAATTTCTGAAATACAATTGATAATTTATAAATTACAATTGATTAGTTCAGAAAAACAAGTCATAGTTTCTGATATACAATTTGCCTGACCTTTGACAACTGATTTATATGGATTTTAGTGTGCGGATTCCGAATCTGTTATCCGATTGCTTCCATCAGCTCGCGTTCGCGAGCAAATTGCTGTTAAACAGTCGAAAAGTGCGTTTTTTACCAATTTTGCTTGGCTATAATTTCCAAAAAAAAATTTAGTGCCTCAGTTTTAAACTCGAACTTAACTATATTGGATTCCAAATCTGGTATTAGCTTTTTTCTGACAGCTTTAGTTTTCGAGTTATTAAAAAAGGCATAAATATTTGGACAAAATTAAAGAGGTCTTAAATTTAAAAATTTTATTTTAGCGATATCTCAAAAACTAAAGATGACTCAACAAAACAAAGAGCATTTTTGGAATCAGCATATCCAACATACCTAAAATCGTCATTCACTTTTTGGATGTAAGACTAGTGTTGGTAAATATTAGGGATGCCAAACGGGATTGACATTTACAAATCCCGGGATTCGGGATTTTGAAATCGTAATCCCGGGATCCCGGGATTTTTCGGGATTTCGGGATTTTTCGGGATCCCGGGATTTTTCGGGATTTCGGGATTTTTCGGGATTTCGGGATTTATTAAAATTAAACTTTTTAACGTTATCTTTCAAAAACGCAGCAACGTATTGGTACATGACCCTATAAATTAAATAAATTACACCGCTCAACAAATCGAAGGTTTTTGGCTCCGGTTTGAAGTTTGATATAAAATTTTTAAAGATTTTGACTCGCTGATTCCAAATTCGTGCTCCAAATTTTTCCATCACGTCTAGAATTTTAATTATTCGCGGTTGAAAATGCGAAAAAACGCGATTTTTGCCTTTTTTGAAAGCCTGCCCAGCAGCCGCTGGGTGGAATAAAAATCAGGTATAAGCGTGAGAGTAGAATTGAACTATGATCTCAAAAATATGATCAAAAAAAGTTCAAGTTGTTGCACTATTATTGGCCAAACATGCATTTTAAAAAAACTCTGTCAAAAAAATTAGAAAAAGCACCATTTTTAAAAGGCTCTAATACAATAACCAGATGATCAATCTTTACAGTGATGAGCTCAAAATTTAGGCAAAAGTTCATTCTTTCTTATAGACTTTTAAACCCATTAAATATATCTTCCGGTGTATGCGAAAAATAACACAGAAATCTTAAATTTGTAAAATATTTATTTTTTTTAGTTTTTCATTGAAAAATATCAAAAAAAACTAAGGTATATATATACCTTACCTTTTTTACAAAAATGGTAAATTTAACAGTATCATTTTAAAACGCAAGTAAAGCCCAACCAAACGTAATAATTTAAAAAAAATTGTGTTCTATGTTGGAGACCATAGACAAATTATACTTTTGCGCTTTATACCAAATTTGTATTCCACTGAATGGCTGCTGTGCAGGCTTTCAAATAATGCCAAAATCGTCATTTTTCGCATTTTTAACCGTGAATAACTAAAAATCTGGACGTGATGGGAAAATTTGGAGAACAGATTTGGAATCAGGAGATCAAAGTCTACTAAAATTGATCATCAGAATTCAAACCGGAAAATGAGTGTTGAGCGGTGTTATTGATCTATGAACGATTTTTCCATCCGGCTGTGGAAGACACGATGCAGTCCAAACCAAAAGAGATAGACCTGCAGTTTGGCACGAATATTTCTTATGTTCAAAAGTTTGTTAAAGGGCAAAAGCAGACAATGGCCAAAAAATGGTTCTCATTTGGATTTAAATTAACCTCTGAAAAAAGTTGATGTCAAACTTTTAAGTTACAGGGTTTTTGAAAATTAATTTTCTTCTTAAAATATTTCTTTAAATAAATATAAAATTGTATTAATGAATTTGTTAGCTTTTTAGACAAGGGTAAGTTGTCCCCCAGTGTCCTCCTCCGACACAGTCGCAAAACACACCCCTGTTCAATTTTTTTTTTCGCTATTTCTAACAAAAATTGGATCGGAGAGATATATTCAATTTCCTAACTTATAACCAGGGAAACCAAAAATATGCTCTAAAAAACACGTTTTATGCGCTTAAAAAATGCCCTTAAAAACGGAAAATATGCTATAAAAACAGTAAAAATATGCTCTTAAAAAAAAATTATGTCCTCTTCTTTGCGGTGTTTTTTACAATTTGTTAGAGAATAGACCCAAAAAATACCGTTATATGGAATAGTTAGAGGGTTAATATGTTTTACAATAATATTTGCCTTAATATTTTCTACAAAGTGGCTGAATATACCCTGTACTCAGATCTAAAAAAACATACAGCCTTACCATAGAAAAATAAAATATATTTAAAATTAGCTTTTAATTTTATTTCCATACAAATTGCTTTTGTTTTTAAAATTGACTTTCAAAAAATGTATTGAAAATTTGAATTTTAAAATAAAACTTTTGTTAAAATAGACTTTTTGTTTTCTTGCGGTAAGGGCCATAGTTTCATAAACCGATATGAAGCACGAACAGAAGAAAGTTTTAAGTTGTTTCCAATGTAATTATTTTCTACACACATCGAACTGACAAGAAAAAAAAACATCCCACAAAAATTAAAAAATTTTAAAAATAAGTGTAATAAAAAAAAATTTTAATTTTAAAAAATGCTATAAAATGTTAAAAAAAATGCTCTAAAAAGTGATAAAATGCTAAGATAAAAATTGAAAAAATGCTCTAAAAATTATAAAATATGCTCTAAAAATATGCTCTTATGCTAAAATATGCTCTTAAATCTAAAATATGCAAAAATATGCCCTTAAGGCTAAAATATGCAAAAATATGCTCTAACAAATCGATGCCAGATTTCTTAAAATCTTCTGAAACGGATAAATACTTTACCCATTTATCTATACAATACGCAGGAAAAAACATGATACTGCATATTTTTGGTTTCCCTGCTTATAACGCTCAATTAAGAACCAAAACTGTTGAATAGAAACTTTACAGCTGGAATATCATAAGTTATAGAATAACTCTCGAAAAAATTTAACTGTTTCATTTAACTTTATATTAAGTAATCTGACCTAAAAATGTGACTTGCCTTCCAAAGAGCAAGAGAATTTAAGCCCAAATTGCCTTATTTGAAAGGTATCTCAAAGACCTTTCAAACGATATCAATTTTGTCTAAATCGTAAAACAAATACTGAAGAAATTGTAAATTTTGATTACAAAATTTGAACAAAAAATCCCGAAATCCCGGGATTTTTCGGGATTTCTCAATCCCGGAAAATCCCGAAAAATCCCGGGATTGGAAAAAATAAATCCCGGGATTCGGGATTTGCCAATCCCGAAAAATCCCGGGATTTCGGGATTCGGGATTTCCCGTTTGGCATCCCTAGTAAATATAGACTCAAAAACATGCCAAAAACAGCATATTTTCAAAGTTTCCTTAGGCTATATCTCAATAACTAGAGCTGACCCAAAAAAAACGGCAGCCAGATTTGAAATCAGCGTACCCCTAATACCCAAAATTAGCTATCAGAACCCGGGCAAAAAAAAGTGTTGCCCTGTGTAATTTATAAATTACAATTGATTAGTTCAGAAAAACAATTGATAGTTTCTGATATACAATTGATAATTTTTGAAATACAATTGATAATTTCTGAATTACAATTGATATTTTCTGAAATACAATTGATAATTTCTGAAATACAATTGATAATTTTTGAAATACTATTGATAAATTCTGAAATACAATTGATAACTTCTGAAATACAATTGACAATTTCTGAAATACAATTTTTAATTTCTGAAATACAATTGGAAATAATGCAGCTTTTTTTTTGTAAAAAAAACCTTGGAAATTTGTAAAATTACAAAAAAATTTGAATTTCGATCAAAATTTTTTTGTTAAAAAAAAAGGAAATCTGACAAATATTGGTAAAATGGGATTACGAGACCTTTTCTAGTAATTTCACAATTTTATTCTGGCTCGAGGTCATTATTTTCTTTACTAACCCAGGAAAATTTTTCAGAACCGATTCCGATAACACTTGTTCTAGAACACAAAATTATGTGTCAAAAAAATTAAAAAATAAATATAATTTTTTTTGTTTTCACCAAGAAAAAACACGAAATTCTATGAAAATATCAGGATATAATCGTGAAAATTGTTGATACGAAGGTAAGTAAATTAGATTTTGATTGTCTGGGTCGGGACAAATACTAATATAATAAAGTTTTTCATTTTTGTTTGCAGAAAATCCCTGTTCTGGTGTATCTTTATTGCAAGGCCCAAAATGCAATTTTGGAGGCGAAAAAGGATGCATGTGCTTTAAAAAAAATTAATATATCTTTATTTTTTTTTTTTATAAATTAATGCAATTCAAAATATTTCTTTAATTCTCATTTCTGTACTAAATTTGACTTCTAGAACCGATTCCGAAGAAAAAAAATGTGTTCCAATTTTGCTTACAAACACCTGTTGCTTTTGGGACAATCCCTTTGTAAAAAGAATCGGTGTTGCACAAGAATTAGAACAGGTTCTAGGGAAGTATAAGTTGTTCCACAATCGGTTCTTTGCAACCGAAAATTTTGCTGGGAATTAAAACCATGATATTCTCATAGCATAATTTTCAAGAAAATTATTTTTTTGTTTTAAATTTATGTTGGTCATTTTTGCAAGACTTAATCAACACGTGTTACGGAATTTGTCAGATTCCATTGTGAAGATTATTTATCAAAACTTAGAAACGATTTACTACAAAATAGCAAACGAGTCCAATGACAAATCGTTTGTGCACAAACTAAAATATTAATACATATTCGCCTCTATTCACAATGGGAATTAGAAAGACGAAGAAATTTTACCATAACCAGCAAAATTTTCGGTTGCAAAGAACCGATTGTGGAACAACTTTTACTTCCCTTGAACCTGTTCTAATTCTTGTGCAACACCGATTCTTTTTACAAAGGGATTGTCCCAAAAGCAACAGGTGTTTGTAAGCAAAATTAGAACATATTTTTGTTCCTCGGAATAGGTTCTAGAAGTAAAATTTTGAACATAAATGAGAATTAAAGAAAAATTTTGAATTGCATTAATTTATTAAACAAAGATAAAGACAATCATAAAAAACATGGAATATTTACATTTTTTTAACACACATTTATTCTTTTTCCAAAGTTGCATTTTGGGCCTTACAATAATGACATACCAGAACATGGATTTTCTGCAAACAAAAATAAAAAACATAATATTATTAGTATTTGACCCGACCCAGACAATGAAAATTTAATTGACTCACCTTTGTTTCAACAATTTTCACAATTATATCCACCTATTTTAGTAGAATTTCGTGTTTTTTCTTGGTTAACAAAAATAAATTGATATTTATTTTTTTAATTTTTTTGACACATAATTTTTTTTTTTTAATTCTTGAGAACCAAAATGTTATGAAACTTTGATTGCAGAGAACAATCTTCACAATAATTTTCACTTAACTTGTTCTGAATAATTAAAGTGTAATAGTGTATGGTTACCGAAGAACTTGTTCTAGAACAGGTGTTGTCAGAATCGGTTCTGAAAAATTTTCCTGGGTACTAATAAGGCAACGATTGTCAATAGCCAACAAAAATATTTAAAACAATTTTACATATGATAGTCCATTGGACTACAACAATATGTTATTTGTTGTTGTGAGTGTAATAATCCGTATTAGGGTTATTCATCACTATAACGTGCCAACCATTATGTTCAAATTCTAATTAATTTTTATTAAAAAATAAAAATTGTTTAATGTGACCTTTAAAATATTATATTTTGAGGATTTGTCTTTAGACTCGTTTGCTACTTTGTAGTAAATCGTTTCTGTTTTTGCTAAATAATCTTGACAATGGAATCTGACAAATTCCGAAACACGAGTCGATTAAGTCTTACAAAAATGACCAACATAAATAAATTTAAAACAAAAAAAATATTTTCTTGAAAATTATGCTATGAGAATATCATGGTTTTAGTTAGTAAAGAAAATAATGACCTCAAGCCAGAATAAAACACCCTCAAAATATAATATTTTAAAGGTCGAATAAAAACAATTTTATTTTTTAATAAAAATTAATCAGAATTGGACAATGTTTTGTTTTGATTATAGAAAATAAAAAAAAAAATATCTAAAATCGTCCCAGCTGTTTTATTATTGAGGCAAATATTTAATAAACAAATTTGAATTGTTATTTATTATTATTTAATATATTTTAAAATTTAATTAATTATATTGTTTTTTAATAAATCTAATATGGAAATTTTTCTCTCACCACAAAGGTTAATTATATTATTTTTTCTTATTCAAAACATATTTACTTTGTTTTAATTAATTTATAAATACATACTAATTAAAAATATTGTTGTTTTGCCAAATGTACAGCACAAAAAGCAGTACACAGCAAATGTCTAGCACCAAAAAAAAAAAAAAAAATGTAACATCATTGTTTACGATCAAAGAATTTTTTGTTTAAAAATTAATTAAAAATTGATTGTTACAAACAAAAAAAAAAATTATGACTGATTAGTTTATGGATATTGGATGATAATTGTTGCGGGGGGCAGAGATACAAACCGGTCGATAATTCTAAATCGACTTTATGTTGATCTAGCGATACCTTAATTTTCTAAAGAATTCTGATTATGGAAGAGTTGGAAAATCCCCAAAACGATTGCCAATTCATTCCTTAAAATGTCCAAATAATGCAACAAAATTCTGTTTGAGTATTTAATATGAAGGGGAAAATTTGAAGACAGAAAAGTGCATTCATTTAAAATGCAGTTTTGAACGGCATTTTTCAAAAACGCATTTTCTTAATAGAAATTAAAAGAAATTAAAAAAAAAATTAATATTAATTTAAACCAAAATTCGCTGGAATCCGTTTACTTTTGAACTTTTTATAAAAAATAATTAAAATTGCTTAAGAATTGAGGACTGTAGAGCAATTCTGACAAAAAAGTGCATATCTCAGTTTGCTAATGTTGCAGCATTGTTTTTTTCTGTAGTGGTGCAATTGATATGAAATTCCTTATATACACTTATAAAATAACCCATACACCATGTTTAAACCAGAAGAAATTAAAACAAAACAACAACAAAAGTTTTGTTTGTTATTTGATTGACAGTTTGCATATTCACTCATACCATGAAAGTAAATCTGCATATAATGAACACATGCAGCTCACAAAAAGGAACTACAACTTGCAACGTGACAGATTATACGTAAATACATTCATACATTTTATAAATAAATTTAAAAACACGTGATCCTTAAAAATGTGTTAACGAGGTTTAATTGTACTACTAGATTTTTTTCAACTTTTAAATATACTAAAAATATTCAAATACATTTATTAGTCCTTCACACCATTTGTAGTATTAAATTTATTTGAGTATCAAGTGTTTTTAGTTTTCCCCTACACATATATTGTTACATAAAGTTGTCATCCTCATACTTTTACGCAGAGGTTAAAAGATTGGTTACTAACTGCACACATACAAACTTGTTTATTTATTTTGTTGCATGTGCACTATTCACACATAAACAAAAACATACACTATGCTTAAAAAGTATTAACAATTAAAAACAAAAATTGCGATCCACAAAATTTTGCATTAATTTTTTATTTTCATTTTTATTTATTTAAAAAAAAAATACTAGGGATGAGGTTTTCATGCATTAAAAAAATCAGAAATATACTCTTAAAATATGCGCTAAAAAATTCAAAATATGCACTAAAAAACCTAAAAATATGCACTAAAAAATAAAATATGTGAAATAAAAATCTTGTTATCATAGGAAAAACTTCTTAAAAAGCAAAAAGTAACGCCGGGTTTAAATAGCAACATTTAAAACTTTGTATAAGCAAGATATTTTAGAAATTAAGACAATCTATAAAAAAAAATTTTAAAGAAAAAAATTATTTTTCTTATTTACAAAATAAATTTTTAAAATTTAAAATAGTTTTTGAAACAAATAAATTTCAGTTTGTGTTTTTGCTAATTTATGCCAAAAATATGCACTTAAAAGTTTAAAATATGCACAAGATATGCATTTGAAACCAAAATAAGCAAAAATAGCATACCGTTAAAGTAGCATACATACGACAAAAATGCTTTATTTCAGCAATACAATCAAAATATTAACATGATAATGTTTTAAGGCTGGTGTCTAATTTTAAAAAAAGTTGCAGGACGCCACCTCAGTTTGACTATATAAGCTAAGTTAGCTTAGCTAACAATTAACGAAAAAGAAAACAAGAATTACTATTTTCATTTTCTAAAAACCAAAAATTTTAATAACGGGTTTGTAACTCGGATAATAATTCACCTCGTGGTGAATAAAACCGTTTTTCACCTGCTGGTGAATAAAAAGTAAGATAATTACTTTTCAAGAAAAAATTTTTTTTTTCATCAATTATTTTTTTCCATAAAATTTTTTTATACCCTCCACTCTAGTGATAGAGGGTATATATAAGTTTGTCATTCCGTTTGTAACACCTCGAAATATTGGTCTAGGACCCCATAAAGTATATATATTCATGATCCTCGATCGATTTTAAGACGATCTAGCGATGTCCGTTCGTCCGTCCGTCCGTCTGTCTGTCTGTTGAAAACTCGCTAACTTTTGAAAGACTTTACGGAGGCTCCTGAAGTTTGGCATATATGTTGGACATTTACCTGGTCAGGTTGGTATTGCAATCCAGCAAAATCGGTCCAGTGGTTCAAAAGTTATAAGCAAATGAGTGAATTTCGGCAAGGGTTTTTCTGGAATTTACGAGATAAAACACACGGTAACTTTCGAACGACAATTCTGAGGGTGCTGAAGTGTGGCATATATATTTACCGTTCCTCTGGTTCGGTTCGTTTTAAATTTCAGCCAAAGCGGTCCAGTGGTTCAAAAGTTATTAGAAAAACCGTAACTTTCAGATTAGTTTCACCTTAAATTCACGTGTTGAAAACCCGTTAAACATGCTTTAAAAACATTTGTAAGTCAGAAAAATATTTTAAAAGGTATTTTGGTCACACAAAAATATTTTGACACTAAAACAAAAAAAAAAATACACTCAAAAAAAAGTTTACACTCAAAAAAAAATTTAGTTTACACTCAAAAAAAATTTTACACTCAAAAAAAAATTGGTAAATTATTTTTTTTTTTTATTTCAAAAATGAATAAAAAAAGTTTTTTTACACTAAAACAAAAAAAAAAAAATACACTCAAAAAAAATTTTACACTCAAAAAAAAATTAGTAAATTTTTTTTTTTTTTCAAAAATAAATAAAAAAAAGTTTTTTTTACAGAAAATAAAATATTTCTAACCAAAAATGTTATTTTTTCACGTTAGAAAATTTACTATCACTTAAAAAGGGCATTATGGAGGGTATTCATAGATTCGGCCAAGTCGAATTTAACTTTTCTACTTGTTTTTTCTTCAATTTTTATACCCTCCACTCTAGTGATAGAGGGTATATATAAGTTCGTCATTCCGTTTGTAACACATCGAAATATTGGTCTAGGACCCCATAAAGTATATATATTCATGATTAGGGATGAGATTTCCATGCAAATGCATGTTTTTTGTCGATAGTCTAAAAACGATATAGACCAATTATCTTTCCGAATCAAAAAATTTGCGTTAAAACGGCATCGATTTGTTTTTGCATATTTTTGCATATTTTGGTGAAAATGCATATTTTTGCATATTTTGGTTTTAAATGCATATTTTGTGCATATTTCCAACTTTTAAGTGCATATTTTTGCATATTTTGGCATAAATTAGCAAAAACACAAATTGTAATTTATTTGTTTCAAAAACTATTTTAAATTTAAAAAATTTATTTTGGAAATAAGAATAATTATTATTTTTTTTCTTTAAATTTTTTTTTATAGATTGTCTTAAGTTCTAAAAAATCTTGCTTATATAAAGTTTTAAATGTTACGATTTAAACCCGGCGTTACTTTTTGCTTTTTAAGAAGTTTTTCTTATGAAAACAAGATTTTTTTGCGCACATTTTATTTTTTAGTGCATATTTTTAAGTTTTTTAGTGCATATTTTGAGTTTTTTAGCGCATATTTTAAGCGCATATTTTCGATTTTTTAGTGCATGAAAATCTCATCCCTATTCATGATACTTGATCGATTTTAAGTCGATCTAGCGATGTCCGTCCGTCCGTCCGTCCGTCTGTCTGTCCGTTGAAAACACGCTAACTTTTGAAAGACTTTACGGAGGCTCCTGAAGTTTGACATATATGTTCTCCATTTACCGGGTCAGGTTGGTATTGCAATCCTGCGATATCGGTCAAGTGGTTCAAAAGTTATGAGCAAAAGACTGAATTTCGGCAAGGGTTTTTCGTGAATTTTTGAGATATAAAGCACTATAACTTTCGAAACGCAATTCTGAGGATGCTGAAGCTTGGCATATATATTTTGCGTTCCTCCAGCCTCGTTCGTATTAAATTTCAGCCAAATCGGTCCAGTGGTTCAAAAGTTATTATCAAAACCGTGAATTTAAGATTAGCTTCACCTAAAATTCACGTGTTGAAAACCCGTTAAACCTGTTTTAAAAACATTGGTAAGTCACTAAAATGTTTTACAACGTGTTTTTGTCACTCAAAAATATTTTTATACCAAAACAAAAAAAAATACACTCAAAAAAAATTTTATACTCAAAAAAAATTTTACACTCAAAAAAAAAATTAGTAAATTATTCTTGTTTTTTTTTTCAAAAATTTTTTTAAACAAAATAAAATATTTCTAATCAAAACTGTTATTTTTTTTCACGCTAGAAAATTTATTATCACTTAAAATGGTCATTGTGGAGGGTATTCATAGATTCGGCCAAGTCGAATTTAACTTTTCTACTTGTTTTTTTATATTTTTGTTATAGTGCTTTCAGACCGCTTTTCAAAAACGCTTGCAAAACGTTTGAAAATAGCGTTTTTATAATGTCAGCCTAGGTATACTTAAATGCATTCGGCCAAGTCGAATTTAAATTGTTTACAAATTTTTTCTGTTAATGTTTTTTTAGCATTTCTATTTTTTTTTTGTTCATTTATTATGTACGAAAACAAAACGATTTATCAAAATATTTTCATTATTCTGCATTAATTTTTGTTGCTTCATTGAATTTCTGTCGTTGTTAGTTGTTTTGCATCATCGGTTGTAAATGTTTTGGTTTTAACTCTTCGTCTGTCTGTCGGTCTGGCTATCTGTGTGTTTTGTTTTTGTTATCATTTATCGACCGATATAAAATAATTTTTTAGTTTTTTTGCTGGTGATATTTTTTGAACAAATATACTCCCAGTTGGAAATTGGGAAATTTTAAAAAATCTTACAATACCGTTTTGAAATGGGAAACCGAAAAATAATAACGGCCGGCGGTGGTTGCTTGGAAATGTTCACTCATCATTTTAAGTCTATTTAAAGATATTGCCAACTAGGGTATCAATAGTACCTGTAAGTAGCTTTTGACCATCGACTGTTTTTTTCGTAGATTTTTTCGATTTTAAAAAATTTCAATAGAATTTTTGTTTTGCATAAAAATACTTAAAATTTTACGTTACTAAAATTCTTTGCGTAAAGCATCATTCAATCAGTTCTGACCAATTGATTGGTTTCGTTTGATGATTTTTTTCGATTATTTTGTATTTATCAGAAAAAAAAACTCGTTATTTTTTTTTTTTAATCACTGACTATAAATATTATTGCAAGTGATAGCAAGCAACAGCAGTAATAATAATGATGGTTATTTATCATACAATGTACCATAAATAAATAATGAATGATTTGTTTTTGATTTATGTTTTTTCATTTTGTTTGTTTTAAAATTTTCAGATTTTCTTTTTTTTATTATTATTTTATTTTTTTATTAACGAGTTTATGTATAAATCACCATAACTGCCATTATTTTTTTTTACATTCATATTAAATGTTATTTTTCATTTTGTTTCATTAAATTTTTACATAAATATGATATAAGATAATGCTAGCAAACTAAATGTGACCAATTGATTTGAAATTTAAATTTACGATTTAAAAAAGAAAAGGAATTTTGAAGGATGTGCAATACCCTCCACTAGGATGGCAGCCTAATTTCAACTTTGGATTTTCACCATTTTTAGGGCGAAAAATTGTGCCACATGGGGTTAAAATGATGGAGTACAAATTTAAGCCAAAACGGATAACTTTAAATCATGATAATGTTTTGCTGAAGATTTGGGTGTACTTTTAAAAGCATTTGGAATATTATAAGTAGGGATGTGATTTCCATGCAAATTCAAGTTTTTTTTCGATAGTCTAAAAAAGATATCGACCAATTATCTTTCCGAATCAAGAAATTTGCGTTAAAATGGCATCGATTTGTTTTTGCGTATTTTTTGCATATTTTTGGCATAAATTAGCAAAAAAAACACAAATTAAAATTTATTTGTTTCAAAATCTATTTTAAGTTTTCAAAATTTATTTTGACAATAAGAAAAATTATATTTTTTCTTTTTAATTTTTTATATTAGCCCTGTTTTCGCATAACCGTATACATGTTAACATTAACCGATTAACCGAAAACGCATCCACGTTTAACAAAATTTACTTGGCATCACTTCTGTGAAAAAGGTTTGTGTATTTGCTATTAACAAAGAAAAAGGTTTATGTCTTTGACATTTCAATAAAAATATGAACTTGGCATCACTTTTTATCTACGCTTCATTTTAACGCCGATAATTATACAAGTTAAAAATAAGCGTGGATAATTTAAAATTTGTATGGGTAAGCGTATATACGGTTATGCGAAAACAGGGCTATTGATTTTCTTAATTTCTAAAAAAAATCTTGCATATAACAACCCAGCAACAACCCTGTGGCGACACAGCGCTTTTCGGGTATTTTCTGGTGCTTTTTTTGTCTTTTGACCCGAAGTTTTTTTCGAATACCCTTTTTTAAAAAAACGGGTATTCATGGCGCTTTTTTATTTTTTTGTGACGCTTTTGGTGCTTTTAATAAATTTTTTTATTTTCTTATTATTTCTTTTTGTTGATTATTTTTATGTTAAGGTCTTTCAGCAAATATTTACTGAAGTTTTTGTAACAAAACTATAATTTTTGTACGTTTTTCTGGACTGTTGTTTTTGGAAACAATTTTTAAATTTGCTGGCAAAATTATGAACTGCCTTTAAATATTTACAGTCAAATTTATTCAAAAAAAAGCTATAAAATATCATTCGAAAAGAGGTATTTTATAAAAAAATATATTTTGTGGCGTGATGAGTGCGACAACAGAACAGATTTTTGTTTATTTTTCTATGAAGACAAATATTTTTATTTAAAATTTTGTGTTAATTGTTATCTTAATATTTTTTTAGTAATTTGAATTGCAATTTTCTTTTTAGTTTTATCTCAATAAATTTAGAAAATTCACGAAAAAAATAAATTTTTTTAATTTTGTGGTTGTGGCGTTTTTTACCCTTTTTATGCGCCAGTTTTACCCCTTTTTATCCTTTTTTAAATGTTCTTTTTGTAGTGAAAAAGCACATTTTCAAAAAAAAAAAACAAAATAAATTTTGACTTTTTCCTCTTGGCGCTTTTTTACGCTTTTTTTTGTATATTTTTGCCCTTTTTTCCAAAATTTTGGCGCTTTTCTTCATTTTGGAAATAGCAACACTGGACACAGCATATTTTGATAGCATACCGAAGCGATCCAAAGAGCGCTCTTGAGGATGCAGTAAAAGTAAGGGGAAAAAATTTTGAGTTTTTGTTAAGATTTTTTATATAAAACTTATAATATAAAATAATTTTTTGATAAAATTTCACACTTGCTTTCCTTTTAATTATTTTTAACACTTTAATGAAAAAGCATAAGTTTTGGACAAAGACACATGACTGCATCATTATTGAGCATTAATCGGCGCTAAAAAGAGTGCTGCAATCATAACATCTTTAACCAAAAAATAGCAAATGCTAATTTGTTATTTCAAAGAATAAAAAAATTTTCAATTATATTTCAGAAATTTCCATTTATATAAAAGAAAATTCCATTTATATATATGAGGCATTCCACACCAAATGCCAAACTTCTGAATAGGTTGTATGGATAGCCCTATATGGAACTTAGAAAATTGCGTTTTTGGTTTTTCAATTTTTCAAAAACTGGGCTTAGGAGGCGTGGTCAAATATTGGAAAATTTGTCAAATTTGTGGCGAGTTGCCTTGATTAAATATTTATCACATTAAAACGGAATGCACCACAATCTCAAAAATTTACATTCTTATATAGTTTTGTATGGGCTATCGATTAAATTTTTTTTAAATTAAATTTTTCAGAACCCGTTCTGAAATTTTCCATTTTTTAAAAATGTCAATTTATTAAAAAACATGCCACTTTTTTTTTTCTTTTTTAATTTTTTTTTTTTAAGTTTAGATGTTTGTCCATCCACACAAAAAATTCAGATACACGTTCTTCGTTTTTTTCGAGAAAATCGCATTTGAACTTTAAATTTCATAACAATTTTGTAATTTGCTTGTATTTCTTTGATTTAACGTTGCGAATGAGTTATATTTATGCAATTAAATATTTTTCAACTAATTGTAAGCTTTAGCAAAAAAATTAAATTTTATCACAATTTTTTGGTAATTTGCGTTAAGTAAAATAACACAATTTTTACATGTTTCTACTATGTAATTGTTCTAGTTTTTTTTGTATTTTTACCATTTTTTTTTTGGTAATTTCACCATATTTTTTTGGTATTTTTTTTTAAATTTGGCACCTAAAATGTCAATAAAAAGCTGCCAATTATGAAAAATTAAGTTTTTCTTTAAATTAAAAATTAAAAATTCGATACAAAATCGTAATTTTTTTTATAATTTTTCCTGAAAATATAAGAAATTTCTTGTGTAGCCTCCTTCGCAATTCTCATATGTTCTACTTAAGAAAAACGAAATGCTGAAAAAAAATAAAAAAGTGCAGTGTTTTACTTTAAAAAGTTTGTTAAAAGTTTTCAAGTGAAAAAAAATCATTTCAGGATGTTGAAGTGCTGCCGATTAAGGAAAAATAAAATGCACCAATGGAAAAAACCAAAACAAATATGTTAATAAACCAAATTTTTTGTAAATTTACAAAACAAATATGAAAATTTAAAAAACAAAATTGTATACTAACGAAAAAAGTTGTAATTTTACAAAAATGAAGTAGAAAATACAAAAACAATATTGTAAATTTAAAAATTTTATTGTTAAACTACTGTTTTTACGGCAAAAAATAAGAAAAAATGGTATATTTACAATAAAAGTTGTAAATTTACAACTTTTTATTGTAAATATACAAGTTTTTTGTAAATTTTTTGTAAATTTACAATTTTGTTTGTTGATTTTCTACTTTTATTTTGTAAATTTACAACTTTTTTTTGTAAGTTTACAATTTGTTTTGTAAATTTTATTTTTTTTTTGCAAATTTACAATTTTTATTGTAAATATACTTGTTTTTCAATATTTTTTTTCGGTAAAACCTGTAGTTTAAACAAATAATTTGTTAATCTACAATTTTTTTCCATTTTCTATTTTTTCTTTGTAAAATAACAAAATTTTTCTGTAAGTTTACAATTTTGTTTTGTAAATATACCATATTTTTTTGTAAATTTCCAATAAAAATTTTTATCTCGAAGTTAATATTTTACAAAAAAAAATTTACATTTTCTCCCAGTAATTTTTTGGTAAATAAATTTACAAATTATCCCCGTAACATTACGGGATTCTTGCTAGTACATATTTTACAAAACCTGCCCCATACAATTACAGAGATTTTATGTCATTTGACAAACTTTTTTTTTGAGTGTACAAAATAAAGTAAAAAAAATAGGTTTTCAGAGGTTGGTTTACATCATTTTCAATTGTATTTAAGACATATTCAACTGACAAGAAAGGTCTTTCACAGGGCACCCACCGATTGTCCTTAAACTTGAATATGGGAATGAGGGGGGGGGGGAACTAAGAGTTACCTGTTTTTTTTTTTTTAGCTGCACAATCTCAAATTTAAAAAAGGGTTTTCACCTTATGAAAAAATAAGGGCTTTCGGGAAAATCTGTATAAAAGCCGAACTAGCAGCAATTTCGCCAAACGAAAAAATACGAAAAAAAAAATTGCAGGGGCGATTTTTTTGGAGGGGGGGGGGGCGGGTCAGGGGTCGGTAGTGATAATTGGGGGGGCAAATTTCTTTTCGAATATGTGTGTAAAAATTCATTCTTATGCTTTTTGCACTAAAGAAATACAAGATTATTATTATTTAAACAAAATTTTTTATTTCACGCCCATAAAAGGGGGAGGGGGGCGGAAAAAGGACATTTTCTAATTCTCTGGGTCCAAATGCAGGACTTTGAACTTCTTGGGGCATAAAAATGTTGCATTTGTTTAACAATATCACAAAAAATTATATAAAAATATGGTATTTTTCAGAGGTGGCTTTAGTTCTTCAAGGAGGAACTTTTTTCCCCCTGCACTGTGGGCCAGCATCCCTGAATTTTGGCCATAAATAGACCGCTTAACCTATATGTCAAAAAAGTACTGCATATAGGTGTTAAAGGATCGCTGATCACGATTCTGAAAAAAAAATTTCAAAATTCAAAATGGCGGATCCAAAATGGCGGACATGATTTTTTAATTCTTTGTTTATTGTGTTTAATATAATCATTATCGATGTATTTGGGGTCGTTAATAACGAATATGAGCTCAGACTTTTAAAATTCAAAATGGCGGATCCAATATGGCGACAAATTTAAATTTAAAAGCATTTATATGTTGTCTCTTTTGGCCAAAAACTTCGATTTTAATGGTTTTTCGGATGTAAATACTGATTTTGGAATTAAAGATTTGAAATTTAAAATGGCGGATCCAATATGGCGAATAGGGGGCCCCTGTAGGTTAGATGGTAGTGTGCTAGCCTATGAAACAAGGGGTCGTGGGTTCGATTCCCACAAAAACCCTTGGTCGATTTCGCTACAACGAGACGACGGTCATTGTTACCAGTTCTCGTGTAGGTTAAAATTATTAAAAATGATTTGTAATAAAATTGGAAAAATAAAAACTGATCATTGGATCAAATTTATATATCGAGGGCCTACACCCAGAAAAGTTTTACAGTTACTTTTTTACGGTTATTCAAAAAGTTTTTAGTTAAAGTTGTTTTAAACGTTTTATCGTTTGTTTTTGAAAGAAAATAAAATATTGAATGATTTATATAGTTGTTAAAACAATAAACTACAAAAGTTACGGAAAAATATTTTTATCAGTTAAATTATTTGTGACTGATTATACCGTATAATTTTACAGAAGTACGGTTTTTGTAGTTTGTTATTCAAAAAATTTAATTTTTACTCCACAAAATGAAAAATTGTAAACAGTTAAAATAACTGATATATCGTTTGTTTTTTCGGAATGTCTAGTCTTTTATTAACGTTTAAAAATAACTGAAAAAGTCTGTTGTTTCAAATGAAATATAAGTAGTCCGTTTTTTAAAAGGAAAAACGATTGTTTTAAACGTTTTTTCAGTTGAATTTACTTACAAAATATTTTTAGTGTATATTCAAAACCCTCTATCTTAAAAAACACAACTTTTCAGGAGAGTCAAAAAACTGTTTATTTCGCGTATTATTAGAGTAATTTAAATTCGATATTCTACAATATTTTTTTAAATCCACTACTGAATCTCACATATGATTCGTTTTCAAAATTTTGCACTATTGGGGGTTTTAGGGGATAGATAGAGGGTTTTGTTTCTTAAAAATATTAAGTACATGAATGAAAATGATCAGATAGAGGCCCAGCAAAAAAAGTGCGGAGTACTTCTATTTGGAGTGCTTTAAAACTACAACAAATGTAATGAAATACAACAAAAAGAACAAAAAACACAAGAAAAAAACACACAAACAGTTTTTTCTACTCCATAAAAAGTTGTTATTCAGCACTTAACTCATTACCTTCCGCGACACTCCCATACAAAAGTAAGTAGATATTCAGTAGATAAGAAGTACTCCGAGCTTTCAAACAACTTCCAACTACTTCCACGGAGTAGTTCTTTTCTACTGAATATCTACTTACATTTGTATGGGGGTGTCGCGATAGGTAATGAGTTAAGTGCTGAATATCTATGTATTCTGGAGTAGAAAAAACTGTTTGTGTGTTTTTGTCTTGTGTTTTTTGTTATTTTTGTTGTATTTCATTACATTTGTTATAGTTTTGAAGCACTCCACTGAGAAGTGGTAATGACTTTTTTTGCAGGGGGGTTTTGCATTTTAATAAAAATGAATTATTATGATTTCATTTACGACATCGGTAAATTTTTAACGTGATTTATTAATGATAACGGCTTATAAAGAATTCCGAAATCGCGGTTTTGGTCCACAGCTGCTTATTTTGGAGACAAAAAATATTTTTTTACCGAATTCATCTTAAATGATGACAAACTGTTGAGTATATTATGTAAAAAATAGTAAAAAATTAAAAACGCGATTTTGGTCCACAGATGCTGATCAGCATCGCTATTTTTAAGATTACAATTTTTTTTTCATTATGTACACAAGACATCCAAATTTCGAGCGATATTTTTCAAAAAAGTCAAACAAGAATTTTGAAAAAAAATTAGCATCACTGGACCAAAATCTTGATTCTGGAATTTTGTTGACAAATTCATGTTCAGCATGCAAAAATTTGTATTAAAACATGTAATGCATGATGAAATTATTTAAAAAAAATTATTTATAAATTAATTGTTGGAAAAGATAGAGGGTTTTGCATTCAGAAAAATTAATTGTGTAAGAGATAGAGAAAACCAAAAATGCAAATAAAATAGCCAAAAAAAATATTTTTGTTCTGAATTTTACACCATAAATGAGGGCCGTTTTACTGAATATTTTGCCATCAAAAAGTAATTTTCTTGAAAATGGAAGATAGAGGGTTTTGAATATAGGCCCTCGATATATATTATTATATGGCGAATATGCTTTTGTAATTATTAGCTAATTGTACTTAAATTTGTATTTTTTGATGTATTTAGAGTCAGTAATTACGAATATGAGCTCCGATTTTTTAAATTCAAAATGGCGGATCCAATATGGCGTCAAATAAAATATTAAGTTTTTTTCTATGTTGTCTGATTTTGATGGTTTTTGAAATGTCAAATCTGATTTTAGAATCAAATTTTCAAAATAGCGGATCCAATATGGCGGACAAAATATTTAAATTATTAATTAATGTTTCAAAATATCACTTGGAAATGATTGCACAATACGAATACGAACTCAGATTTTTTGAAATCAAAATGGCGGATCCAAAATTTAGGACATAGCTTTTTAAAAAAATGTACAATGTTTAAATTTCTAAGTTTTTATAAATCCCTCTTTTTGTTTTTATCAGAAGATTTTAATAAAATATTTCTCTTTTAAATGCGTCAAAAAGTTCATATATTTAGTGGCTCATTTAAGAGAGAACTTTTTTATTTCCAATAAGCATTTGCCATCCTAAATGTACAAATAATGCTACAAGCTTACAATTTCGTAAAAAATATTAAAAATGCTATTCCCAAAATATGCCCGCTTAAATGCGTTACCAGCTTTAATGTTTAGCACTAGAGATGGACGCTGGTCACGTGAATTACTCGTGATCGAAAGTGAGCGTGATTAAAATTTGTTTGATTTGATTAAAACTTGATAAGTGAGTGAGACAATTTTTTGCGTGAGTGATTCGTAGTGAGTGCAATTGTTTTGCGTGAGTCAAAATACAATTGTATTGATTCAGTTTTTACAATTTTTTTCGTGTTTTAAATGTTTAGTGTGAGTTACGAGTGAGCGTGAGTCACACGTGAATGGTGTTTTGTTTGCTCACGTAAATAGTGAGTAAGTGTGAGAAAAAAAAAACGATTGAGTAAATTATGTTGTTTTTGCGTGAGCGTGAGTCAACGTAAGTCAAAATTCACGCACGTGACCATCACCAGTTATCACGCCAATGTTGTCAAAGTGAGGCATTTTTTATTAGAAATCAATAGAAACAAAAATACCAAAAAATGTTGAAGTTCCATTTTAGGGCATTTCTAAACGTCAAATTTTGGTTTATTGCCTCTAGATAAAAAGTTTATGAACGGTCGCACAGGGTCGCAAAAATGTGAATAGAATACATTGTCAGAGACAGATCGTAGTTCGAGGTTTGTCAATATCGTTTGGACTTTTTTGGACTTTGGTGTTGAAAAATGGCGGATTTCAACAAAAGTATGAATTTCCATAATTTATTTTAAAAAAAATACGCTTATAGCTTACTTTTTGGCAGTTTATATCATGTGTTGAACAAACAGGCATGTTTTTAGGAGAACTTCACCGAAAATTTGAAAAAATATTGTGTCGAAGTACAAAAAAAAATTATTTGTTTCATAAATAAAAAATATAAAAAAAATCTCAAACTTTGACTTTAACCTCATGCAAAAAAAAAAAACTTTAAGCTATGATAAAAAGATATTAAAGATGGACAAAATTCAAGATGTCGACATTCCGAAAAAATATTTTTAAATATATGTTGCCTTACAGACCTTATTGGCCAAAAAATGGAAATGCTGGCCCACAGTGCCCTGGTCCGATTTTGCTCATTTACGAACTTAACCTGCCTAGGAACATAAGACATATTCGTGCTAAATGTCGGGAGTCTAGCTCTTTTATTTTGGACTGCATCGTGTTAGCTACAGACGGACAGGCGGGCGGACAGTCGGACGGACAGACGGACGGACATCGCTAGAAGTTCTTAGAATCGATCACTGATCATAAATATACATATTTTATGGGGTCCTAGACTGATATTTTGATGCGTTACACACGGAATGACAAAGTGAGTACACCCCCATACTGTAGTTGGGGGGTATAAAAAGTTTAATATAAAAAAAAATTTATCAGAGTTTTATTCATCAAATTTTTTTCTCAGATTCTTAGAATTTTTTCTATAAAAACTTTGAAGGAGTTTTTCGTTAGAATAAAATCTCAAATTCTTTCAGTAATTGTTTGAACCTTTTTATTTTGCCCCTCTTGGTACTGGTAATCACATCATTTCGATATTTTGTTTGTCACATTGCAATTGTGTTGATATCAACTAAATTATTTGGTTGGTAGTGTTTTCTTTTTCATATTGTTTGTTTTATTGTCATGTGCATATATTAAAAATTAATTTATACTTGTAAAATATATAGTTGAACACAAAAATTCAATTTTATTTTTATTTATTTTACAGATTGAATTCGCTGCAGATTGATTACTATTTTAAGGTGAGTGTTATTTTACAATGTTCGTAACAAAAACAATCATTTATTTTGATAGATTATTTAAAAATACAAAACTTTAAAAATACAAAAATATGTACAATAATATTATAACATTTTATTTAAAAAAAAAAAACTACAAACAAAAAACTGTGAAAACGCCTATGTGTTTTTAAACAATTTTAAAAAGAGATAAAAATATTGTTTTAAAAGTTTTTTTTTTTTTTGGTTTAATCATGTTTTCGAGAAAATTAATCGGTTTAAAGAATATATACGTTTAATAAGCCAATATCTTTTGTTTAAGCCTTTTAAGAGTGACTGGGTACCCGGGTGCTCATTACATTTTCAAAAAAATCTAAAAATAAGTTATGGTTGCTGGTAGCTTGCACAATCAAAATACAATGTCGTTAACTGTTTCTAGTTTGTTAAAAAATTTTTACGTTTAGTTGTTTTTTAAAGAAAAAAAAATTTTCAATATTCAGTTTTTATTAATGACTGCTTCTGTGCGTTGTTTCAAAAATGACATCATAAAAAATAAAGACTTTCATTAAAATTTAATTTTTTAAGTTTTTTTTTTTATTCTGTAAGTAAAAATAACTGATTATTCTTTCAATTTTTAACGATTTGTGTAAGTATTTTTTTTAATGGGGCATTTTTTAATGAGAAATCATTAGTTTTTATCTATTTTTTGGGTTATTTGTTTTAAGATAAAAAAAAATATTTATAAAAATATAAAAACATGTTTGTATCAAGTGGCTTTGTTTGGACGAAGGGTAGAGTGTATTTGCAGAATGTATTTGATTTCGGGATCGATTCCCCAAAATTTTATTAATTCTTTTTTGTAAATTGTAAAAAATAAAACCACATTAATTTTTAATGTTTTCGTATGCAATTTTTTTTTTTAATTTAATGGTAAAATTAGCAAAACAATCATTCATTTTAATTGTTTTATCAGTTTATTTTAATAATTCGTTGCTAACATAAAATGAAAGAAACGTATTTTTTATAAGGGTTTAAGTTGAAAAAATGCAGAAAAAATTTAATTTCTAAAAATTATAAAAATTTCTGGTATTCCCATACTGGTTTTAAACACTCCAGTTATGCAAGTTTTTGCTGGCACGTTGCATTTAATGCGCATATAAGGTCAAGAGGGTGATATTTTTTAACATGATAATGTTTTTAGGCTGGTGTCTAATTTTAAAAAAGTTGCAGGACGCCACCTCAGTTTGACTATATAAGCAAACAATTAACGAAAAAGAAAATAAGAAGTACTATTTTCTTATTCTTAAAACCAAAAATAATAAATCGCCTCGTGGTGAATAAACACGTTTTTCAGCAGCTGGTGAATAAAAAGTAACATAATAATTTTTCAACAAAAAAAATGTTTTTCACCCAAGTTTTTTTTTCATTAATTTTTTTTCATCAATTTTTTTTCATCAAATTTTTTTTCATAAATTTTTTTTTTCATCAAATTTTTTTTTCAGAAATTATTTTTTCATAAAATATTTTTTTCATCAATTTTTTTTTCATCAATTTTTTTTTTCATCAAATTTTTTTTCATAAAATTTTTTTTTATCAAACTTTTTTTTCATTAAATTTTTTTTTTGATCAAACTTATTTTTTTTATTTTTTATACCCTCCAACTACAGTATGGGGGTATACTCACTTTGTCATTCCGTGTGTAACGCATCGAAATATCGGTGTAGGACTTCATAAAGTATATATATTATTGATCAGTGATCGATTCTAAGACATTCTAGCGATGTCCGTCTGTCCGTCCGTCCGTCCGTCTGTCCGTCCGTCTGTGGAAGACACGATACAGTCCAAAATAAAAGTGGTAGACTCCTGAAATTTGGCACATATATGTGTTATGTTCATAGGCTGGTTAAGTTCGGAGATGGGCAAAATCGGACCAGGGGGAAAAAAGTTCCCCCTTGAAGAACTAAACAAACCTCTGAAAAATACCATATTTTTACATGATTTTTTGTGTTTTTGTTTAACAAATCCAACATTTTAATGCTACAAGAAGTTCAAGGTCCTGCATTTGGACCCACTGAATTTGAAAAAATTGTTTTACGGTACGCCCCCCCCCCACCTTTTATGGGCGTGGAATAATTTTTTTTTATATAATGATAAACTTGTATTTCTTTAGTGCAAAAAGCATAAGAATTATTTTTTTAATACTTATTCGAGAGGAATTGTGCCCCCCAATTACCACTACCAACCTCCCCCCCCCCAAAAAAAAAGACGCCCCTGCAATTTTTTTTATTTATTTGCATGTTGGAGGGTATAAAAGATTCGGCACAGCCGAATTTAACACTCTTACTTGTTTTTTCATCATTTTTTTTCGTAAATTTTTTTTTTTTCTATTTTTTTTTCATCAAAGATTTTTTTTTATCAAATTTGTTTTTTCATCAAACGTTTCTATTTAATCAAATTTATTTTTTTTCATCAAATTAATTTTTTCTCCAATTTTTTTTTCATAAATTTTTTGTTTCATAAATTTTTTTTTTCAGCAATTTTTTTTTCATAATTTTTTTTTTTCATCAATTTTTTTTTTTTCATCATTTCATTTCATTTTTTTGAATGGTTTTCAAAGTTTTCAAAGTTTTTTTTTATCAAATTTTTTTTTTATCAAATTTTTTTTTTCATAAATTTTTTTTATTAAATTTTTTTCATCAATTTTTTTGTTTTTTTCATCAATTTGTTTATCATTTTTATACCCTCCAACTACAGTATATATATACTCACTTTGTCATTCCGTGTGTAACGCATCGAAATATCGGTGTAGGACCCCATAAAGTATATATATTATTGATCAGTGATCGATTCTAAGACATTCTAGCGATGTCCGTCTGTCCGTCCGTCTGTCCGTCTATCCGTCTGTCCGTCCGTCCGTCTGTGGAAGACACGATACAGTCCAAAATAAAAGTGGTACCCTCCTGAAATTTGGCACATATATGTCTTATGTTCATAGGCTGGTTAAGTTCGGAGATGGGCAAAATCGGACCAGGGGGAAAAAAGTTCCCCCTTGAAGAACTAAACAAACCTCTAAAAAATACCATATTTTTACATGATTTTTTGTGTTTTTTTTTAACAAATCCAACATTTTAATGCTACAAGAAGTTCAAGGTCCTGCATTTGGACCCACAGAATTAGAAAACACCGTTTTGCGGTCCGCCCCCCCCCCCTTTTATGGGCGTGGAACAATTTTTTTTTTTTTATATAATGATAAATTTGTATTTCTTTAGTGAAAAAAGCATAAGAATTATTTTTTTTAGCACTTATTCGAGAGGAATTGTGCCCCCCAATTACCACTACCGACCCCCCCCCCCCCCCAAAAAAAAAGACGCCCCTGCAATTTTTTTTTTTTATTTATTTGCATGTTGGAGGGTATAAAAGATTCGGCACAGCCGAATTTAACACTCTTACTTGTTTTTCATCAATTTTTTTTATCATTTTTTTTTTAAAAAAAAAAAAAAAAATGTTTTTATAATTTTTTTTTTATAAAAAAAATTTTTTCTTCATCAAAAACCTTTTTTCATCCATCAAACACTTTTTTCACCAAAAATCATATATCCCCTTTTTTTACCAAAACTACTTTTTCAACAAGTCTAAACTTTTCACCTAAAAATGTTCCATTGTACATAAAACAAGTGTGGAATTCTTCAGTGCCAAATCTTTCATACTCTCCAAAATGTAAAAACACTTTTTTGTACTTATTTTTGAACTCATTTACCAAACGTACAGCTCTTTTGGTTTGGACTGAATCTTGCTTTTCAGAGACAGATGGACGGATGTATATAGCTACATATAAACTTATTAAAATATAACATTTTAAACTTTGAATAACATTTTTTTTTAATACAAATTAATCAGAATTTGCACAAAATATAATTACAATTCGTCATTGAAATTCCCTTTGCTACTTGTCGTGTAGGGTTTTAATACTTGAGAAATAATCTTGACAATGGAACATGACATATTCCGAAACACGTGTCGATTAAAACAGAAAAATAATTTTCTTGAAAATTAGTCCATGAGAATATCACAGTTTTAAAAAGTAAAAGAAGTAATGACCACGAAACAAACCTACTCATTTTATAATATTTTAAAGGTCGAATACAACAATTTTTAAGTAAAATTTAATTAGAATTTGAAAAAAATTTCGATAAAAAAAAATTGATGAAAAAATGTTTTTGATAAATAAAAATTATAAAAAAATTTATGAAAAAAAAATTTTAGAAAACAAAAATTTCATAAAAAAAATATTGTTGATGTATAAAAATTTATAAAAATAATTAATAAAAAAAAAAATAATGAAAAAATAATTTGATAAAAAAAAAAATTGTGATAAGAAAAAAAATTTTTATGAACAAATGTTGTTTTAATGTTTTATGTTAAATGTTTTTGTGCAATTTAATTTTATTAAAAAATCTGTCGATGTTTCTAATGTAAAAAATAATATTTTTTGTAAGTTGTGATTCATGGTTGTGAAATATTTTGTATTAATGTTGTACTTTTTATTATTTTTTATTTAAATAGACGACCCTTGAAAAAGTCACCAAAAAAGTGACGAAACGTCGGGTGAAATGTAATAAATTGTTTTTTATTTACATCAACATCATTAGGTCTTATTAGCTTATAAAGAAAAATACACTGAAAATTAATAATCAATTGGCCAAATAAATAAATACTCATAAAAAATTTAAGGAAAAAAAAATTGATGAAAAAATGACCAAAAACAAATATTTTTTCACCACCTGGTGAAAAACTCTTTTATTCACCAGCACCAGCAGGTGAGTTCTTATTCAAGATACAAAACTTTTTAGTCTTAATCAGGGGCGTATCCAGGATTTTATTTCGGTGGGGGCCCAAATTTTTTTTTAAATTTTTTTTTTTACAAAAAATTTTCATAACAGCACATGTTTTAGAATTTGTCTCGATCTTTTCCTTAAACTGAATCATAGAGTAAAGAAGAATAAGAGATATTACGGATGAAACCGCACTTCTTTTGTTATTTTTTTTTTTAGCCGTGAACTCCGATTATCTCGAGGTAGAAACCCAGCATACTTACAAAAGGAAATTGAAAAAAGAGAAACCCCAAATACCTTTCAAAAGGAAATCGATGAAAAAAGTGAAACCCTAAATACATTTCAAAAGGAAATAAAGAAAAAAACGAATGCGTTTAAAAGGAAAATGAAAAGAAAACAAAACAATTTATCTATTCTATTATCTAAAAGAGTCCGCCTTGAGATAATCGTAGTTCGCAATTTGGGTTCCACAAAGTTTTCACTAATCTTACCTCTGTTCCTTTTTTAACTCTATGACTGAATGCAACACAATCAGATTCTTCATTTTTTTTGTATGTTTAAAACTGTTGTTAAAAAAGTAAAATTTTTTAATACTTTAAAATTGTTTGAAAGACTTAAGTTTTTTTTAATGTGTGAGTTGTATCAGATGCTGATACATTTTTACAAAGAAGATTATCAGAATCTGAATTTTTTTCAAAGAAAAGTCCAAGATTCTATGACAATTTCCAGTTAAGACAGTTTTTGTTATAGAAAAAGTCAAAGACTCTAAATCATATTTTCAATGGAAAACGTTTCTCGGGAAAAAGTCACTTTAGAAAATGATTCTATAAATTAATTTTTAAAAGAAAAGACTCCGATTGTACGACATTTTCCCAGAATCTGAGATATTTCTAGTCTAGCACATTTTCTTAGATTCTGAAACATTCTACACAAAAAGTTTTAGATTCTGACAAAATCTTCGCCTTTTCTTTAAGAAAAATTATTCAGATTCTGAGACCTTTTTAAAAAGAAAACAGTATACAAAAAGTCTTAGATTCTAAAACATTTTTCCTAAAGAAAAACTCTAGGATTCTGAGAAAATTTTCCTATAGAAAAAGTCTAAGATTCTTAGACATTTTTCCTATAGAAAAAGTTTCTAATTCTGAGATATTTTTCCTATAGAAAGTCTCAGATTCTTATAGAAAAAGTCTCAGATTCTTCGACATTTTTCCTATAGAAAATGTCTCAGATTCTCAAACACTTTTCCTACAGAAAATTTCTTAGATTCTGAGACATTATTCCAATCGAAAAAGTCTCAGATGCTTAAACACTTTTCCTATAGAAAAAGTTTCAAATTCTTAGACATTTTCTTATAGAACAAGTCTCAGATTCTCAGACATTTTGCCAATAGGAAATTGTCAGATTCTGAAACATTTTTCATATAGAAAAAGCCTCAGATTCTGAGACATTTTTCCTAAAGAAAAAGTCTCAGATTCTGAGAAATTTTTCATAAAGAGATAGTCTCAGATTCTGAAATATTTTTCCAATAGAAAAAGATGTTTTTACAATAGAAAAGTTTTGTGTCTCTGAGAAATTTTTTTTTACATTTTTCATATAGAAAAGCCTCAGATTCTAAGATTTTTTTTTATAGAAAAAATCTCAGATTTTGAGACATTTTTCAGATTCAGAGACATTATTTCTATAGAAAGTTCTCAGATTCTGAAGCAATTTTCATATAGAAAAGCCTCAGATTCTGAGAATTTTTTATAGAAAAAGTCTCAGATTCTGAGATTCGAGATTCTCAGACATTTTTCTTATAAAAAGTTTTAGATTTTGAGACATTTTTTTAGAAGAGTGTAAGATTCTGAGACATTTTTTTTAAGAAATAGTCTCGTTCTGAAGCATTTTTCTAAAAGACAAAGTCGCGTGTTAAGATTTGACTACATTTTACTTACAATTAGGTTAATTTTTTGTGTACATAAAACTTAGGTGTAAGATATTTTTTCATTAGTATCTTAAGTTGAAAAGTTTAAAATTCTAAGAAAAAATTTTCAGATTTTGAGATTTTTTTAGCAGAAAAATTTTTCGGTTTCAAAACATTTTTCTTTAAAAAATTTTAGATTCCCAAATGTTTTTCGATTTTTTTTAAGAAGTTTTTTAATATTGTACTTGTTATTTGATACCAAATCCTGAAATTTGTGAAATCATTTCGGGGGGGGGGCCCGGGCCCCCGGGCCCCCCCCCCTGTATACGCCACTGGTCTTAATACAATGAAAACAGTAATTCTTATTGTCTTTTTAGTCCTTAGCTTATGTAGTATCGTCCGACAAAAATGAGAAAAGTCGTTAACCACGAACTGGATAATATACGTTTGAAACTAGATACTAAATGTAGTAAAACTGCATTTACAGTTTTCTTTTCGTGATCTTGTTTCCTATTAAAAGGACTTAAAAGTTTCAGAGTATTAAATTTTATAAAAATTTTTTTTAAATATTTGTAGTTGTCCTATGATGCCACTAGTGATAGCAGATGAAAGAGAATGATCTCCCGTAATTTTCCTGTTTTATTTGTTTTATATATCAGGAAAAAGGAGGTTATTTACGTAATTTTAAAAATGTATATCATTCAAAATGTTCAACAAAATATTTTGATAAAGTTTTCAAATGACCTTATTCACATACCTTTATCCTGATATCTATATATATAAAATTGGATGTGTGTATGTATGTGGGTATGTATGTATGTATGTATGTTCCGTATGGACTCGAAAACGGCTGGACCGATCTTCCTGAAATTTTCAGGGAATATTCATAATAGTCTGGAGAGTAACACTGTCAGGTCGGATTTTTGATTTTCTGTCTGTGGGCGGAGGGGCGTGGCAAAATCGATTTTTTTACATTGCACCACTAACGACATCTATATATAAAAAACGGATGGACCAATTTTGATGAGATTTGAACCAAAGATAGTACTAACCGAGTAATAACTATATGCCAAATTAGAGCGTGATCGGACAAATAGGCGTAAAATGCCATGCTTTTCTCCTGTGGGAGGAGGGGCGATAAAAATCGAATTTTTACATTGCACCACTAATGACATCTGTATGTAAAAAACGGACGGATCGATTTTGATGAAATTTAAACCAACGATAGTACTAACCAAGTACTAACTATGTGCCAAATTAGAGCGTGATCGGACAAATGGGCGTAACATGCTATGCCTCTTTGTATTGAATTGAATGTTATATCTGCATGCTCCGTAATAACGCAAAAACTGTTGATTCAATTTTAATTAAATTTTCAGCACTGATAGTGTTAACCGAGTGCGGAACTATATTCCATGTTATACTACGATTGAAAAAAGGGGCGTAAAATGCCACGCCCCTTTGTACTATACTGGACGTTGTCTGCCTGTTTCGCAATCACACAAAAACAGCTGAATCGATTCTCTTGACATTTTTACTACATACAGTGCTAACCAAGTGCATATGTAGGCCATATAAGATCGTTATTGGAAAAAGGGATCAAAATTGCAACGCCCTTTGTACTATACTGACCACGATTGAACAATGAGGCGTAAATTGCCACACCCCTTTGTTTTCTATTGAACGTTATATCTGCCTGTTTTGAAATCACGCAAAAACGGATAAGCCGAATCTGCCACTATTGATTGAATTAACCGAGAGAACTGTAGGTCATATGTAGAGCGCGATTTGGCAAAAGGGTATAAAATATCACTCCCGTTTTTCACAAATAAAAAGTTATTTCATCCTCTTTCGCAATCACACAAAAACGGCAAAACTGATGTAAATGAAATTTGCAGCACAAATAATACTAATCGAGGATGCAGCATGGAACTTTATTTAGACTATCACGATTCGATAAAAATACGTTAAATGGCACGCCCCTTTGTACTATACTTAACGTTATGTCTGTCTGTTTCGAAATCACGAAAAAACGGCTGAACCGATTTTATTGAGATTTCTCTACAGATAGTGCTAACCGAGGGTTGAACCAAAGGTTACTAGCTGGACCCGGACCCATGATTTAATTTTGTCCGACACTATATTTAAAATAAGATGCAATATAAAACAGTTTTTTTCTTAGGGCCAGCAACGCGGACCGGGTATAGCTAGTGACAAAATAAAAAAAAAATGAAAAATTTCATTTGCCATCACCAGTGTCATCCTAGGACAAATACAAATATTTCAAAAATATTTTACAAAATGTATCCTTAAAAACTTTGAAGTCCTTTTAAAAGGAAACAGGATCACGAAATAAAAACCTGTATTTGAATTCTCTACATTCAGACATTTGAATTCTCTACATTCAGACATATACCATCCGGTTCATGTTTATTATTGACTGTCGGACGGCTTTTAAAATTAGACACCAGCCTAAAAACATTATCATATTAATAATTTGGATGATTAAACTCACCAAATCCTTAGTTTGTATTAAATGTAAATACATTTTTGAATTTATATTAACATTCAGATAAATTTCAGTCCATTAAATCATTAAAGATTAGAATTTAAATAAAAAGGAATTACTGTCATTTTTTAATTAAAAAAAAAAAATCGTAAATTCTTTTTTTCTCTTGCAACAATTGGAATATGTTCATTTTCCATCATGTTGCACATTGACATGACATATAATCAAACTTTGTCTGATATGACAATAAAGTTTTTGTTTGAATATGTTTTTTTTTTTTTTAATTTTTTTTAAGCCGATATTCTATAAACATTATATTTCATTCATACATATATAAAATTTAAACAAAAAACTGACTGAGTTTTATATTTTTTTTATATCCTACACTTATTGTTAGTGGAAGAAGGTTTATAACTCTTAAAAATTTAAAACTAAAATCCTCTTGTATTTCAATAAGAAAATGCATTTGCATGCAAATGTTGAGTGTACTATCCGTTTTTTTTTTACCCATTTTGATATTGAAACCCTCCAACGGTATGGGGGTATACTCAGTTTGTCATTCCCTGTGTAACGCATCGAAATTCTACACCAAATGTCCCGCTACAGAAAAACATGTGTCCCGTGTGAATTTCTGTCAAAAATTGGGCTTAGGAGGTGTGGTCAAATATGGGAAAAATGGTAAAATTTGTATCGAGTTGCCTTCTTTTAATATTTATCTTATAACCGAATACACCACAATCTCAAAAAGTTGCATTCTGATATAGTTTTGTATGTGCTGTCGATTAAAATTTTTTAGGAGAATTTTCAGAACCCTTTCTGAAATTTTCCATATTTTAAAAAAGTCAATTTAACAAAAATCCGGCTACTTTTTATTTATTTAAAAAAATTTTTTTTTTAAAGTTTAGATTTTTGTTTATCCTCATAAAAAAATTCGGACATGTGTTTTTAGTTTTTAACATGATAATGTTTTTAGGCTGGTGTCTAATTTTAAAAAAGTTGCAGGACGCCACCTCAGTTTGACTATATAAGCTAACGATTCAACAAAAAAGAAAATGAGAATTACACTTTTCATTTTATTACAACCTTAAACTTCGACAATAATTTAAAATTAATAAATAAAATAAAAAAAATAGTTCTTTTAGCGACACCTAGCGGCAATACTGCGCCGTTACTCTATTAACGCAGTATTGCCATACCAAATATCGCATTTCCAATTAGATTAGTTACCATCATCGCAAATTTTTTCCAATAAAATATTACCACATCGCAAAACTAGCCAGTATATTTGAAAAAAGCTACAGTGGCCTTGCTGAAGTGAGCCAGACTGGAAAACAGAAGGTGGGTGATCGAATCCGTGATATGTCAATTTTTTTTTTTTTTTTAACATGGTAAAGTTTTTAGGCTGGGGTATAACTTTTGACTATATAAGGGTGTCGTACTTAGAAGACTTAGCATTAACCAGACCTTCGAAAATTGAATTCAACGCATTATTATAAAAAATTTTAATAAATGAATTAATTTGTGGCCAAATCGGTTCTTTGAATTTAATCTTTATTTAAAAAATAAAAAACAATTAATTTTGTGAATAATTAAATTATAATAATTAAATTAATTATTTAAAAATTATTATAAATTAAACCCTACATAACTGATGATTGTAACTACCCGAAATATTGGTTCTATTGGTCCAACCTTCAAGTATGACGATCAACTCAGAATCACTTTATTTGTGGTTTAGTCCATCTGTTCACACTGAAAGAATTATTGTTCATTATATCCTTGACAAAATTTCATAAAACCAAATTCATAGAATCTATGAAACAATTCATTGGCTGAATGAATATTCATTAGTATTCTGAAATATTTCATAGAATTTTACTCATAGATTTTATTAAATTCATAGAAAAAATTCATAGAATTAATGAATGTCATTCATAGAAGAAAATGCCATCAATATGCCTTTTAATTTTTTTAATAATTAAAATTATGTTACAATAATTAAAATAGTTAAATAAATTTATTAAAAAAATAAAAAAAAAAATAAAAAACATTAAAAAAAAATATCATTGCTGCCCTGACCGGGGCTCGAACCCAAGACCTACCGGCTGAAGTGGTAATTGTCGACGCCTTAGCTATCAGCGCCACCAAAGAAGAAAAATCTCGCCAACTAACGCTTGGTTTTATAACGCTTCATTTTTGTAAATAAACAAAATATTTGATTTCTACAAACGTACACACAACTTTTGGCAGAGCATTGTGACAGAGCATAGACACAAACTATCGGCGCTAGGTGTCACTCGATTAACGCAGTATTGCCATACCGAATATCGCATTTCCAATTAGATTAGTTACCATCATCGAAAATATTTTTCAATAAAATATTACCACATGGCCAGTATATTTGAAAATCGAAAAGAGAAACATAACAAAATGTAAATCATCGTTTAAATAAGCTACGGTGGCCTAGCTGAAGTGAGCCAGACTGGAAAACAGAAGGTCAGATGATCGAATCCCTGATCTTTCAACTTTTTTTTATTTAGTTTTTTTTAGCTTGTACATTTCTTTTTGTTAGGGCAAAATTTGTTTGCATTAATTCTTTATACTTCTTTATTTAATTATAAAGTTTTTCAGTTTTTTCTAAACTTTTTTAGTTGTTTTTCTTTCTGAATTTTGTAATTTTTTCTGAATATATCTGCATTTTTCTGACTTATTTTTTCCATTTTCTTGATTTGTTCTTAGTTTTCCAAATTTTTTGTGAATATTGAATAAATTTGAGAAATTTCTTGGAGTTTTTTTTCTGAATATTTTTTTAACCCTTACATATTTTTTTTACAAATATGTGAGGGTTATTCGTAAAAAGTTTTTATTAAATAAAACATTATCATGATTTAATATTTTGGGCAAGAGTACAAAACTCTGCGGCATTTTTTTTCGAGAAAATCGGATTTGAATATTAAATTTCATAACAATTTTGTAATTTGCTTGTATTTACTTTTTTCAATATAGCGAATGAGTATTAAATACACCGCTCAACAGTGTTGAGTCAACACTCATTTTCCGGTTTGAATTCTGATGATCAATTTTAGTAGACTTTGATCTCCTGATTCCAAATCTGTTCTTTAAATTTTCCCATCACGTCCAGATTTTTAGTTATTCACGGTTGACATTGCGAAAAATTACGATTTTTGCATTATTTAAAAGCCTGTACAGCAGCCATTCAGTGGTATAAAACGCAAAAGTATAATTTGTATATGGTCTCCAACATAGAACAGATTTTTTTTTCAAATTATTACGTTTGGTTTGGCTTTACTTGTGTTTTAAAATGATACTGTTAAAATTACCATTTTTGTAAAATTTACCTTAGTTTTTTGATATTTTTCAAAGAAAAACTCCAAAAAAATAAATATTTTACAAAATTAAGCTTTCTGTGTTATTATTTGTATAAACCGGAAGATATTTTGAATGGGTTTAAAAGTCTATAAGAAAGAATGAACTTTTGTCTAAATTTTGAGCTAATCGCAGTAAAGATTGATCATCTGGTCAGTGATGCCATTTTAGCACTTTTAGTGCTAGATCTAGCACTTTTTTTTTTGACTTAGCACTAAATTTTTGGAAAAAAGTGCCAAGTGCTAACTTAGCACTTTTTTAAAATTTTTTAGCATTTTTAGCATTTTTTTTCACATTTTAGTTTTTGTTAAAATCTTTTGTATATATATGTATTCAACTCTTTTCAAAAGAACCATCACATTCCAACAACATAAATTTTATAATTAAGAAGAGCAGACAGACCAAAAGCTAATTTTTCAAAGTCCATTGCGCTTGCACTTTCAATAATTTAATGCGCGAGCCCAACTTCCAGGACCCTAAACATTTTTCTTACTTTTTTGTGGGTTTAGTTAGACATAATATTCTGTTTTGAAGAGCTCGACATTTTTAGCAATTACTCGCGGTGTGCAATTCGCTTTGCAGAAAATGTTATATTTTCTACTGATATTGATTGACATTGTTGTAATTCTGAATAATGATTGTTCTGAATTTATTTACAAAATGGTTCAATAATTTTAAAGTAAATAATTTCTATTTTCATAATTAAAAATTGTTAAGAAAAATTTGGGAGTTATTTCATAATGAAATAACTCTCAGAATTAAAAATGTAACAACTTTCAAAAAAATTAAATAATAGCAGATTTGGGAATTATTTAAAAATAAAATAACTCCCAAGCATGGATTTTTGGGCCTTATTTAATTTTTTTCTTGGGACTTATTTCATGGTGCCCATTTAAAATTTAGAAAACTTAATTGAAATTCAGAAATCCAAATTGAAATTAATAAAAGTCTAATGGAAAAATCTCAATTTGAAATTCAGAAAACCCAATTGAAGTTTATAACTAGAAATTCAGAAGATAAAAAAAAATAATTTAAATTTGGATAACCCAATTGAAAAACAGAAAACCTTTTTGAAATTCAGAAAAACCAATCAAAATTTAGAAGACCATTGGAAATTCCGAAATCCAAATTATAATTAAGAAATGATTAATTGAAATTCAAAAATTTTCAATGAAATTAAGAAAACCCAATTGAAATTAGGAAAACACAATTGAAATTAAAAAAAAAATAAATTGAAATTCAGAAAACTGAATTAAAACTAAGAAAATATGTGTACAGTTATTATAAAACATCGTTATTTGTGAATTTTATAAAAGAAAAAATAAAAAAAAATCTAGCACTTTTTTTTTGGTCTGTAGAGCATTTTAGCACTTTTTTTTCTGCTATTTAGCATTTTTTTACAATTATCTTATGGCAACACTGCATCTGGTTTTTGTTTTAGAGCAGTGGTCGGCAGAAGAGAGCGTATAAATGCATTGGTATATGAATATAAACATGCATGTGTTTGCGTATTTCTTAAACAAAGCGACATTAATCTGCTTGTTGTTGTATTTTTATGCTCATAGTTGTGAGTTTTTTTCTAAAAAAAGTAGTGTTATCAGATACTAAACAAGTGAGAGTGTTGAATTCGTCGGTGCCGAATCTTTTATACCCTCCAAAATGTAAAAAAAATTAAAAAAAAAAATATGTGAGGGGCGTTTGTATTTTGGGGGGCGGGTGATGGGGGTCATTGGGGGACGTTGGAGCACCTTCCCATTCCGATAAATATACCAAATGTTTCATTTATTTAAAAAAATACAAAAAAACATTAAAAAAATGTGTATTTTTTCAGAGGTTGGTTCAGTTCTTCAAGGGGTAACTTTTTCCCCCTATGCCGATTTTGCCCATTTACGAACTTAACCTGCCTAGGAGCATAAGTCATATTCATGCCAAATTGCAGGAGGCTAGCTCTTTTATTTTGGACTCCATCGTGCCATCTACAGACAGACGGGCAGACGGACGGACAGACGGACATTCACGGAATGTCTTAGAATCGATCATGGATCAATAATATATATATATATACTTTATGGGGTCCCCTACCGATATTTCGATGCGTTACAAACGGAATGACAAAGTGAGTATACCCCCATACTGAGGTTGGAGGGTATAAAAATGATCAGTTTCTAAAACATTTTATGAGAAATTTTTGAAAAACTTTTCTAAAAATAAAATCTTAAATATAATAGCAATTTTCAGTAGAAAAATTTTACGGTTTTAATGTCATCTAATGTGTTCTAGGACAATTAGATTCTGAAACATTTTTCATGTAGAGAAATTATAATTACACCGTCCGACAGCCACTATTAAACATAAAGCGGATGATATACATCTAAAAGTAGAGATCAAATGGAGTAAAACTGCATTTACAGTTTTTCAGTTCGAGATCCTGTTTCCTTTTAAAAGGACTTCAAAGTTTTAATATTTCTGAAATATTTCTGCTTGTCCTAAGATGTCACTGGTGACGCTAAATGAAAAAGGAGGATCTCCGCTAATTTTTCCACTTTTTTTATTTCCATATCAAGATGTGAATAAAGTCATATATAAACTTTATTAAAATATTTTGTAGAAAATTTTGAATTATATTGAAGACAAGTGTCTGCGATCAGTACTGTAGAACCGGGAATGACGGTATTCCCGGTTCTCGGTATTACCGAGAAATGGTGCTGGTTTCCTGGTTCTTGAATTATTTCCGGAATTCCCGGGAATACCGGTATTCCCGGTTCTGGCGGTATTCCCGGGACTACCGGTATGCATATTTTGTAAAATTTTGTATAATTAAAATTTTTTCTTCGCTTTTACCAAAAAAAAATACAAAACATGTGAAAAACACCATTTCTATTTTTTTATGAATTTAAAAAGAAAACAGTTACATGATTTTTAAATAATTTACAAACACAACTAAATATTTCTGAAATACTGATTAAATGGTAAAATTTAAATATTTTATGGTATAGTTTTTTTTGTTTTTTAAGAACCGGTACCAGGATCAGAACCGGGTATACCGGTATTCCCGGAAATATATCTAGAACCGGGAAACCGGTTCCAGAACCGGGAATACCAGTATTCCCGGGAATACCGAGAAACGGGAAATGGGGGGCACTATTGAAGTCTAATATTTTGAAAGGACGCAACTTACCTACTTTTATCTGGTATGTAAAAATAATAAAATGGGGAAATTAGGGGGGGATCCTCCTCGTTCATTTGCTATCAGCAGTGGAATCCTAGGACAAGTACAAATATTAAAAAAATATTTTATAAAATTTAACCCTGTAAAACTTTGAAGTCGCCCTAAAAGGAAACAGGATCACGAAATGAAAAACTCTAAATCCGGTTTGTGTTTAACGTCTTCTTTATTTTTATCGGACGGTGTTATTAGACATTAGAAAGACTATTTCAAAAGAAAAATTTACATACACATTCAGAGACAAATTTCGTTATAAAAATTCTCAGATTCTTCCAAATGAAAAATTTTCAGATTCTTCAGATTTGTCAAACGGATTCAACATCATATTTCTCAAGTTATTGAGGCTGGAGGATCACGGGAAATTCTGAATTTTTAGTTTTAAGGTCATCTTAGTGACCCTTGAACTTATCATTTTTACCGCGAGTATTTTTTTTATTAGGCTATCAACATTTAGAAGTAGTGCATTATTTTTTTTTTTCAAAAAGACACAAAAAAATTATGTTTCAAAACCTTCCAAAAATCTGAAAAAAATCTGAAAAATCTTTTAGGCTATAAGAATTCAAATTACGCTTTAAGAGTAGCGAAAATCCAAAAAACGTTTTTGGTGAAACACTCTAATGACCAGTGTCTTTAAAACACTCAAAAGAAAAACTCTGTCAACAAATCTGTAAAATGACTCTAAAATTTGAATTATCAAACTTTCAGCAGATTGTACTGCTGAAAATTATATTTTTACTAAAATCTCTGTCATTTAGTTTTAGAAAATAACAGAAATTTTACTGCGTTTTAACTGATTATGTTTGCTGAATTACAAAATATTTTTGAACATATTTAAAGCAGATTATTTTCTAATTTTACAGAAATAATTTGGTATCATTCTTTTTTCAAGAAAATTTTCTAAGTTATTTTTTCAAAGTGTAAATTTTTTTTTTCGTTTTTTATACAATTAAAAATATATTTTTGAACATATTTTTAGCAGATTTTTTTGAAATTTTTCAGAAATAGTTTGCTGTCATTATTTTTTCAAGAAAATTTTTTAAAATTTTTTTTAAAGTGTTAATTTTTTTCTAGTTTAAAGGAATAGTTAATTTCTAATAAATTTTTATTAATAAATAATTTTTTTATAAACATTTTTATACTTAAAAAAAATCTTTAAAACTATAACAGTATATTTTTCATCAAAGGTTATCTTATTTCTTTGCTGAAAAAAGTAAAAAAAAAAATTACATATAGTAAAGAAATTTTTGTGTTTTGATAAATGTTGCAATTTATGTATGTTGAGTGATTGATGAATTGTAGATATTTTAAACAAATAGTGTAGAAAAATAGACAGACGTACATTTATTGTGTTTTTAACGAACTGAAACCAATGTTTATATTTTAACACAATACAAAACATGAAAATCTTTTTCCACATGAGTACTACACAATACACACAGCAAAAGAAATGTATCCCTGCCAAAAATTGCCAACGGTACAAAAAAAAATGTACTGGCAAAATATTGGCTACACAAAAACTACAATGCTTTGCAGAAATATCGATTAGCATAAAAAAAGGTACTGGTAAAGCATTGGGTATACAAAAAATACTACGATTTGTCGAAACTTCTTATAACATACTTGGGAATTAAAAAAATCTCAACATATGTACAGGTATAGAAGTGGGTAAACAAAAAATACTACACAAAAAAAACCTTGTCAAATTACTAGAAAAAGTTTCGTAATCCCATTTTACCAATATTTGACAGATTTCCTTGTTTTTAACAAACTAATTTGGATCGAAATTTATTTTATTTTTTATTTTTGTAGTTTTTCAATTATACTCCATTTTTAATTTATTTTTAAAAAAATTTTAAATGAAAGTTCAAAAAATTCTCAAGAAAATGTAAAATTTTCAGAAAGCAGCTATTTTTTGTTCTCGAGAAAAATGACTTTGAACTTCAAAGACTGAAATTTGTAATATCAACAAACGTTTGTAAATTTTGATTGTTAAAAAAAGAATTTTGTTTTTTTCAACAAAGAAATTTAACACAAACATTATTTGTTGACATGATAAAATAATTTTGAGATAAAATTACTTGACTGAGTTTGTTGAAAAGAAAATCGAAGTTTTGTATTATGGACTTACAGGCTGCCGTTCTTACTAAATGTTTGGTTGATATCATGTTTGGTTGATTTACAATTGATGTTTGTTGATTTAAATTTGACGATTTTATTTTCTGTGTAATTTTTTCTACTGTAACTCAATAATTCTGCAATTCCCAGCAAAACTTTGGTAATGGGTAGTGATTATATAACACATTACCAGGTAATGTATATACCTTATTTGTAGCATTATTTTAGGATGTCTTACCAAACATTTGTTCCACAACGTATTATTTTAAAGTAAAAAATAATGCATTACTAATAATTTGCTACATAATGCGTGATTATTGGAAAAATGTATTTTATATTTATTATTTCTAAACATTATATCATGGATGATTTATATTTGGTTACATTATGTATTATTTGAAAGTTTGAAATAATGCATTATTTATAATTAAATGCATAATGCATTACAATAACATAAAAAATAATTATTTTATAAAAACTGCAGAAGTTTAAACTAGAGATGGGCTCACGACAAGAAATTTCTAACGACACACACTCACTAGCATATTTTATCTACTTACACTCACTTACAATCACGTGAGTAAATTTAATACAAAATTACTTTTTCACTACTCGTAACACCTTATATATTACGTTCTGGTATGCTATATTATATACCTTACTCGTAACCTATAAAATATCATATATTTTACACCTTACTGGTATTCTTTGTTATAAATTTATGACTTATTTTATACCTTACTGGTATTCTATGTGATAATGTGGATGCATCTCATCGCCTGTTAAAATCATCAATGCTGCAATGTATTAAATAAGAGATCATATACCTTATTTTATACCTTATTTGGTAATCTACACTCAAAATAATAACTCTGTTAAATTACAGAAAAACTCTGCTAATTTAACAGAGTACACCATACTTTTCCAGCTAACAACATTTCTTGGTAATTTTACTAAAAAACTCTGTAAAATGATTTTGACAGAAAAAAACTGTTAATTTACAGAGTTTATAGTAAAATATTGGTTAAATATGAAAGCTTTTTTACAGAGAAAACTCTGTAATTTTACCATAAAACTCTGTAAAATGATTTGGACAAAAAAAACTGTTAATTTACAGAGTTTCTAGTAAAATATTGGTTAAATAAACCACCATTTAGCAAGGAAAACTATGAAATTTACATATATTTGATGCAAAAAAAAATTTACAGAAAAAACTGTAAATTTACAGAGTTTAGTTAAATGCATGTTATTTTGTAAAATTTTTGTAAGATTTCTGAAAAATAAATTTTGATTACTTTTTTTGCTACTTTTTAAACATTTTCTAAAAAAAAAAATTACAGATAAAATTTTTATGTTTGGTAGCAAAAACTCAAAACAGAAAAGTTTTTTGGTTATAATAAAATACGAAGTATTTTGCTTACATCTGTATTTTAGCAGAAAACTCTGTTAATTATCTGTAAAATTATGATTACAAAGTAAAAAGTAATATAACAGAGGAAACTTTGTTTTTTTGTCACAACAAAATACAAAGGATTTTCTTTAAATCTGTATTTTGACAGAAAACTCTGTCAAATATCTGTTGAATTGAGATTACAGTCATTTTACAGAGTATTTTACAGAGTTATTATTATGAGTGTAAGTTTTGCTGGGTTTCTTACATCTATTTAACCCTTTGACGACCATACATTTTCTGTCGAAGCGGTTTTGATTTTCTGTTCATTGTCGTGATCTGGGACCTAATAAGATTTATGAAACTTATTTTTCATATTTTTCTTGGTGAAAATTTTCCATTGGACGAGTTTCAGATCTTAAAAATCATTGCGAATAACAGAGTGCTTTGGCCAAAACTAAGTAGTCGCCAAAGAGAAAATTTTTTCAACAACAAAAATAAGGGGGAAGGAGGGAGGTTTGGATTACAATTTTTTGTTTCATAACTACTATTAGGTCATAGATCACAAAAAATTTTAAGAAAATTAAAATTGTTTTGGCCGAAGATGTGTGGTTAATGTTGATCCTATTTGTAAAGTTGACCCTATGTTGATACGATTTTAAAATTAAAAAAAAAACAAACTTTGCTCCACCCTACTATAAATATAAACAAATCAGCCCACTCTTATGTCCATAAACATTTGTATCCAACTAACAAATACTGTAACTTATTTATGGGTTGTCCATATAACATTAATCTAAAACTTAAACTGTGATACTTGAGTTGACAGATAAATGACCCCAGTGTATTGACTTGACATATTATACAGTCAAATATTTAATTCATATAACTTTAAACTTGAATTCTCACCCAGAGATATTTGCTTATTGGTCAACGGCTAAATTTCTTAATGTTCGGTTTGAAAAAAAAAAAAGAAAAACGTTTTAGTGGTGTTCTATGGGGATATTTGAAAAATTATGTTATAGTGTAAAACCTTCAGCTGGAACTCCAAATTCCTCCCCCAAAGTCTTATAACAATAAAAAAAATCCTTGGGCACCAACTTCGCGAATAAAGTAAAAATTACCAAAAAGCAATGTAAACCGCGAGGAGAGCAAAAGGAAATTTTTGTTTTTCACGAAATTTTTATGGAGTCATTTTTACTCCCAATATAAACTATCTAGACTTTTAGTCCAATTTAGGTTTTTACGGAAAGAAAAATCACACGCCCATATTAATGCCCACTTTATTCAATTTCTCTAAAATTGGAAAACGGCTGCACTGATTAAAGTAATTTTTTTAAAATGTTCGTAGTACTAGTGCACCGATTTGGTTGATTTTGTTTTTTTTTTTAATGTTAGTCATAGTCAAACTTAGGTTTTACGGAATGAAAGTTGACTAAAATAACTTTTTCGATTTATCAAAAATCTGACCGATTTTTCAATCTTTTTTAATATTCCAAGGGTTTTTACATAAAGAAAATTCGACCACGTCTATTTCTACGGCCGTTTTTCGATAAATATTAAATCTTTCAATCTTTTCTGCAGCCGGCTGGACTGATTTGGTTAGTTTTTTATTTTATATATTCGCCATAGTCGAAATATGGTTTCATGGGGAAAAAAATTGTCCATGCGTTTTTTTCGATATATAAAATTTGCAGCAGGGCTGGACCGATTTGGCATTTTTTTTTTTTTAAATTTAGCACCTAAGGTTTTTGCAAAAAAAAAAAAAAGAAATGGCTGCTCCTACATTTAGGCCCTCTCTTTTCGATATATTTAAAATCTCAGAATGGCTGAACCGATTTAGCCATTTTTTAACATAATATGTTTACACTTTAACTATAGATAAATTAGATAATAAAGCGTTTTTTGCCAAACCAATGGGCACATGTTAAAGCCTAGGATGTTTTCTCAACGTTAACCATCTCACATGTAAGAATTTAAATATATGACCTTTAGTATAACTGCGAAACACATGTTAGTATAAGGCAAAAAGTATAAAATATTACCAAAAGTTGTTAAAATTTAACTTTTAAAGACACTTTTATGACAGAAAACGATCAAGTTTTTAACAAATTTGTTTACAAATAGGTCGAACTATTGTAGGAAGGCACGATTTTGCAAAAAAACGCGATTTCCAAAAATTGGATTTTAGCACCTTATTCCACACATACATTCATATATCTAAAATCGCATCCCTTGAAAACGACTTGACCGATGGGGTAATTTATTTTTTAAATGTTCGTAATAGTATAAACAAGGTTTATACGGTAAGAAACATTATCCACGCCCACTTTTTCGACATATCTACACAAAAAAAAAAACTTTGTAAAATTACTAGGAAAAGTCTCGTAATCCCATTTTACCAATATTTGACAGTTTTCCATGTTTTTTTAAAAAATCGAAATTTAATTTTTTTAATTTTACAGTTTTTTTGAAATTTTACAAATTTTCAAGTTAATTTTACAAAAAAAATCTAGTAAATTGACGAAAAAAACTGTAAATTTACAATTTTATTGATAAATATATATATATGTCCTTTATTTATTTAAATATGTACACTACTTATTCTTTAGTATAACTAATATAATTTTGGTATAACTAGTAAATACTTAAATATAATGTTCACGAGGAACATAGGGCGTTAACAAACTCTCTCCAACTATTTCTATCTCTTGCAAGTAACTTGATTTGATTCCATGTTGTTTGAGCTGATTCGAGTTCTTTTCTTGTGCAACGTGTCCATGTGTTACGAGGTCGCCCTGGTCGGCGTTGATCTTGGGGGTTCCAATCAAGGGCTTCTCTAGCAATATCGTTATTGATCTCTAATGTGGCCATCGTTTGGCAGGTATTACGACATGAAATTCGAAAATTTAGATTTGACGGGACGCCCTAATCTACAAGTATGTGACAATTCGAATTTGTAAAATAACACATAAAACAGTAAATTTCGATTGACCAAAATTCAAGATTTTTTTTGTTAAAAAACAATGAAAACTCTTTAGTATTAGGAAAAAAGTAACTTTTTAGAGTATTTTAAGAAATTTTAAATTAATTTATGAAAATTTATGGACTTATTAAAGGTGGGGACTTAATTTTAGAATGTGTTTCTTTATATGTGGGATTTTTTTTTATTTAGAAACTGAAATCAAATTTTTATTCAGTTTTTGTCATTTTTAACAACAAATCAATTTTTACCTCCAAAAAAATTAAGATTTTAAATTTTCTTTTTCACTTTGTAACCAGTCTACCATACATTAATGATCAAAAGTTGCCTGATCGATTAAATTTTTTATACTAATCTGACAACTCAATTTTAAATATCATTCACTTATGAACATGTGTTTCATAAAATGACTACAAGATGAATTGCCACTAGTTTTCAAAACAGTTTAAAGACGTTCGTTTTTAAATGTTTCCCAGCAAAATTACTGCTCACGCGTAACTCTTAACTCTTTACGGGGCACGATATTTGCTAAATAAGGAGCAACACTTTTGACACTTTTATGGCGTACGCTTAAAAATATAAATATGAGGCATTCCACACCGTAAATTTCTGAATAGGTTATTTGGATAGCCCTATATGGAACTAAGAAAATTGCGTTTTTGGTTTTTCTAATTTTCAAAAACTGGGCTTAGAAGGCGTGGTAAAATATTGGAAAAATGGTAAAATTTGTGGCGAGTTGCCTTGATTAAATATTTATCACATTAAAACGGAATGCACCACAATTTCAAAAATTTATATTCTTATATAGTTTTGTATGGGCTATCGATTAAATTTTTTATTTTTTTTTGAAAATTTTCAGAACCCGTTCTGAAATTTTCCATTTTTTAAAAATGTCAATTTATTAAAAAACATGCCACATTTTTTTTTCTTTTTTAAATTTTTTTTTTTAAGTTTAGATGTTTGTCCATCCACACAAAAAAAAATTCAGAAACACGTTCGTCGTTTTTTTCGAGAAAATCGCATTTGAACTTTAAATTTCATAACAATTTTGTAATTTGCTTGTATTTCTTTGTTTTAACGTTGCGAATGAGTAATATTTATGCAATTAATAATACTCATTCGCAACGTTAACACAAAGAAATACAACAAATTACAAAATTGTTATGAAATTTAAAGTTCAAATGCGATTTTCTCGATATAAACGAAGAACGTGTTTCTGAATTTTTTTGTGTGGATGGACAAACATCTAAACTTTAAAAAAAAATTTTAAAAAGAAAAAAAAAAGTGGCATGTTTTTAAATTAATTGACATTTTTAAAAAATGTAAAATTTCAGAACGGGTTCTGAAAATTTTCAAAAAAAAAAAATTTTAATCGATAGCCCATACAAAACTATATAAGAATGTAAATTTTTGAGATTGTGGTGCATTCCGTTTTAATGTGATAAATATTTAATCAAGGCAACTCGCCACAAATTTGACCATTTTTCCAATATTTGACCACGCCTCCTAAGCCCAGTTTTTGAAAAATTGAAAAACCAAAAACGCAATTTTCTAAGTTCCATATAGGGCTATCTTATACAGTTAATTGCAATTGTTTTAGGTATCACAAATCTGGTCCCCAAACTTTTCCATCACATCAGGTTTTTGAAAAAATAGAGGTCAAACTTCCAAAAAATCGCTGTTTTGGTAACTTTTTGACAAATCATAGCGGATGAACATTATGTGATAGCGACTTAAAATAAGTCGAGAGTAAAACTCAAACATTACTCTTAATCCTGAAATAATTTGGTCAGAGACATCAATGAAATTGTCTTTCATTGATGTCTTTTTCCCCAAAAACGATTTTCCGCTACATATCATGTGAAAAAAAAAACTTATTGCGAATTAAACGCCACCTTATACACATGATTACAATTGTTCCCCTTGTTACAAATCCGATTTCCAAACTTTTCCATTACATCAGGTTTTTGAGAAATCTGAAATAGAAAAAAATCGCGTTTTTTGACCTATTTGACAACTCATAGCGGAATCCGATGTACAGACGACTTCAAAATAAGTCAAGTGTAAAGGTCAAACATTGCTCTTTAAGATGCATACTCTTTGATCAGTGGCTTTAACCGTTGGATAACCAATTGTCTTTAAATAAGGTTTTTTCCCCTAAAACGTTTGTTTTTCGATACTGATCCGGGCTTATCTGCTATAAGTTTCCAAAAATGCCCAAAACGACGATTTTTTTTACCTAAATTTTCTTAAAAACCTGATGTTAGGAGACCGGATTTTTGACCAGTGGAACTATTTTAATCAAGTGTATAAGGATTGCTGGGTTATTATGTATGTATTTTATTTTTTTACATGTATTATATAAATGATCCAGGCGAAAGCACAAAAATTTGTATATAAACTGGGGATATTACAAAGTTTTTCCTACACTATCATCAGTTTTTTTTTTTTGTGTCAACGACAATAACATCTTCATCATTATGATTATTATGATTATCCATATGCAGGAAAAATAAATGAAAAGAAAATTTGAAAACATCATAGTAGTACGTTGAGTACTTTAACATTATCTCAACCACTTTCAAGTAATTTCAATAATGGAACAAAGTAGCTACATTAACAACATCTAAAAATGAGCTGATATAAAAAACGACTGAACAACAAAAAAAAATATTGTACTTTTAAGAGATATAAAAACGAACTTATCCACACATACAATATATGTATGGAAATACATTAAAAAGGGTTTGCAGTTTTGTGAAAACTTAAAGGAAAAAAATTTAAAAAATATTAAAGAGTACATACATTTTCAAAAAGGAGATTTAAATTTTAAGACTTAAAAATCGCATACTAGAGCACTTTAAAGAATTTTTATAGATTTTTTTTTATAAAATTTGCAATTTTGACCATTATTGAAGAAGTTATGAGTGAAATAAGTTTGAGTAAAGGAACAAACTACTAATTAAAAGTAGTTTAAAAATTCGATATCTTTTGAAAGGGTCATCAAAAAAATCAGAAAATTTACCACGAAGGAGTTTTCGAAGGGTACTAAAAACTGTCAACAAATTGAAAAAAAAAAATATTTAAAGAATGCTCCATATATACATTGTGGGATCCTAGACCAATACTTCGAGGTGTTACACATGGAATGACAAACTTTTATATACCCCCTATCACTGGAGTGGAGGGTATAAAAATATTTCGAAACCCCTACTTTTCACATAAAGCCTTTATGTAGATGTATAAGATGTACATTGAGATATTTGTAAATTTAGTTGTACTCTGTAGCAGCCAGCAAAAGACCATCATGTTAAAATAATGTTACAGAGATACTAACAACTATTTACTTAAAATGGTATACGAGACAAGCACTATGATATCAGCATGCGCGGGTACAAGGGGGGGGAAAAAGGGGAAATTTCCCCCCCCAGACCAAATTTCAAAAAGAAAAAAAAGAGGAAAAAAGAAAAAAAAAGAAAAAAGAAAGAAAAAGGAAGAAAAAAGAAAGAAGGAAAAGAAAATTTTCTAAAAAAAAAATTTCCGAAGAAAAAAAATCTTAAAATCCGAAAATTTTTCATAGAAAAAACCTGAAAGTTTTTATAGGGAAAATTTGAAAATTTTTAAAGGAAAAATGTGACTCAATCTCGAAATTTTATGTTAAAAAATATCTGTGAGTCTTATTATGAATTTTGTTATCTTTTAATAGTACTTATTTTTTTTTTTGTTTTTTTGAATTTGAGAATTCTTCTGCAAAAATCCGTAAAAGAAAATGTTTGAGGATTAAAAAAATTTTCTTTGTGAAAAATCTGAGATTTTTTTATAGAAAAAATGACTCGGAATTCGAGACTTAAGCTGTGTTTTGCAATCATTTGGATTAGGATTTACCATACAATATGTGTACTTAATAAATATTATTATTATAAAAGATTAGTACACATTTGACTCTCCCTGTTGTGGAATGTATTTTATACAGAGCTTTTGTAATATTCTTATAGCATACTTTAAGGGCGCACAATAAATATCCCCATCAAATCATGCAGGAAGTAAAAGCTCTTTTGTTTAAAACTTTCATTATTTGAACTTTTTAGAATTTTTAAAGCACACTTTTGGGGTAATATTAGAAAATGTACTTAATAAGTACATATAATTGAAAAACACAACATTATTCTATGGGAGAAAGGTCTTAGGCTGCGTTTTTGACATATCGCTTTAACTTAGTTTAACCGGGAGTTTACTTAAACTTTATAAAAATAAAACCAAGTTTAACCAAGCATTCTGTTTTTCACTTCAAGTTTAGCAAATGTCGATTAACGCGGTATTGCCATACCAAATGCCACATTTCCAATTAGAATAGTTGCCATCATCGCACATTTTTTCGAATAAAATACCACAACATGGCAATACTAACCAGTATATTTGAAAATCAGAGGTGTTTTTTTGACATTTTTGTACCTTAGTTTAACTCTCCATCATTGGTGAGTTAAACTTAAAATAAACCACATCTCAAAAACAGAATTTGTGGTTTTAACTCAGTTTAAACCTAAAACCAATAAATTTTACAACTCAAAAACTCAGCCTTAGAATCCGAGACTTAATCTATATTAAAAAGGTCTCAGAATCTGAGACTTTTTTATAGAAAAAAGTACAGAAAAACTCTAAAATTTTTCACATCCTCAAACATTTTCTTTTTCGGATTTTCGTAGAAGAATTCCCAAATTCTAAGAGTTTTCGAATCTGAGACTTTTTCTAAAGGAAAAAGGTCCCAGAACTAAGACTTTTTCTATGGGAAAACTTACTTAATTGAAAGAAGGTGCAAAATCTGAGACTTTTTCTTTGGGAAAAAGGTCTTAGAATCTAAAACCTTTTCTATAGGAATAAGGTCTCCGAATCTCAGAATTTTAGACTTTTTCTATAGGGGAAATGTAACAGAATCTGAAACTTTTTCTATAGGAAACTGGTCTCAGAAACTCTGACTTTTTCTATAAGAAAAATGTCTCAAAATCTGAGACTTTTTAAAAAAAAAAAGTGCCAGAATCTTAGACTTTTATTATATACCTAAGAAAAAGGTCTCAGAATCTAAAACTTTTTCTGTATGAAAAATCTCTCAGAATCTGGGACGTATTCTTTTGGAAAGGGTCTTTTTTTATAGAAAAAAGGTCTGAGAACTTGAGAATTTTTCTTTAGGAATAAGGTCTCAGAATCTGTGACTTTTTCTACAAAAAAAGGTCTCAAAATCTGAGACTTTTTATACAAAAAAAGGTTTAAAAATCAGTGATTTTTTCTGAGAATTTGAAACTATTTCTTTGGGGAAAGTTCTCAGAATATAAGACTTTTTCTATAGAAAAAACGGCTCAGTACGAAACAAATCTAATAATCTGAGACTTTTTTAAGAAAAATATATTAAAAATGCTTTAAAATATGAGACTTTTTCTCAGTAAGTAAAAGGTTTCAGAATCTTAAACTTTTTCTGTGGAAAAAAGTTCTTAAAAGCTGAAAATGTTTCTATGCGAAAAAAGTCTCAGATTGTAAGACCTTTTTTGTAAAGAAGAAATCTTAGATTCTAAGATATTTCTTCACGAAAAATGTTTCAACATTTGATTTTTTCTATGTAGAAATAATTTCTTCTATTGAAAAATTCTCAAATTTAGACTTTTTTATGCGTCAAATGTGTTAGAATTTGCGACTCTTTCTATATATACGAAAATGTACAATTTTCTTTTAAACCAAATTTAAAAAAAAATTATCTAAACGAAATAGTTACACTGAAAGAATTTTGTTCATTACGGCTATGAAAACGTACATTGATTCTATGAAAAAAATCATTAGAAGTGAGCCAATGATGCCCTTCATAGAATCTATGAAACAAATTCATAGAAACCAGAAACCTATGAAAAAGTTCATAGGCTATGGAAAAAAAATTATTATTCAATTCTATTTTTATTTTTTTTATTATTTCAATTTTATTTTTTTTATTTTATTTTTATTATTTCATTTATTTACTATTTTCTATTTTTAAAAATTTATATTTTTTTTAAATTATCCCCACCGAGATTCGAACATAGAACCTCTTGTTCGTGAAGCTTAATGTCTAACCACTTAGCTAAATTATATAAACAAGTAACAACACTTAAAAGCTATTTTGAATAATATTCTGCTAACATATTAAGTTTGTGTCTTTGCTCTGTCACAATGCTCTGCCAAAAGCTGTGTGTGTGTTTGTAGAAAACAAATATTTTGTGTATTTACAAAAATGAAGCGTTATAAAACCAAGCGTTAGTTGGCGAGATTTTTCTTCTTTGGTGGCGTTGATATCTAAGGCGTCGACAATTGCCACTTCAGCCGGTAGGTCTTGGGTTCTAGCCCCGGTCAGGGCAGCAATGAAAATTTTTTTTTTAATGTTTTTTTTTATTTTTTTTTATTTTTTTAATAAATTTATTCAACTGTTTTAATTATTGTAACATTATTTTAATTATTTAAAAAATTAAATGGCATATTGATGGCATTTTCTTCTATGAATGACATTCATTAATTCTATGAATTTTTTCTATGAATTTAATAAAATCTATGAATAAAATTCTATGAAAAATTTCAGAATACTAATGAATATTCATTCAGCCAATGAATTGTTTCATAGATTCTATGAATTTGGTTTTATGAAATTTGTTCATAGATGGAATGAACAATAATTCTTTCAGTGTATATGATCATGAAAAACAAACCTTCTTCTAAATAAATTTGATGATTTTGTAGCTTTCCATCACCTTTTGCTGCAAAAAAAAAAACACGTTTCCCTGTTTTTGCTCGTCCGACATGGGTGAATTTATGATTTTTTTTATTCGAAGTAAAAAAAAAAAATTTCCCCCCCCAAACCCAAAAGCTGTACCCGCCACTGGATATCAGATATGTATGGATGTGTGTACGTACTCTGCTGAAGTTTGTAATCTTATGCAAAAGGCGTGACAGTTTACAAACGATAGCAACTTTTTGAACAAAATAGCAAAATGTCTTTTTATATTTTATCTTTCTTTTTATTTTTTGTTCTTCATTGTTGTATTTGTTGTCTTTATAAGTATATTTTTCCTCTTATTTTTTAAGGAAAATTGCAGATTTTTTTATTTTTTTAACTATTAATGGCTTAAAAAAAATTGTACTGCATATTTGTAAAAATGTACATCGTGATCCGAAGAGTTTCATAATTCAGAATAGTTGCATAGGCATGACTTGGGGTATTTAAAAGTCAGAAATTTCGATTTGGATAAAAATTTAAATGTAGGGTTTTAGACCAAAACGAACGATAATTTGCAAGGCAATCTACAAAAGTAATTTTTTGTGTTAATACAAAAAATTGTAAAAAAGTGTAAAAACGCATTTTATTCTGTTTTTTGATACATTTCAGAACACGATAAAGATGCCACAAATAGAAATAATATTTTTTTTTGGAAATGTATCATTAAAAGCAACATCTCAGCTAAAATCCTTTTAAGTCAAAACTAAAAAAATTGTTTTAAAAAATTTTAGAGTAGGATCCCAACGGCACTAAATTTTCTTTTCGCAGTCAATTTTGAAGCGGAAGGGTTTATCCCAACAAAATTAAATTTTTCGTCGTTAATAAGCTAATGAAGCAAAATAATAAACAAACAAAAAAAATTATAAAATCGAAAAAAAAATTTTTGGTTGTATGGGAAAATTTTCTTTGGGCAAAACTTTAACCCCCCAAAGGCACGAGTTAATTTTGGCCGATTTAAAAATTTAAACATAGAGTTTTTAGACCAAAACGAACCATAACTTTCCCGGCGAACGATGAAATTCGAAAAAGTCATTATTCGTGCCACCCTAATAAACATGATTGAAATTATAAGAGTTAACTAAAATTGATAATTAAAGGTATTACAATTAAAATGAGTATGTCAAAACAAATAATTAGTAATATTTTTTATGAATGGGTGGCACATGTTTTCGGCACTCAGGTTTTCCGATAAAGAATAATGTATTTTATGATTTTGAAAATTTTAAGAATAAAATAACGCAAAATAAAAATCAAAAACAAAAATCAAAAAAAAAAAAGTAAGAGTGTTAAATTCGGCTGTGCCGAATCTTTTATAACCTCCAACATGCAAAAAAATAAATTATTTTGTGTAAAAAAACTTCTTTAACATGATAATGTTTTAGGCTGGTGTCTAATTTTAAAAAAAGTTGCAGGACGCCACCTCAGTTTGACTATATAAGCTAACAATTATGGAAAAAGAAAACATGAATTACTATTTTCATTTTCTTAAAACCAAAAATTTTAATAACTTGGGTTTGTAACTTGGGTAATAATTCACCTCGTGGTGAATAAAACCGTTTTTCACCAGCTGGTGAATAAAAAGTAACATAATTATTTAAAAAAAAAATTTTTTTTCATCAATTTTTTTTTTATCAATTTGTTTCCATCAAATTTTTTTTTTTTCATCAATTTTTTTTTTCATCATACTTTTTTTTCATCAAATTTTTTTTTCATAATTTTTTTTTTTTCATCAAATTTTTTTTTTCCACCAATTTTTTTTTTCATTAATTTTTTTTTTCATCAAAAATTTTCTTTTTCATCAAAATTTTTTTTTTTCATCAATTTTTTTTTTTTCATCAATTTTTTTTTTTTATAATTTTTTTTTCATAAATTTTTTTATCATATTTTTTTAACAATTTTTTTTCATCAAATTTTTTTATTATCAATTCTTTTCTCACCAAAAAAAAATTTTTTTCATATTTTTTTTCATAATTTTTTTTTTAACATAAAAAAACTTTGCTTTGGCAGGTACACCCAAATCTTCCGGAAAACATTATCATGATTTAATGTTTTGGGCAAGAGTACATAGTTCGCAGGCATTTTTTAAGTAATTTTTGAAAAAAAAAAATAATGGGGGTCGATCTTATTTGTTACTGCTCAAAGAGCCATCATGGGAGCTGTAGGAGCTGATTTCTTAAACCAAATATATTAAAAAAAAAATAAAAATTGTATGGCGGCCACTTTAAGGGTTAAAGATAGAGGGTAGGTTTATTCTATGAAAATGTTGGGGTTAAAAAAATATTAGGGTCGGTAACACATTTGACATCTCTAGGGGCACCCTTGGAGCAGTTAGAGCTGTAGGAGCAGATTTTATAAAAATTACATCTCGTATGGGAGCCCTATTATCGAGTGGAGACGGTATAAGTATGTTCCGAAAAGATGTTGGGTTGTAAAAATTAATGGGGGTCGGTCTTATTTGTTACCACTCTGAGATTTCATAAAACATATTTATAAAAAAGAAAAAAATATTGTATGGGGACCACGTTAAGGGTTAAAGATAGAGAGTAGGTACATTCTAAGAATTTGTTGGGGTTAAAAAAATACTGGCGGTCGGTCACACATTTGACATATCTTGGGGCGCCCTAAGAGAAGTTATAGCTGTAGGAGCCAATTTTTATAAAAAGGTTATCTCTTCGCCCTACGGGCAAGTAGTCTCAAATATATGCACTCATCTTTAACGTGTATGAACAAATAATTCAGCGCTAAAATTGTAATGTGCAAAAACGAGACAAGGAGAGATTAAAGCCCCTATGACACTACATTTTTTTTTGTATTTTATTTTTTATTAATTGATAGAATGAAACAGCAAAAGAAGAAATGAAAAAGAAACATAAAAAAACAAACAAACAGTGATGATTACTTTTACTTAAATAAAAACCCGCTTAATAAATACCAAAAACCGTCAAAAAAACAAAAAAATCGCTTCATTTAATGAAAAACAGAAAAGTTGGCAACACTTAATATCATTCATGCGTAAATGTCAAAAAAAATGTAAAATTTTTACATTTTTTTTGACATTCAATCATTTGATAACCAAATTTATCGATAACACAAGAATAAAATTTGACGTTTACTGTTTTTTTAGTATGCTTTTACTATTCACACTTATTCAGATTTCCTATGGTGATATATTTGCACTGTTCACATAAATTCCATCAATACAAAAAAAATGTAGTGTCATAGGGGCTTAAGGAATGTTGTTGTTTCTAAGGATTGTAATTTTTTTATACCCTCCACTCTAGTGATAGAGGGTATATATAAGTTTGTCATTCCGTTTGTAACACATCGAAATATTGGTCTAGGACCCCATAAAGTATATATATTCATGATCCTCGATCGATTTTAAGTCGATCTAGCGATGTCCGTCCGTCCGTCCGTCCGTCCGTCTGTCTGTCTGTCTGTCCGTCCGTACACTCATAAAAGTTTTACAGTTACTGTTTCATAATCAAACAAATAGTTTTCGTTTTAGTTAATATTAAAAGAAAATTCGTTTGTTTCACATACAAATATTCTAAACAACTTTTTGAACGTTTATTCAAATACATAACTGTCTTTTAAATAAAATTTTCCGTAACGTTTGTTTTTTTCAGTTATTTAAAAAACAAACCACATTATTTTATTTTTCGTTTGTTATTTGTCAGTTATTTAAAAATTTCTAAAATTAGAATTTTTTTTTTGAATTTGAAAATGAAATTTAGTTGCTGAAAATATAAGTAGCTTGTGGCACAGAGGGTAGCGTGCTGGGCTATCAGCCAGAAATTATGAGTTCGATTCTGCTCAGGTTCGAAGTTTTTTAAAATTATTTCTAAAAAAATAAATAAAAATGAATGTAAATTTCCGTTATTTTAACCGTTTTTTCTGTCAAATTTTGTCAGTCATTTTTTACGGATTTTTAAGTTATTTTTACGGATTTCAACAGTTATTAATTAACATTTTAAAATAACTGAGAAATGTTTTTGTTTTAAATGAAATGTAAGTAGTCCGTTTTTTAAATAAAGTTTCATTTGTTTCAAACGTATTTTCTGTTGAATTTACTTACATAATATTTTAAGTGTAGAAAACACGCTAACTTTTGAAAGGCTTTACAGAGGCTGCTGAAGTTTGGCATATATGTTTGTTATTCGGCTGGTCAGGTTGGTATTGCATTTCAGCCAAATCGGTCCAGTGGTTCAAAAGTTATGAGTAAAAAGGTAAGGGTACCTCAAAATTTTTTGGGTATTTCACACAACAAAAATGGTATAACTTGACATCTGTTCAATGAATATGAACCAAACTTGGTATATGTTGTTATTTTGTCATTTCTAACCCACACACCAAATGTGGGCGGAATTGGACAATGGGGCGTGGCACCTGTAGTGTTGCCCAAAATTTTTTAAAATGCTTTATCTCAAGTAATAGTAAATATATTTGAGAAAAATTTAATATTGGTACATATTTTATTGTTCTCTACGTTTTTCTGATCATTTTGGTATTAAATATGGCAAAATCGGTCAAGGAGTTAAGAAGTTATATGAGTTTTAATAAATTCCACGTGGTTTAATTTTTTTGTTATTTGATTGCATTTGTATTATCGTTGTTGTTGTAGTGTAGTCAAAAAAAAACCCGATATTTTTGTTTTGTTTTTGTATGTCAATATATTGAGGTGAGTTTCAATATAAACAACGCCATTTTATTGTTGATGTTGTTGCAGTTTTTGTCATACAGTAAAGATGATGATGGTTGTTGTTTTTTTAATTTATAACTAAAAATGAGTTACCAAATGTTTGTTTACACGTGGTTTCTTTTTCTTTTATATGGTTGTGATTGTTTATGCTGAAATTTCGAACGCGGCAACAAAAACATTTGTACAAAATGAAGCATACAAATTATTTGTGTTTATTTTAAAATTGTGAATGTAAAAAGTTAATTAAAGTTATTTTGTGCAAATTACTTATTAACGAAAAGTGCGCCCATAATATGTAAAGAAAAATTGATGGCAAATGCTTGACGTTTGCCAAATACCCAACTAAAAAAGGCAAATTTAATCGTCACTGTGAAAACCCTAATTATTTTTATTCTATGTATGCCTTGGTTAATATTGTGGAGGGTATTCATAGATTCGGCCAAGTCGAATTTAAATTTTCTACTTGTTTTACCATGATAACGTTTTAGGCTGGTGTCTAATTTAAAAAATGATGCAGGACGCCACCTCAGTTTGATTATATAAGCCAACGGGTGTCAAATTGGTTGGATGCCATTTAATGGCATACACCGATAAAAACCCTAAAATACAGAATTGACAAAGATATATGAAAATATATGTCGCCCTACGGGCAAGTAGTCTCAAATATATGCACTCATCTTTAACGTGTATGAACAAATAATTCAGCGCTAAAATTGTAATGTGCAAAAACGAGACAAGGAGAGATTAAGGAATGTTGTTGTTTCTAAGGATCGTAATATTGTTTGTGTAAAATAAAAATCTTCTGTTGACGTCACACACATAACATCTGTAATGAAATACGAACCAACTTCTGCTGTTGGTTTGTCAAGCAAAGCCATAGCCTAGATTGTTAAGTGTTAGCTTTGCAAACTAATGGAAAATTTCATGGACGTGGGTTCGATTCCAATCAGAGTTAAGTCTGTTGATAAAATACATATAGAAAAAACAGTCTTACATATATCAAACAATTTAAATTCAATGTAATTTTCTCCACTGAAGACGTAGAGGTGGCTACAGAAACCATTGTCTGGAATAAATCCACATTAAAAATAATCTTTAGAAATACAATGTTTTCTTCTTTAATCACAAACCCTTAATAAATAAAGAGAACCAATTTATTTATATAAAGTGACTTATTGTTTTGGGGCCTATCAAAATCTCTGATCATCTTTACTCTATGATATAAGCTATCGACGAAGAAAAAAGAAAATAAGAAAATAACTTCGATTTGTAACTTGGATAACAATTCACCTGCTTGTGAATAAACCAGTTTTTATCAGCTGGTGAATAAATCGTAAAATTTTTTTTTTCTCATCAAATTTTTTTTTTTTCATAAATTTTTTTTTTTTTTTTTTATAAAATTTTTTTTATACATTTTTTTTTCAAATATTTTTTTATAAAAATTTTTTTTTTTCATCACAAATTTTTTCATCAATTTTTTTTTTTATACTCTCCAACTACAGTATGGGGGTATATTCACTTTGTCATTCCGTTTGTAACGCATCGACATATCGGTCGGGGACCCCATAAAGTCTATATATTACACTGTGCTACAAAAAACACAAAATCGAATATACTTTCGAAATGAGGTAGTTAAGGTTGTAGGTCTCGTCGAAAAGATCACAAAAATGCCCATCAAACTTGCCAGACACCCTCAAATTTTAAAGTTATTGTCAAAAAACGTTTTTTTGGGACTTTTCTCACTAAACCACGTGTAAATTAAAAAGTTTTCCACCGATTTTCAATTTTTTAACTGTTTTGGATAGAAGAAATATAGGGCTTTTTAGGTGTGTGAATTGGTCTATACATTTTAGAAAGATATGTATTGATTTTTTCAACAATATCTAATTTTTTTGTTATTTTCTAAAAAATTTTTGAGTTTATCGATTTTTTTCTGCTATAGTTCGTTCAACAATATATATATTTATAAACGTATTCTTAAAGAAAATTTAATTGTGAATACGATGAGCTTTATGCCGAAAAATCAAGTAACAATTGACAGAGTTGTGATAATTTTTCTAAAAAATAAAATTAAGATTTTGCATGAAATTGCCTTTCGGACAACCCAGGCAAAAAAAATAAAAAAATAAACGAACATACTGAGAGGTCACGTATCATTATTTTAAAGGTTTTTGGCCCCCTGAATTCGAATTTGACCTTGAAATTGCGCTATCTTATTAAGTTTTTGTTATATCAATTTATGTTTAATATCTCAAAAACCTGATGCGGTAGAGCAATTTAAAGGCCAGATTCGGATTCAGCGCGTCAAAAACCTTTAAAAATATTGTACATGACCTCTTATGATAAATTTATTTTTTTTGCCTGGGTTGTCTGAACGGCGATTTCCTGAAAAATCTTAATTTTCTTTTTTAGAAAAATTATCACAACTCTGTCAATTCTTATCTGATTTTTTACAGGATAAAGCTCATCGAATTCATAACTAAATTTTCTTTAAAAATATGTTCATAAATATAAAGGTTGTTAAACGAACTATAGCAGAAAAAAATCGATAAACTCGAAAAATTTTCAAAAAATAAAAAAAATTAGGTATTATAGAAAAAATCAATGGATATCTTTCTTATATGTGTAGACCAATTCACACACATGGAAAGCCCTATTCTTCTTCTATCCAAAACAGTTAAAGAATTTAAAATCGGTTGAAAATTTTCTGAATTACACAAGGTTTAGTGAGCAAAGTCCTAAAAAAACGTTTTTTAACAATAACTCTAAAATTTGAGGGTGTCTGGCAAGTTAAATGGACATTTTTGTGATCTACTCGACAAAACCAACAACCTATACCATGTCACATTAGAAGTATTTTTTTCACTGTAGCACAGTGTTATTGATCTATGATCGATTCTCAGACTTTTCCAGAATGTCCGTATGTCCGTCCGTCCGTATAAGACACGATGCAGTCCAAAATAAAAGAGATAGATTCGTTAAGTTTGGCAGGAATATATCTTTTGGTCCTAGGCAGTTTAAGTTCGTGATTGGACAAAATCGGACCAGGGGGAAAAAAGTTCCCCCTTGAAGAACTTAACTAAGCTCTGAAAATTTTCACTGTTTTTTTTTGTATTTTTGTTAATCAAATAAAACAATTTGATATCCGAAAAAGTTCAAGGTCCTGCATTTGGATTTAGGAATTAAAAAAAATATTTTTTTTTTCCCGCCCCCTCTTGTGGGCGAGGTTATTAAAAATGTTTCTAAATAATAATAAAATTGTATTAATTAACCTCAAAAAGCATAATAAATGAATTTTTAAACGGGGTTTATGTCTCTTCCAGTGACGCCCCCCCCTCAAAAAAAAAAACGCCCGCATTTTTTTTTTAATTTTGTTTTTATATGTTGGAGGGTATTATAGATTCGGCACAACCGAATTTAACACTTTCACTTGTTTTTATTAAAATTTTTTTTCATAATTTTTTTTTTTTTTTTTACCAAAAAAAAATCCATTTGTTTAACAAATGTACAAAAAACAAGTGAGAGTGTTAAATTCTTCTTTGATACTCTCCAAAATGTAATAACACTTTTTTGTCCTAAAGTAATACACACATTTACTAAATTTACAGCTCTTTTGGTTTAGACTACACTTACTTACTTTCCACAGCCAGATGGCTGTGGGTTGGAGTGTCTTAGAAATGGATCAATAATATATAAACTTAATGGGTTCCTCGAACGATATTTCAATTCGTTTTGCATGGAATGGCAAATGAATGTAACATTATTTTTTCTAAAAAAAACATTTTTATTTTTTTTTTTTACTAAATAATGTATATTTAGTCTAAAAAAGTATAAATATCAATAATAAAGGGCATTTCTGAATAAATATCCAGTTTACATATGTTTCAACCCACTGTGCGTTGGGAGACGCCAATTTTGCCCATACTTCGATTCTCCTATGACCATAGCACATATTCGTGCTAATCTTGGGGTTTAGGTTTTTTGGTTCGGACAGCATTGTGGTTTCTACAGACGGTGGGACCGTCGAACATCGCTAGACTGCACTGTGGGCCAGCATCCCTGAATTTTGGCCATAAATAGACCGCTTAACCTATATGTCAAAAAAGTATTGCATATGGGTGTTAAAGGATCGCTGATCACGATTCTGGAAAAAAAATTTCAAAATTCAAAATGGCGGATCCAAAATGGCGGGCATGATTTTTTAATTCTTTGTTTATTGTGTTTAATATAATCATTATCGATGTATTTGGGGTCGTTAATAACGAATACGAGCTCAGATTTTTAATATTCAAAATGGCGGATCCAATATGGCGACAAATTTAAATTTAAGATTTTTTATACGATGTCTCTTTTGGCCAAAAACTTCGATTTTAATGGTTTTTCGGATGTTAAAACTGATTTTGGAATTAAATATTTGAAATTCAAAATGGCGGATCCAATATGGCGAATATGCTTTTGTAATTCTTAGCTAATTGTACTTAAATTAGTCATTTTTGATGTATTTAGGGTCGGTAATTACGAATATGAGCTCAGATTTTTTAAATTCAAAATGGCGGATCCAATATGGCGTCAAATAAAACATTAAGGTTTTTTCTATGTTGTCTGATTTCGATGGTTTTCCAGATGCCAAATCTTATTTTAAAATCAAATATTCAAAATAGCGGATCCAATATGGCGGACAAGATATTTAAATTATTGATTAATGTTTCAAAATATCACTAGGAAATGATTGCGCAACACGAATACGAACTCAGATTTTTTGAAATAAAAATAGCGGATCCAAAATTTAGGACATAGCTTTTTAATAAAATGTACAATCAAGCTCTTTGTCTCCCGCTCTTAATATTTTGGAAGTTTTTAACAGAAGGTACGAAAACTGTTAGACGAGGAAAATACGATAATGTTAAATTAACATTGTTGGTTTGACAAATAATGCTAACTTTTTATATTGAAAAAGCGTTTAATAAATTTTGAAAAAATGTATCAATTTATAATTATTATGGTATTAAGTATTATTTAAGAAATACCTTTAAAAGTGTTTAAAACAAATTCTCAGCAAATAAAAAGTCATTGGATTTCCCGTTAATCCACAAAAAAAAAAATTTTTTGCAGCTAGATGAAAAAACACGCTAGCTTTAGTCTGAAAATCGCCAAATTGCAACACTTTTTTTTTTTTTTATATCGAACTTAAAGGATTTTTTTTGGTTTGATGAAACGTCCAGTTCGATGGCGGACTTAGCAAAGGGAATTTAAGAGAGGGTTTAACAGAAGAAGGGAGACTTCACATATCTTTAAGTATTGATAGTCTTTGGTACAATGTTTAAATTTTTAGGTTTTATAAATCCCTCTTTTTGCTTTTATCAGAAGATTTTAATAAAATATTTCTCTTTTAAATACGTCAAAAAGTTCATATATTCAGTGGCTCATTTAAGAGAGAACTTTTTTATTTCAAATTAGCATTTGCCATCCTAAATGTACACAGAAAAAAATATGAAGGAAACAAATTTGAGTAATCACTTGTTTAAATTTAAAAAGAAAAATTGAGTAATTTTTTAATTGACGCAATTAAAAATTTACTCAAACATTTTAAAAACAATTTAAATAAATAATTTAATAAAAATTTAATATTTTTTTTTTAATTTTTTTTTAACTCATAGTTTTTTGAATTCTCGTTTAGTTCATAGTTTTTTGTATATGTATATGAAAGTTTGTAATCGTCTTAATAAAATTTTTCTATGTCTTTGAGACATAAATATGTTTGGTAAAGTTTGAAAAAACAAGTTTTTTGTTTTTTTTTTGCAAAAAAAATTTAAAAGTTTTTTAAACTTTTTAAAAAAATAAATTGATAAATTTTGAGTAAATTTTTAATTGTGTCAATTAAAAATTTACTCAATTTTTTGGCAAACATTTAATAAATTTTTATTAAAAATTTACTCAATACTATTAAATCGTTTACTGGTGCAAAATTGAGTAATTTTTTACTCAATAGTATTAAAAATTTACTCAAATATTTTTTTTATTTTTTTCTGTGTACAAATAATGCTACTAGCTTACAATTTTGTAAAAAATATCAAAAATGCCCGCTTAAATGCGTTACCAGCTTTAATGTTTAGCACTAGAGATGGACGCTGGTCACGTAAATTACGCGTGATAGAAAGTGAGCGTGATTTTTTGTTCGTGAGTGATAAGTGAGTGATACATTTTTTTTCGTGAGTGATTAGTAGTGAGTGCAATTTTTTTGCGTGAGTCAAAATTATTTAATTTATTGATTCAGTTTTTACATTTTTTTTCGTGTTTTAAATGTTTAGTGAGTTACGAGTGAGCGTGAGTCACACGTGAGTGGTTTTTGTTTACTCACGTAAATAGTAAGTAAGTGTGAGAAAAAAAAATGATTGTGTAAATTATGTTTTTTTTTGCGTGAGCGTGAGTCAACGTGAGTCAAAATTCACTCACGTGCCAATCACCACTTATCACGCCAATGTTGTCAAAGTGGGACATTTTTTATTAGAAATCAATAGAAACAAAAATATCAAAAAAATGTTGAAGTTCCATTTTAGGGCATTTCTAAACGTCATATTTTGGTTTATTGCCTCTAGATCAAAAGTTTATGAACGGTCGCACAGGGTCGCAAAAATGTAAATAGAATACATTGTCAGAGACAGATCGTAATTCGAGGTTTGTCAATATCGTTTGGACTTTTTTGGACTTTGGTGTTGAAAAAAGGCGGATTTCAACAAAAGTATGAATTTCCATAATTTATTTAAAAAAAATAAGCTCATAGCATACTTTTTGGCAGTTTATCTCATGTATTGGACAAACAGATATGTCTTTAGGAGAACTACGCCGAAAATTTGAAAAAATATTGTGTCGAAGTACAAAAAAAAATTATTTGTTTTATAAATAAAAAATATAAAAAAATCCCAAACTTAGACTTTAACCTCATGCAAAAAAAATCCTTTGAGCTATAATTAAAAGATATTAAAGATGGACAAAATTCAACATGTCGACATTCCGAAAAAATATTTTTAAATATGTGTTGCCTTACAGACCTTATTGGCAAAAAAATGGAAATCCTGGCCCACAGTGGACTGCTTAAGAATCGATCACTAAAAAATAATATACATACTTTATGGGGTGCCCGACCGATATTTCGATACGTTGCACATGGAATGACAAAGTTAGTATATCGACATGCTGTCGTTGGAGGGTACAAAAAAATCAAGATACCATAGACGAAATACTTACTGATAATTTTTATTTGATACATAATAGGGTGTCTCAAAAAAAAAAAAGTTTTCTGGGCCCAAGCACAATTTGAAAGTTGTTTGGATAAAGTATTTTGGGTTTTGAAGTCGTACAAGTCGATTAATTTCCCGAAAATTGAGTTTGCCGATGCCCTGATACACAATTATGAAGTTAGTTTTCTCAATGTAGGAATATTCAAAATGAAACTTCTTATCAAATATAAAATAGACTTACCTCATTTCCAAAACAATCAGTTCGAATAACTGTCACCTTAATTTTCAAACATATGTTAACAATATCATAGAAATTGTGCAATGAACCATAATACTTCATTATAATACACACACAGAAATACATACATTATTTTTTTCATATATTCTTCCAAATAATAATAATAAGAAAAAAAGTAAATTACTTAAGCGTGTTTTACGCATGAGTTTCTATAATGAAAAGAAAACACAAATTCCTTTAAATACATTTTCTTGTAAATTTATGATTGTGCTTTTTTTTTCATTTCTCGCATATAAACTCCACACATTCAATGGTGCAATGTTAACAAAAGTGCTCTAGGGTTCTTAATAATAATTTTTTTTTGCCATTTCTTTTATTATGAAAGTGTTACTCCTCTTAGGAACTGAATATGATGTAGATGTGTATGGGAATGCGACTGATGATGACATGTATTCTTTATTTTATTATAATGAACGTGCATAAATTCATGTGAAAGTGCATATTTTCATATTTTTCACATGATATATTATGTTATATATTGTGACATTTTTGCAGAAAGCTGCAATGACAAACAGACAAACACACAATTGAAATATTTCCAAACGGATTGTGATGGAGTTGGATAAACGAATGTTCGATTATATAAAGTGGAAACACAGATGAAAAAAAGGAAAAAATTCAAATTCGACTTGGGCCAAAACCATGAAGATCTGTACCAATGCCCACGCCATTTTATAAACAAATGAATTTAAGTAATTATATGGGTTAAAGTTGCAAAAATGCAGAAAAAAAATTCTATTTCTAAAAATTATAGACATTTTTGGTATTTCCATACCGGTTTCAAACACTCCAGTTAGTGTTATCATCATCATTTTAAATGTCGGTTTGTCTTGTTAATGGAAACTATTTTTTAAATATGTGAATCTTTATAGTTTCTACAGAATAAATTTTGACAGCTTCAAACACTGCAATTCTATTTCTAGCAATCTCCACCTCACCTCATACATTCTTTAAACTTTTTTAACATGATAATGTTTTTAGGCTGGTGTCTAATTTTAAAAAGCTTGCAGGACGCCACACAGTGGGGAAAAATGGACTTTTTTTGTCCGATTTTGCCTACAGGTCGCAATTCTTAACCGATTTTAGTTTTTCTTTTTTTGAAATTTAGCTAATAAAATTCCTCATCGGTCTGTCATGGTGGAGTTCTTAAAATCGTTTTTGTTTTATTTGAATATTTTTTTAAAGTTCAGAAAATATTAATTTTTTTAGAATTTTTGCTCTAAAAAATGTAATAGGCAGTGGACGAATAAGCTGTATGGACAAAATTAAAGGTATTTGAACCCCTTATAAATGACATTAATAGCATTTGTTAATTTATTATTATTTTGGTTTTTATAAACATCTGAAAACTTAAAAATTTTCACTTTTAAGTACCTATATCATTTTAAATAATGTACCAATTTCAATGAAATTTTTTTTTTAATTAAAGATTATCATTTTCTTAACCATTATTGGTATATAAAGTATTTTTGCAAAATTGTTTAACTCTTTTTTTCGAATTTACAATGTAACAACTTTTTTTTTTTTTTAAACAGACTAAAAAATAATATTGAAATTCCAAAAATCATAAGGTAAAATTTAATCAAAAAAATAAAATATTTGTTTCAAAAAATTTTGTGTGCCAATTATGACTAAGCAAAACATAAGCTTTAATCTAAAAAAGATTTCATTGAAATTGGTTCATTATTTTTAAAGATATAGGCTTTTAAAAGTGAAAATTCTTGAATTTTTGTTTGGTTATAAAAACCAAAATAATAATATATTTTTAAATACTTATCACGTGGTTGATAAGGGGTTCCAATACCTTTAATTTAGTCCATAAAGCATATTCGTCCCACGCCTAATACATTTTTTATTGCAAAAAAACTGAAAAAATTAAAATTTTCTGAACTTTAGGAAAATATAAAAAGTAATCCGAAATTTTTTTCAAAAATCCACCATCACAGATCGATGCGGAATTTTACTAGCTAAAATACAAAAAAAAGAAAAATCAAAATCGGTTAAGAATTGCGACCTGTAGGCAAAATTGGATAAAAAAAGTCAATTTTTCCCCACTGTGCGCCACCTCAGTTTTGACTATATAAGCTAACAATTAACGAAAAAGAAAACAAGAATTACTATTTTCATTTTCTTAAAACCAAAAATTTTAATAACTTGGGCTTGTAACTTGGATAATAATTCACCTCGTGGTGAATGAAACCGTTTTTCACCAGCTGGTGAATAAAAAGTAACATACTAATTTTTCAACAAAAAAAAAAAAATTTTTCATCAATTTTTTTTTTTTTTTTCATCAATTTTTTTTTCGTTAATTTTTTTTTCATCAAATTTTTTTTTCCATCAATTTTTTTTTTAATTTTTTTTTTTTTCATCAAACTTTTTTTTTCATTTTATTTTTTTATCAATTTTTTTTTTATCAATTTTTTTACATCAAATTTTTTTTTCATCAAATTTTTTTTTTCATTAAGTTTTTTTATCAAATTTTTTTTTTTCATCAAATTTTTTCTTTTTTCCTAAATTTTTTTTCCATCCAACTTTTTTTTTCATTACTTTTTTTTCATAAATTTTTTTTTTCATCAAACTTTTTTTTTCATCATTTTTTTTTTTTTTTTATCAAATTTCTTTTTTTTTTTTTATCAAAATTTTTTTTTTTTCATAATTTTTTTTTAATATCAAATTTTTTTTTTTATCAAATTTTTTTTTCATGAATTTTTTTTCATTAATTTTTTTTTATATCAAATTTTTTTTTTCATCAAAATTTATTTTTTCATAAATTTTTTTTACCATATTTTTTTTTTATAATCTTTTTCATCAAATTTTTTATTATCAATTTTTTTCTCACCAAAATTTATTTTTTTATATTTTTTTCATCAATTTTTATTTTACATCAAAAAATTTTTCTTTTCATCAAAAAAATTCATCAAAAACTTTTTTCATCAAAATTTTTTTTAACCAAAAATTTTGGGTTTTTTATACCCTCCACTCTAGGGATAGAGGGTATATATAAGTTTGTCATTCCGTTTGTAACACCTCGAAATATTGATCTAGGACCACATAAAGTATATGGGGCATTCCAAGCCAAATCACTCACTTTTAGACCCGACCCCTTACGATTTATTTCGTTTTTGGATATGTTTTAGTACATAATAAATGCAACTTCGACACCAATTTTCAGCCTTTTATTTCAAGATGGTGATGAGCAGGGAAACCAAAAATATGCAGTATCATGTTTTTTCCTGTGCATTTTATTGATAAATGGGTAAGGTATTTATCCGTTTCAGAAGTTTTTAAGAAATCTGGCATCGATTTGTTAGAGCATATTTTTGCATATTTTAGTCTTAAGAGCATATTTTTGCATATTTTAGGTTTAAGAGCATATTTTAGAATAAGAGCATATTTTTAGAGCATATTTTCAATTTTTAGAGCATTTTTCCACTTTTTAGAGCATATTTTTACATTTTTAGAGCATTTTTTTTTTAAGTTTTTAGAGCATTCTTTTCCAATTTTTTTTTTTGAACAACATGTATTTTTAAATTTTTTATCCAACGAGAATGTTTTTTTTTTCAACAATTACGGAATTGTGACGATTGATTCCCATTTGGTATGTTCTTGCTTCATATCGGTATATGAAACTATGCTTTCTTTAGATTCAGCAACTTGGCAGAAAACATTAAGGAAAATATTTTTGTATAGCATATTTAACCCTCTTACTATCGCACATAACGGTATTTGGAGGGTCTATTCTCTAACAAATTGTAAAAAACACAACAAAAAAAAACATATTTTTTTTTAAGAGCATATTTTTATTGTTTATATTATTTTATTTTTTAAGCGCATAAAACGCGTTTTTTAGAGCATATTTTTGGTTTCCCTGGTGATGAGTAATCAATTTTTTTTGGCGATTTTCTCAAAAAAATTAAGAAATTGAAATTTTTAATTAATTTTGACCATTAAAAAATATAGATATTTTAAAAAAAGTTGGACAACGTTTTGTTGGTATTTAAATGAAGTTTTAGAAAAAAAATATGAAAAAATTATTCGAAGTAATTATCACTTATTTTTTGACGTTTAAAAATTAAAATCGACTTTTTGAAAAAGTCCGAAACCTTCGATTTTTTTTTGTAAAAATCTATAAAAATTCTACTCTAAATTACGCAACTTTTAAGCCATAATTCGAGAAGTGATCACAATTCTTTCTATTTTTTTTTAAATTTTAAAAATTGCACCTTTTATTTTTTGGCTCTGATTTATTTTATATGGTGCTCCAAAAAAGATAAATTGGTAGATATTGACACTAACTTACACTTGATATATTCATTTCGAGGTAAATATACGTCTCACAAAAATTTAGAACGATCGGAAATGGGTAAGGCGTTTAGCATGATCCTTGAAGTTTAAAAAACGGATTACAAGGAAAAATATGAATTTTTTTCTGTTTTCGCAATATTTTTGGTATTTTGCGTTAAGTTTTATTTCAAGCAATTACAGAATTGTGATGTACAGTAAAATCCCTTTCTAATAAGGTACTAAAAACTTAAATCGGTTGAAAATCAGCCAAGTTATTACAACTTCCCCAGGCATCTAGCGTATGTCATACCGCTTGATAAAAGAATACGAGTCCCTTTTTTTAAATTTATTGAAATTTTCTACTGTAATAACATTTTATCATTATTCATGTTTCAGTGTAATATTTTTTTGGTTTTTCCAAATTTTAAAACAAAAAAAAAAAAAAAATTTTTTTAAATAGAGATTTCAAAAGGGTGCAGGCATTTTTAGCATTAATTTAAAACATGTTAGCAAAACACAATATGAAAAATACTTGTCATCTTATTACACTTGAACTTGAAGAATAAAAAAATGTTATTACAGTAGAAAATTTCAATGAATTTCAAAAATCGGATTGTATTGCTTAATCAAGTTGTCTGCCACACGTTAGATGCCTGGGGAAGTTGTAATAATTTGGCTGATTTTCAACCGATTTTAGTTTTTAGTATCTTATTAGAAAGGCATTTTACTCTTCATCATAATTCTGTAATTGCTTGAATTTAAACTTAACTTAAAATACCAAAAATATTGAGAAAACAGAAAAAAATTCATATTTTTCCTTGTTATCCGTTTTCTAAACTTCAAGGCCCATGAGGAACGCCTTACCCATTTCCGATCGTTCTAAATTTTTGTGAGACGTATTTTTACCTCGAAATGAATATATCTAGGGTAAGTTAGGGTCAATATCTACCAATTTATTTTTTTTGGAGCACCATATATAATAAATCAGAGCCAAAAAATAAAAGGCGCAATTTTTAAAATTAAAAAAAAAATAGAAAGAATAGTGATCACATCTCGAACTATGGCTTAAAAGTTGCGTAATTTAGAGTAGAATTTTTATAGATTTAAAAAAAAAAAATCGAAAGTTTCGGACTTTTTCAAAAAGTAGATTTTAATTTTTAAACGTCAAAAAATAAGTGATAATTACTTCGAATAATTTTTTCATATTTTTTTTCTAAAACTACATTTAAATACCAAGAAAACGTTGTCCAACTTTTTTTAAAATATCTACATTTTTTAATGGTCAAAATTAATTAAAAATTTCAATTTCTTAATTTTTTTGAGAAAATCGCCATTTTGAAAAATTGATTACTCAACACCATCTTGAAATAAAAGGCTGAAAATTGGTGTCCAAGTTGCATTTAATAAGTACTAAAACATATCCAAAAATAAAATAAATCGTGAGGGGTCGGGTCTAAAAGTGAGTGATTTGGCTTAGAATGCCCCATATACATATATTCATGATCCTCGATCGATTTTATGACGATCTAGCGATGTCCGTCCGTCCGTCTGTCCGTCTGTCTGTCTGTCTGTTGAAAACACGCTAACTTTTGAAAGACTTTACGGAGGCTCCTGAAGTTTGGCATATATGTTGGAAATTTTCCTGGTCAGGTTGGTGTTGCAATCCAGCGAAATTGGTCCAGTGGTTCAAAAGTTATGAGCAAAAGACTGAATTTCGGCAAGGGTTTTTCGTGAATTTTTGGGATAAAAAGCACTATAACTTTCGAAAAGTAATTCTGAGGATGCTGAAGCTTGGCATATATATTTTGCGTTCCTCCAGCCTCGTTATTATTGAATTTCAGCCAAATCGGTCCAGTGCACTATAGGTAATTTATAAGGAATTGTTGGCCAAAAGTCCATTTTTTATGTGTGCAAAAAATTTCTTTTCGGATGCCATTATACAGTAAACTATATAAAAGTAAGCTAGCACACATATTTTTGTACACCAAACTCTTTTACCGCTAGTACGGAGGCGTCAAAAACAAAATTTAATTTTTTATTATTTTTTTTTTAATTTTGGAGAACATAACTTATTACAAAATTAACGTACTTAAAATCCTGTATTAAAATCATTTGAAATTAATTTCAATTATCAATAGAGCAAATAAATATATTTTGTACAAAGTACAGGTTTGAAATGTAAATTTATATATTTTTTTAATTTTTCTATTTAATTAATTTTATTCTTTTTTAAACCAAATATATTTGTGGACTGCTACTTTTTTTGCATATAATTGCATACTCCCATATCTCTATGAGGTATTGGGAAACTCTTTGTGAGTAAGATGTATTCATCCGCTAAGCCATGCGGCTCCATGGGGAAAAGATATTTAGTGATGTCCGTCCGACCGTCTGTCGGTCTGACTGTCTGGGGAATGCACGATGCTGTCCAAACCAAAAGAGCTAGCCACATGATGTTTGGCACGAATATGTCTTATAGTCTTACGATGTTCAAGTTCGTAAATGGGCAAAATTGGAACCGGTGAAAAAAAGCTCCCCCTTAAATAACTTAGTCTAGCTACGCAAAATCCCATATTTTACATATTTTTTGTACATTTGCTTAAAAATTAAAAAAAAATACGCCACAAGAAGTTCAAAGCCCTGCACTTGGACCAAAGGCACTAGGAAAATTATTTTTTTGCCCGCCCCCTTTTGTGGGCGTGGATGTAAAAATTATTGACAAAATTATATTACAAAATTGCATTAAAAATACGATTTATTAGGCCAGATCATGTCAATTTTTTATACAGAGCCTTAAGACTTACCGCCAAATAAACTTGCCAAATTTTGAGGCAATATCCCAACTTTTGGAGTTTTGGCCACAAAATACCAGAAAATTCCCTATAGTGCAGTGGTTCAAAAGTTATTAGCAAAACCGTAAATTTCAGATTAGTTTCACCTTAAATTCCCGTGTTGAACGGGAAACATGTTTTAAAAACATTGGTAAGTCACAAAAATATTTTACAACGTATTTTTGTCACTCAAAAATATTTTTACACTAAAAAAAATACACTCAAAAAATATTTTACACTCAAAAAAAAATTTGTAAATTATTTTTTTTTTTAAAAAATTACTAAAAAAAAATTTTACACAAAATAAAATATTTCTAATCAAAACAGTTATTTTTTCTCGTTAGAAAATTTACTATCACTTAAAATGGGCATTGTGGAGGGTATTCATAGATTCGGCCAAGTCGAATTTAACTTTTCTACTTGTTTTAACATAATTTTGTTTATCGTGAAGAAAAATCATTTTTTTTACCAAAACTACTTTTTTACCAAGTCTAAGCTTTTCGCATAAAAAATTTTCCATTTGTTTATCAAATGTACATAAAACAATTGAGTGTGTTATATTCTTTGGTGCCGATTCTTTAATACTCTTCAATATGTTAAAACACTTTTTTGCACTTATTTTTGCACTCACTTACGAAATGTACAGCTCTTTTTGTTTTTTAATGGGGTCCTCGTCTGATATTTCCATTCGTTTTGCATGGAATAGCAAAGTAATATATCATTATTTTTTCAAAAAAAAACTTTGCTTTGGCAAGTACACCAAAATCTTCCGCAAAACATTATCATGATTTAATGTTTTGGACAAGAGTACAAAATTCGCAGCCATTTTGTCTCTTACATTAGAAATTACTATTACTGCCAGCAAAAACTAAGTAATTAACTTAAGGGGTTAGCAAAAATGTGATATCAGGGGAGGTAACCACATTTGGCCTTTTTTGGCGTAAAGTAATGCTAATGGTTATTAGTAGTATTCAAAACCATTACCACGTAAGTGAGGCAGGAAGGGGTTCCCATTACCATGTTTTTACTGGGCTGTTTATCAAAGCTTCAAACATCTACAGTACGAAAATTGGTTTATTTATTTTTTGTAAATTAAACAACTTCATTTATAACCATTCAAATCTTACTGAATGACCGAATTATTCTAGAAAATCTGACAGACAGACAAATCTAATAATGTCTTAGAATCGATCATGGATCAATATTATACAAATTTACTTTATGGGGTCCTAGACAGATATATCAATGTTAACACACGGACAGTTGTGGTTGGAGGGTATTAAACTCAAGGACGGTCGACTTTATAAGGATGTGCAGAACTCAGAAGTGGGGACATCAGAAAGTTATTCTGCAAAAATGAAAAACAATTATGCTGCAAAAAAAAAATTATGCTGCAAAAAAAAAATAAAAATTATGCTGCAAAAAAACAAAAATTAAAAAAAAAAAGTTTATTGAAAAAATTTTTTAAAATGCCAAAATGTAAAGAAATTAAAGACAAAAAATACAAAATTAACTAACAAAAAAATACACTTGCCAAAAATGGTTAAAAAATTTTTTTAGTAAACATTTTTGTAATTTTTGTCATTAAATTCTTTACATTTTGGCATTTTAAAAAAATGTTTTCATAAAATTTTTTTTTTTTTAATTTTTGTTTTTTGCAGCATAATTTTTATTTTTTTTGCAGCATAATTTTTTTTTTGCAGCATAATTGTTTTTCATTTTTGCAGCATAACTTTCTGATGTCCCCACTTCTGAGTTCTGCACATCCTTTTAAAGTCGACCGTCCTTGATTAAACTAACAACAATTTCGAGTTCTTAAAATATCATTACAATGTGATGTTATCAAACAATTTCATTAGGGCCTAAATTTAAACGAAACAAAGTGATTTCGGTTACATCATACGTATGTAGTATGTAAATACATTAATTTTTTACATTTTAAATAAAATAAAATTTTTATTAAGTTTTTTTGCCCTTTTTATGCAGAAGAATTTAAAAATATAAAAAAAAAAAAAAATATTAAAAAAAATTATAAAAGTTTTAAATGGAAAAATTTGTCATAAACAGAAACTTTTAAGGATGACACACAATATTAGTAAGTAAAAACAAAAAAGGGATGTATGCGTATCCAAAATACATTTGTATGAAAGAATTAAAGACTAAAATTTCAGCAATAACGATTACAGTGATCTGCATCTGTATAAAATTTTTAGGGCCAAAATTTAACCCCCAGCGGCACAGGGTAAAAATTTATCAGATTTGAGTTAAAACCTAAATAAATTTTAATTTTTTTTTTTTTGGGCAAAACTTTAACCCCCAAAGGCACGGATTAATTTTGTCCGATTTGTCTAAAAATTTAAACTTTGAGTTTTTAGACCAAACCAAACCATAATTTGCCCGGCGATCGACGAAATTCGAAAAAGTCATTATTCGTGCCACCCTAATACATACCTACGCACTCATTCGTATATGTTTTTGATATGCATTTCACATGTACTTACATACTTAATATCGCAAAACTTATTAAAACATTTGAGATCATCCACACAAAATGTACCATCATTTCTGGAATAACAAATTAAATCAACCAGTAACTTTCTGTATTAGCTCAAATATATGAAGAAATGCAGAAATTCTTTTAATGTTTTAAAAACTCACAAGCAATCAGATGGTGAGTAAACACACCACTTAAGGTGTGGTTATACCCCGTTGGCCAAAACGTCGTAGACGACGCTGTCTTCAACGATTTCGTAAGTGATAGTTAAGAATTTGTCGTTCAAGACATGTGTCGATTTAATTTTCTCTAACGACAATGCAACGGAAATATTCGCTAACGACTAGCTGCATGACAAAATACTACACTGGTCTTGTGTACCCAGCAAAACTTAGATTACCAAATAAGGTATAAAATAAGGTATGGGATCTCTTATTTTATACATTGCAGCATTGATGATTTTAACAGGCGATGAGACTCAAAGTAATGCATCCACATTATCACAAAGAATACCAGTAAGGTATAAAATAAGTCATAAATTTATAACGAAGAATACGAGTAAGGTGTAAAATATGTGATATTTTATAGGTTACGAGAAATGAAATAATATAGCATACCAGAAGATAATATATAAGGTGTTACGAGTAGTGAAAAAGTAATTTTGTATTAAATTTACTCTCGTGATTGTAAGTGAGTGTAAGTAGATAAAATATGCACGTGAGTGTGAGTCGTTAGAAATTTCCTGTCGTGAGCCCATCTCTGGTTTAAACTTATGCATTTTTTTATAAAATAATTATTTTTTATGTTATTGTAATGCATTATGCATCCAATTATAAATAATGCATTATTTCAAACTTTCAAATAATACATAATGTAACCAAATATAAGTCATCCATGATTTAATGTTTAGAAATAATAAATATGAAATACATTTTTTCCAATAATCATGCATTACGTAGCAAATTATTAGTAATGCATTATTTTTCACTTTAAAATAATACGTTGTGGAACAATTGTTTGGTAAGACATCCTAAAATAATGCTACAAATAAGGTATATACATTACCTGGTAATGTGTTATATAATCACTACCTACTACCAAAGTTTTGCTGGGTAACATCCAGTTGGAGACAAGTTAAGCGACAAAATCTAGTACTTGTCGAGTATAGAAAATATATTGAAGACAAGATGACCGAAAATGTCTTTAAGTTGTCTTCGGTCAAACTTGGTTCACGACAAAGCATGCGACAATCTCTCATATGTGTCGTGTATTTAAATTTCGTTAACGACAAGATGAGCGATAATGTCTTAAATATGTCGTCAGTTGATGCCGATTGAAGACAATATGAGCGACAATATCTTTATGTTGTCGTCAGCCAAACTATGTTAACGACAATATGAACGACAATTTCATTTAGTTGTCATATATTGCTCATGGTTTACGACAGGCTGACCGACAATATTTAATATTTGTCGTGTACTAAACTCCATTGACGACAAATGAGCGGCAATATATGAAGATTGTCGTAAGTCGCACTCTCCGTTGACGACAATATAAGCTACAATTTCTTAAAGTTGTCATATTATATTGCTCTTTGTTTACGACATACTGACCGACAATATTTAATACTTGTCGTGTTGTCGTGTCCGTTGACGACAACGTAAGGTTGTTGAGAGAAAAAAAAAACAAAATAACGGAACCATATTAACGGCGATAATAAAAAGCAAATATAAGTATACTATATTTAGTTATGTACAAAAAGCTGTCGAAGAAGGTGCAAATTCAGAATCGTGTTCTTTTAATAATTTAAAGTTGTTAAAAGTTTTAAAAGGAACGCCAAAAAATCAAATGGATCTTTAAATATCAAATGGAATCTTCAACTTTTTAATTAATATATTATTAATTGTTTATTTTTTACTTTATTATTTTTCGTTTCTTTTTTATAGCAATTAACAAATATAAAATAAATTTTAATAAAAAAAAAATTTTGCTTTTATTTCACTGAAGAAATTGACCCTCATAGGGTCGTGGACGACTTAATGGGGGAAATTGTCCTTCACATTGTCGTCAATGACCGTATGAGGGAATGTGTCGCCAATACGGTCGTCAACGATTATATAGCAGACAAGGTCGCCTATATGGTCGTCAACGATAAGGTAGAGCATACAGTCGATGAGTTGGTCATACACGACAATTTGGAGGAAGTATTCGCTCATATCGTCATCGCAAAAATTCACGACACTCTGAGCGACAGTGTCGCTCATCATGTCTTGTATGATTTTTGGATCTTTTGTGTGAGAGTGTCGTTCACGACTTGTGTGGACTGTCATCCATCTGTCGTCAACGATTTACAAGGGTCGTGCACCCGTCGTCTAAGATGTCTTGAAGACAGAGCCAACTGGGTAATCTTAAAACGCTTTTTTAATCAAATATTTTATTATTTTGCTCGTTTTTAATTTTAAGCTCAATATTTACTAAATGCTTAAAATTATGCTACACCAAAATGTATCTTTTTAAGAAAAAATCACAGAAAGTACAAATATTCTGTATTAAAATGTAAATACATCTTTAGTGGGTGTAGCACAATTCTCATTGAATGTGAAGTTTTGAACTGTGCATTTCATATGAAATGACACATATCTTTGAATGTTTGAATGCACCACTATATGCTAATAATTTATCCTGTTTCTTCAGTATGTTACATTTTAATGTTTTTAATGTATGATAAATGTTTCATTATATTTTTTTATTAAGCTTGAAATTTTAATGCTTGAATTTCACAAAATAAAAGTTATACTAGGAACATTATGTTGACATTTTGAACATTAATATCGTTATGAGCGAATGCAGGAATTAATAAGTTGTTATTTTTAAACCATAGTTAGTGATAGTAATACAGGTTGTTATGTTGAAATGGCTATGGCGATCACGTGTAAAATATTAAAAAAATATAACTGAAACTTAACATATTTACTTTTTGTTGCCCCTAGAAGTTTGCTATGCATTTGAGTGATATCGGTCAAGCGGTTCAAAATGAACCGCTTATGAACAACACCTAACCTAAAAATACAAAATGTTTAAGCTCGACTTCTGGTTGATATGCGTGAACAGAATGGCATACCGAATTGAAGTTACAAAAGTACAAACCCGAGTAAAAATTTTTATATGATGCAATATAAATATAATGATATTTAACACAATATATATTCATACGCAATTTGATCCGAATAATGGTGAATGTTTTTGCATTAAAAAGATCAACTTGTATAAAATATGATTTGATTTCATCCGAGTTTTGACCAGACATTGCCATATATTGGTAGATCCAATTATTCGAACCAGATCCAAAAATTCGAACCAGATAGGTGAAATACATAACCCTAACAAGGAAATGTTTAGGAACATTTTAAAAAGTTTCTTATACTTTGCCCAAAAAAACTTAGAACAGAATAAGCTATATAAAATTTTATGTTAAATTATACATAAAATCAAATTTTGTATTGACCCTCACATAATTTTATATAATTATATCAACCGTACACCTTTTATGATTAAATTAGAAAATATCTACCGCGATGTATAATCATATATGATTTATTATGTTTGCATCAAGTTATATATTGTTTTATATGATTATTTTTATTCGGGAAGATATTTTGTTACAAAATTTTTTTTTTGCAAAATTTTTGTTTTACAATTTTTTTTTCTCCGCGAATTTAAGAAAAAACGAGTAGAAAATTTAAATTCGACTTGCCCGAACCTATAAATAAAGTCCACAATGCCCTTTTTAAGTGATAGTAAATTTTCTAACGTGAGAAAAATAACATTTTTGATTAGAAATATTTTATTTTGTGTAAACAACTTTTTTTTTAAGTAACTTTTGAAAAAAAAAAATAATTTACTAAATTTAGTTTAAGTGTAAAATTTTTTTGAGTGTAAAATTTATGTCGAGTGTATTTTTTTTTTATTGTAAAAATATTTTTGAGTGACAAAACTACGTTGTAAAATATTTTTATGCCTTACCAATGTCTTTAAAACATGTTTAATTGGTTTTTAACAGATGAATTTAAGGTTAAACTAATCTGAAATTCACGGTTTTCCTAATAACTTTTAAGCCACTTAACTGATTTGGCTAAAATTCAATACAGACCAGGCTAGGGGAACGACAAATATATGTGTCAAACCTCAGCATCCTCAGAATTGCTTTTCGAAAGTTATCGTTTTTTTTTATCTCGTAAATTCAGGAAAAACACTTGCCGAAATTCAGCCTTTTGCTCATAACTTTTGAACAACTAGACCGATTTTGCTGGATTGCAATACTTAACTGACTAGAGAAATGCCCAACATATATGCCAAACTTAAGAAGCCTCTGTAAAGTATTTCAAAAGTTAGCAGACAGACGGACGGACGGATGGACGGACATCGCTAGATCGTCTTAAAATCGATCGAGGATCATGAAAAAAACCGAATTTCGGCAAGGGTTTTTCGTGAATTTATGAGATAAAAACACGATAACTTTCGAAAGACAACTCTGAAGATGCTGAAGCTTAGCACACATATTTGTCGTTCCTTTGGCCTGGTTCGTATTGAATTTCAACGAAATCAGTCCAGTGCACAGTGGCCGAAATGGCCAATCTAGCGGCGCTTAATTCGGAAATGTAAAATAATAAAGACTAATGCTTATTTGCGATTATAAAATTAAAAAAGAATTAATTTTTAAACAATATTTATTTATTTTTATGTATTTTGGGAAATTTATGTGAATATTGGGAGAGTGGTTTGTATGAGGCCTAGAAATTAAAATGGTCCGATTCCATTAAAATTTGGAGCGATTGTTTATGAATATAAAAAACATTTATTGGTCGAATTTCAAGAGGATATCATGAATACTATTGTTAGGGGTATTTAAGTAAAACTTGAAGGGGACATTTACATGGGGCTATGGGTTAACATGGATTGATTTTTTCAAAATTTAATACATTCAAAATAATTACTCTGTTAAATACTCTGTAAAATGACTGTAATCTCAATTCGACAGATATTTGACAAAGTTATCTGTCGAAATACAGATTTTAAGAAAATACTTTGTATTTCCTTGTAACCGAAAAACAAAATTTTATCTGTTATTTTACATTTAACTTTGTAATCTCTATATGATGACGTGTAAAATTGGAGTTACTTGTTAAGAACTCGTAATATTCACAAAAATCAAAAAGTAAATTTACAATTTGAAAGCATTAAAGCGGGCAAATTTAACAAAATTTTAATTTTAATTAGTTTAATTTTTTTTTAATTTTAATTAATGTTTTTGATGCAGAGAAGTTTTCTTCATAAAATGGATAAATGAACAAAAACTTTGTAAATTTACAGAGTTTTTTTTGTAAAATTTTGAACTCATAAAATGCATTTACCTAAAACTTTGTAAATTTACAGTGTTTTTTTGATAAAATTCTTTTCGGTTTTATCAATATTTTACAGATAATTCTATAAATTTACAGTTTTTTTATCGAAATCATTTTACAGAGTTTTCTTCGTAAAATAACAAAAAATCTTGCTGGTTGGAAATCTATGGTATTTTCTGCTGGCTCAGCAGAGTATCTCTGTAATTTAACAGAGTGATTATTTTGAGTGTAGGTTTTGTTCTTGCGATAAAAGAAACTTAAATTTCAAATTTCAGCCAAATCGATTGAAAATTGTGGTCTGTATCGCATTTATACTGTTGATTTGGACAGCAGATGGACCCTAAAATACCGAGCAACTTGCGCGAACTAGCACGCCATACTGAAACGTCACAACAAAAATAACCCAAAATAATAAACAAAACAGGAATTGAACCGAATACGATCGAATTTCAAAAGTTGCAGTCCATGAAACTATAGTTAATATCACAAATGTACACTCAAAAAAAAAAAACTGTAATGTTAGCAAAAAAAGCTTGTAAGCCTACAAGAAAATTTGCTGATTTTGAACCCACAATTTTTTTGCTAAAGTTAGCAAAAATGTTTTGCCAATAATTAGTTAACTATTTTTTTTTTTTTTTAACTTAGTTCATACACATCTGAGGACCCCATTGGGTTCGGACCCGATAGGTCCAAACCCCGATGGGCCTAGACCTAGTTGGGTTCCTTAAAAATCGTCATAGTTTTTGATCTAAAATTTGTGTCCGTTTCGCTCTACCTTGCTTAGTTTTTGAGATAGGGGACCACTGGGATCTTGAGAATTAAAAAACTCGATAACTTCAAAAATATTACTCGGAGAGCTTTTGACTATTTTGCGGTCTTGTTCTACGTGCTGAGAGCTACAAAAATGGTTTTGGACTTTTTGTTGTATCGGCAATATTTACCGTGATATGAGCATTTTAAAATTTTCGGGAATGCTAACTTTTTTGGATCCAAAGTTAGGGCCCGTTATGGTCCACACATGTGAAGAGGGCCGGCGATACTATGGAGAGCTCGAGAACCAAAAATGGCCTCCATTTTGCTCTATCTGGCTTAGTTTCCGAGATAGCGCCATTTTAAGTTTTCTGAAAATAAAAAAAAAATTACCATTTATTTTGCTAATATTAGCAAAAAATCTTGTAAAAATGTTGTCAACTCAATTTCAAATCTTAGCAAAAGAAATTAGTTCAAAGTTTGTTTAAAATTGCTAATGTGCTAAATGAAGTTTACAAGAATTTTTTGCTAACATGCTAATCTCAACTAAAAATTTGCTAAAAGTTAGCTAACTAGCATTAGCAAAAAAAAATTAGTAAATCTACTAACGTATTTTTTTGAGTGTAAACTCCTATAATGAACTAATAATAAACTAGATACACACAGGCCACAAACATTTATTTTTTAGTTAAAACATACCTTTTACTTTCAATTAAAACTTTTTGGCTCAAAATGTGTAAACAATTGACTTAAAAGTGTCAAGAAAAACTCACTGAGTAATTAGGCCCCAAATTCCTTTAATACACTTGCTGCAGAAAATGTATATTTGATAGCTTACAGCTGTGCGAATATTAAGAGAAAAACAAAAGTGAAAACGTTAATTTTCTCTGTAAAGTATAGGTAATCGATACAGTGCAAAACATTTATCAGTTATAATTTTTTAATTTTGACTAAAACGCCGCTAGATCAGTGATTTCGGCCACAGTGCAGTGGTTCAAAAGTTGTTAGCAAAACCGTGAATTTCAGATTAGTTTCACCATAAATTCACGTGTTGAAAACCCGTTAAACATGTTTTAAAATCATCTGTAGGTCACAAAAATATTTTACAACGTAATTTACACTAAAACAAAAAAAAATACACTCAAAAAAAATTTTACACTCAAAAGAAATTTTATACTAAAAAAAAATGTAGTAAATTATTATTTTTTTTTTTTCAAAAATTACTAAAAAAAAGTTTTTTTACACAAAATAAAATATTTCTAATCAAAAATTTTATTTTTTCAACTTAGAAAATTTACTGTCACTTAAAAAGGGCATGTGGAGGGTATTCACAGATTCGAGCAAGTCGAATTTAACTTTTCTACTTGTTTAAAATTATTTTTTAAAAAAATTTTCAAAAATCATAAACTTTGATCGCCGGGCGCCACGGGTTAATTTAATTCGATGAAGTTAAGTTTTAGGCCTAGGATAATAAAAATTTGCTCTGACGTTCAAAATCGTAAGACAACTTTTTTTTAAAAATAATGTCACGCGTGTAATTACACCGTGCATCAACCGAAATTGGAATGGGGTGAAAGAAATGGCAATTTAAAGTTGATTTTTTTTAGTTCAGTGCTATATTTTTTACACTCATATAAAGTTGGTGAACATTTATTATAATTATAATAATAATTACTTAAAAATTGTATAAGTGGCGTATACTTAATTTTTAAATTGGCGTTAAATAAAAATCATACGCAATGGCGCACAGTGGTGTATTTTTAATAATTTTGCTATTCAGTAAGTAGGTACAGAACCGATTGCAGCGAAATTCATACAGGTTATTGTGAACGTAAATGCTTTAAGATCACCAACTTCAAATGTGGGTAAAAAATCTAGCTCTGAACTTAAAAAAAAACCCTTGATGGTTTTGTTATGTAAAATGTCCTTTTTCATTTGCTTTTGGTTTTACCCCATTCCGATTCGGAAAGTTTGATTTGTATCACTGTGCTTTTGAACTAATTAATGTATTGCAATTATAAAATTTTATGCATGCATCAATATTATTGGTGTTATTGGCAACGACAAACCAACAATGAAATTTATAATAGATCAATAAACGTAGCGAATAAATTACAATATCAACAAAATGTGCATGAAAGTGGCGAATAAAATATTACAACATTGCAAAATTAACCGCAAAATTGAATTGAGGGTGCATATTAAATAATAAATAAATTAAACGCACACTCAAAAAACCATGGGAAATTTTACTGGAGTATCACCGATTTTGATTAAAAACCATATTTTTTTTAATCAATATTTTGAAAGATAACGTCGTTTAAAAAAACGTTTTTTGCAATATTGACTTAATGGTGTTTTTTTATCATATTTTACTCGGAAACCGTAAGTCGTTCGAAAAACTTGGAAAAACAATATTATTGATAAATTTATGAAGATTTTAAATTTTGAAAAAAAAAAATAGTTTTTAAAAAAATTTCAACAAAAATGTTGAAAACAATATTTGAATGTCCTTTTTTGCTGGCAAGGACACCATCGATTTTTAAAAAACAAGATTATGTATTAAACTTTAGAATGTCCTTCTAACGCTGTTAAAATTTTAGAGAGGTGTTTTTAGATTTTTTTTCAAATTTTTTGCAAAAAAAATAAAATTTTAGCTTTATTACCAAATTTAAAAATTTATTGCTCGACAGATGTCGGACGGACATCGCTAGATCGACTTAAAATCAATTAAGGATCATAAATATATACATTTTATCGTGTCCTACACCAATATTTCGAGGTGTTACAAGTGGACCGACAAACTTTTATATACCCTCTATCACAAGAGTGGAGGGTATAAAATTTATAAAAACATGTCTTAAAGTCAATATTGCAAAACTGCATTTTTTTAACGCCCATATTTTCCAAAGTATTGACAAAAAAGATATAGTTTTTTATATTTTTATGCCTGAAATTTACGTGTTACAAATTTGAGGGCAATCGGATTATCTCGTGGCTCCAGACGATCAAACTTTTGGATTTTTGAAAATTAAAGAACAAAATTAAAGATCAAATGCCTGCGATTTTTTTTATGTCAGAAGTTTAGATTTTGTAAAAAAAATGTTTTGATAAAAAAAAAAAAAGTAATTTTTTTGATGAAAAAATTTTGATTTGAAAGTTAAAAAAAATGCCGCTCTAATGCTACACCACTAAGATCATTTAACACTCAGATACCAGAATACCGTCATTATTCTGCACTTGCGCTCCGAATTTATTCAAAAAAATAATTTAAATAATTTTTATTTAAAAACTTGATTATTTTTATTTCCTGAGTGAACTGACACACAGTGGACGGTTTGTATGGAAAACGCGCGCATCGAAGTTTTTTGACTATATCTTCTAAACGGTTTGGTGTTGTAAAACAAAATTAGGCATTCTAAAACTAGGACACGTATGTTGTCCTCCTTGCACCCTACATATAAATTGAATGCAAAGTTGGTTAATTTATTTATATGAACAAATGCTAAAAAAATGTTAAGATCATTGACATTTTTGATCTATTATTAATGAATGTCGTTCGGATAGAGTAAATATACATCATTAAACATTATTAGTTAAAATACATATAAAAAATGGAGTTAAATTATGACCAAATGTATCGACTTTTTTAGTTAACAAATCTGACAATATAAATATATAAGTGGAATTGCTTGAATCAAATCTATTTAAAATTGCACAAAAGAGATAAATTTAAAATTTGCAAACATTACCTTTCACCCTACACTAAAATATTCGGCACGCATGACTTTTTAATCAATTTTATTTTATTGATTTATAATAAATAAATAGTAGTAATAAACCAAAAATGAATAATAACAGGATTAAAACATTAAAAACCAAATTAACATAGACAAAATATCGTAATAAATAAAATAAAAAAAAATTAGTTGTTTTGTATAAGTTGCAATAGTTCCTTTGGATAAGGAACCCTTTTTTCGAAGTTCGAGGTTTCTTCACTTAAAATGGAAATTTTTGAATCTGATTCTACCATTAATTGTTGAAAAATATCTTTAATATTGTTTATTCTTGAATTTTTTCTGCTAAAATTGCTTTTGTAAATCTTAAAATATTTATGCGACCTTTCTAACGATTCTTCTGATAACTGAACTAATATTTAAATTGTATAAGTTAGTTAATGAATTGCTTATATAGTTCAAAATATTTTTATTACCAACTGGTAACACCGAATTTTGAATAATCTCACTTCCGTGTATCAGGACCTTATGTACAGTAGGACTCATTGTCCACCATCCATACATTGAGATTATAGGTTTTGCTGTGTCGAATGCATATTTTTTAAACTCGGTTGCATTTATTTCTTCACTTGTGTTAATGCACGTTAATATAATATATATATCGGATGATATTGCGTAGTTTTCAAAAAATGTTCTGGCTGTAATGCCATCATTAGTTGTGCCATAACCTTATATTGAAAAATAAATGAGAAAGTTTAACGAATTTATTTATATGCAAATTTTTACCGTTTTTAGGTATAAATTTTTAGATGTAAATTTTTACCGTTTTTAGGTATATCGATTAATATTCCTAATCGTTTTCTGAACTGTTCTTGCACAAGCGTTTTCTCTCCTTTACGAGTTCCTTATGCTCATTCGACATGTGAGATCCTTTCTTTTTTAGTTCATTTGGCAAACATTTGTTCCGGATTACAAATCCCATTACTAGTAATGCCAAATTTTGCTGAGTATTTAGTTAGTTTCTCAAGCCTATGCAGCATCACCAATTTTTTTGTAAATATCTAAATAGGTTGAAGCTGATATTTAATAATTTCGAAAAATAAAAATTTTAAAAAATAAATATATATAAGTTTTTTTTTTATGGATCCTACTTTGGAGCCTTATCCTGAATTTAACTGCAAGTTACTGCAGACGAAATAAAGTTCCACGTTAAGATAAATACCTCTAGTTTCACCCCATATTGAATTTGTCTGTATCCACAAGGTTCCACAAAAGATGCAGTCTATAATTAAGAGTCTTTTTTACACATTTCTTAAAAAATGACAACATTTGACAGTCAATTAACGAATATCGCGGTTTAAAATTTTAGCTTATAAGGGCAGTTTTAATTAGTTACATATATTGTCAAAGCTGTGTTAAAATTTCAGGATGTTAGCTTACTTAGAAATAGTTTTACTCAATCATTTAAAAAAGGTTTCCAAAAAATTTTAATTTTTAAAAAAAAACCTGAAAATGTTTGGACTTTGGAGAGACGCCCTGGTCAAAGTAAATGACATATAAATATTTTATGAATGGTTTTATATCCCCTAGGATGTCTTTTATCAAACCCATGTTCAACCGATCAAATCGCTGACAATTTTGATTTTGTTACGATGCGCGTCCATCTTCCACTGTGTGACATGAGCATGCGTGAACGAGAGCAGAAAATACCGCTCGTGTGTAAGAAGTTTTTTATTTTTTTTTTTAATTTGTAAACTTGCATGAATGGATGTCAAAATTTACTCACGATTCCAATCTGTTGAGAGTAAAATACATTTTGTGGTCACGGTGCGTATGATTTATTTTATTCCATTTTTTATATTACTTATCCGCACCGATGTAAAATGTTTTTTATACCCTCCAACTACAGTATGGGGGTATACTCACTTTGTCATTCCGTGTGTAACGCATCGAAATATCGGTTGGGGACCCCATAAAGTATATTTATTATTGATCAGTGATAGATTCTAAGATATTCTAGCGATGTCCGTCCGTCCGTCCGTCCGTCCGTCCGTCCGTCCGTCCGTCCGTCCGTCCGTCCGTCTGTCCGTCCGTCCGTCCGTCTGTAGTTAACACGATGCAGTCCAAAATAAAAGAGCTAGACCCCTCAAGTGGCACAAATATGTCTTATGTTCCTAGGCAGGTTAAGTTCTGAAACTGGCTAAATCGGACCAGGGGGGAAAAAGTTCCCCCTTGAAGAACTAAACCAACATCTAAAAAAATACACATTTTAACATGTTTTTTTGAATTTTTATTAAATAAATGAAACATTTGGTATATTTATCCCGGTGGGAAGGTGCTCTCAACGTCCCCCACAGACGGAATTTTCGTCAAATAGGAGATAGCAAAATAGAAAGTTATAAACTTTTCTTGCCGCTACTTCTGAGATTAGTAAAGTTAATACATCTCTGTAGTGAAATTTTATGGTAGCTATATTCTTAGAACATATTAACCAGGCACTATCCAGCTCTTGGGTTAGGATCCCTTTCTAACCGCAAAAAACCCAGATTCTGGAACAACTTTCCAAGATAAAATATATCAGATTTAAGAAATTTTTTTCTTTACAAAAAAATTTCTGATTTTAAAGCTTTTCTGACAAGGGAAGTATCTAAACCTTGTGAACCGATTTGCCTGAAACTTAAAATATATACACTCAAAAAAATAAACTGGTAAAACGCCTGGTAAAATGCCTTGTAATCCCGTTCTACCAATATTTAACAATTTTCCTTGTTTTTTAACAAAAAATCTTGTACTTTGCTCAAACGAGACCTACAGTTTTATTGGTAATTTTACAAGTTTATTTTCGTAACTGTATTTTACCATTTTGAAAGGTTATTTTACAAAAAAAAACTGTAATTTTACAACAAAGTTTTTATTAAGAGGATTTATGTTGTTAAACAAATAAAAACATTTTTTTTTGTAAATGATTTTTTTTTTTATTGAAAAATATTTAAAAAAAAAGTTGACAAAATTTTAAAAAATTTATACGGGGGTTCTAGTTAATTTACAAAAAAAAAATATGTTGTTTAACAAAAAAAATGGTTTTTTGTAAATTTACCATTTTGGTTTGTAAATTTACCATTTTTTTTATCATATTTACCATTTTTTCTTGTAAGTTTACCATTTTTTTTTTATATTTCCGGTTTTAAAACAATATTTTTACCAATAAAATTGGTTATTTTACCAATTTTTGGCGCATTCAAAATTACGAGGAAATCCTCGTAATTTTACGAGAATTTTACCTACCTCCTATTTTACGAGAATAGCCTCGTAAAATCACGAGATTTTTTGGTAACTTTACAAGGTTTTTTTTTTTAGTGTATTAAATGGGCAATTTTAAGGTTGGGGTGTCTCAGCTTATCAGCCATATCGGTGTTTAAAAATTTCGTTGTTCCTTAATAAAACAAATGTGAACCCTCGGGAAAATTTCGATAACTTCCAAACTAACAGGAATATCGTATAAAATCTAACAAGATTATCTCGTATTCATATGGATATCGTAGGTCTATGTTTTTACAAAATACCCCCCAAAATTTACACTTTTTTATGAAACAAATATTTAACGAAGCCGAATTTTTACAAGGTTATGCCACAATTGGAGAGGCATTAAAAACACCTTTCTTCTCATATGGAAACATCATACAGTTTCTAAGAAAAAATTGGCTGAAAAATAAAAAAAAAAAAACATTGTAACCTCTAAGTCCCCGATATGACCAATAAGCCGAGACACCCCAACCTCTCTTTTATATATGTTTTAAGTTTCATGCAAATCGGTTCCCTTGTAAGCTAATTGTAATTATTTAATTCTCAGATTTATTTTTTAAAATTACATACAAAAAAAAAAAACTAGAAAAAGTCTCGTAATCCCATTTTTTCAATATTTAACAGTTTTCCTTGATTTTTAACAAACAATTTTTGATCGAAATTTATTTTTTTTTTCTGTAATTTAACAATTTTTTGTGTAATTTTACAAATTTCCAAGTTTTTTACCAAAAAAAAATCAGTAATTTCACGAGAATTCCTTGTAAGTTTTATTGCGCCAAAAATGTTTTAAATTTACAATTTTATTGGTAAAAAGCTTGTAAAATAACCAAAAAGTTCGTAATTTTTACTAGGAATTAATATAGGAGGTATAAAAAAATCTAGTTAAATCAAGAAATTTCCTTGCAAGTTTTATCGCTTCGAAACGATTGCAAATATACAATTTTATTGGTAAAGAGCTTGTAAAATTACGAAATTATTGATAAAAAGTTTGTAAAATTACAAGGAATTCATGTCAAATAGGAGGTAGCAAAAACTAAAAATAACAAAATTTTCTTTTCATTTTACAATTTTATTATACCCTCCACTCTAGTGATAGAGGGTATATATAAGTTTGTCATTCCGTTTGTAACACCTCAAAATATTAGTCTAGGACCCCATAAAGTATATCGTCCATTCCACCAGACATTTGATGATTTTGGGCATTTTTTGACCGAGGGTCTTCCGATTTTTGTTATTTTTTTCATACAGATACTCTATGGAGCCAATTTCAAATTTCATCCATCAGATCGAAAATATTCGAAAAACTCGCGATTTTATGCAAATGCAGTTTTGAAGTGCATTTTGCGAAACTTTTACCCCTTTTAATTTTTTTTTAATTAGCATATTTGGAAAATTTAGAATTTTTGCTACAAAAGAATGTTTTCATTACAATGGACCGAGAATGTATGCTATTTTTAATATTTGTTTTTAAAAAATACTTCCTTAAGTTTCCCTTATAAAAATTTTTATTTTTTAAATTATACCAAAATCATGTAAAAAGACATGTTTTTAAATCGTTATATTTTCAAAAGTACTAATGGTATCTTATTGTTTTTATTCAAATTAGAAAGGTATTTTTGTCCATTTCTTGCATTTTATGACCGCAAAAATATTGGTTTTTCACAAATGCATTTTAAATGCAAATGCAGTTTTGAAGTGCATTTTTCAAAACTTTTACCCCTTTGAATTTTTTTTTAATTATCATATTTTAAACGTTTATAATTTTTACTACAAAATAATGTCCTAATAATAATGGACCCACTGAGTGTGCTATTTTAGAAATTTCCTTAAAACGAATTTTAATATTTTAAATTTGTTAAAAATCTTTTAAATAAAACTCCGATTTTACGCTTCGATCACCGGTCTGTCGGCTTTAACAATTCATTTATTACTAAACTATTTTTTCCAAATTCGTTATAATATATCAACTTAAACTATTTTGTAATGATCCGTTATTTTAGAATATACATCAATATTAAGCAAAACGAGATTATTCCAGAAAAAGAATATAATTAAAAAAGGGAATAGAAAAAGAGTAAATTTATAAAACAGTTAGGAATTTAATAGGGTAATTCAATATTTAAGAATAATTTTTTACATCCTCCGCCCCGGCAGCTGATATCTCTAAGGGATACAGGAGCTGAATAGGTCTTTTTAAGACTTGCTGGTTCTGAAGGCGAACATTACACGCTCGGACACGGCCATCCCTGCCTTGGTACGTCTGTTGAACTACAGCTAGCCGCCACAACAATCTTGGCTTATTATCTTCATGGAGTAGAACAACGTCCCCAACTTTAACGCTCTTGGAGAATTCGGTCTTATTGTGGTGAATATATCGTAGCTGGCCCAGGTACTCAGATCGCCATCGCTTTAAATAATTTTTAATTAAAGACTGTCGCAACGTCCATGACTGCGCTATCGCTGAATTATCGCTTTTGATATCTGTGGGAGATAAGATACATTTACAATTAGTTAAAAAATGAGATGGAGTCAAAGGCTCAAAATCGTTATGATCGCTAGTGACATATGTAATTGGTCTGGCATTCACAACGCTTTCAACTTCAGATAATAAGGTTGCCAGATCATCAGTAGATAATTTTGCTTTTCCAATAGCCGCTTTTAAACAATTTTTAACGCTTCTAACAAGACGTTCCCAAAATCCACCCCACCAAGCCGCTCGTTCTGGGATGAATTTCCAGTTTATGTTTTGATGGGCTGCCATATTTTGTACGTCGCAAGATTTTAAAAGCTCTTCCAATTTTCTAAGTTCTAAGTCAACTCTTTTAAATGTTTTAGCATTGTCAGAGATGATTGTTGATGGTGTTCCGCGTCTGGCAACAAACTTTCGGAGAGCATTTATACAACTTTTTGTACTCATGTCCCTAACTAGTTCTAAGTGAACCGCTCGTATGGCTGCGCATGTAAATAGCATAATGTATACTTTTCTTTCACCATCTCCATTTTCTGATGTTACATACAGTGGTCCAGCAAAGTCGACCCCAGTTGTTTCAAAAGGTCGACTGGTAGCTACTCTTTCCGCTGGAAGTACTGTCCATGGCTCCATAGCACTTTTTCCATGAAATCGCAAACACACCACACAACGCTGTAAAATTTTCTTGATTAGTTGCCGTGCCTGCAAAATCCAAAACGTACTTCTGACGTGTGCTAAAACTGCTGAAATACCACCGTGATAAGTTTTACGATGAGCTTCTAATATTATTAGTTGACTTAAATACGAATTTTTTGGCAAAATAATTGGATTACGTGTATCACTGCAAAATTCACCTTCTGGTAGTCTGCAATTCGCTTTTAATATACCATCCATAATACTTGGATTTAAGGATGATAATTTTGAATCAGCTGGTATTTTTTTCTGGTTAAGCAAAGCTTTTATTTCTTTGCTATAATAGCGCTTTTGTTCAATGTTAATCCAATAATTTTGCGCTTTTAGTAGTTCGCTGGCTTTAATTTCATTATTTTCGCTTATTGATTTTGTTTGATTCGCTGTTTTTAATCGCTGTATAAACCTGAAAACGTACGCTGTAGTACGTAATAGCCTTGATAATTTACTAAACCTCTCGATTTCAATTACGTTATTAACTTCTTCGAATTCAGTTGTCTCGGTTGTGGTGACTAATGAATGAGTTGGGTTTTCAATAACAATTTTTTCAGGCCAATTTTCTTTGCTTTCTGCTAACCATGAGGGTCCAAATTTCCATTGATTTAATTTCATTAACTCATTTGCCTTAATGCCTCTTGTTAATAAATCTGCAGGGTTACTTTTACCATCACAATGTCTCCAATCATAAATATTCGTCAAATTATTAATCTCAGTCACTCTTGCTTTTACATATGGTTTGCATTGTTTACCTTGACCATTTATCCAACTCAATGTGATTGAAGAGTCTGTCCATAAAGTGGTAGAGTGAACTTGAAAATCTAAAGCTTTTATTAGAAATTGCTTTAGTCTTGCGGCTATCAATGCTGCTGTTAACTCTAATTTTGGTAAAGTAATCTCTTTATTTTCTTGTTTCATGGGACTTACTCTGTTTTTTGAACATATTAAATGTGTTGATATTCCAATACAGTCTGTGATTTGTCGAAGATACGCGACTGCACCAAAAGCTTTTGGACTGGCATCTGCAAAAATATGAAGCTCCTTTTTTGACTCTATGGAGTGAGAGAGACCTCGTGGTATCTTAAATTCGCATAAATCGCTCAACTCATCTTGCCAGTTTTGAAAGCTATTTAGTAATTCGCCGCTTAACATTTGGTCCCACTCAATATTTTCTTTCCATATAGCCTGTAGTATTAATTTAATTCTCACCGTAAATGGCCCTAAGAATCCCATTGGATCGTATAATTTTGCCATTGATTTCATAACATTTCTCTTTGTAGCTCTTAACGATTGTAAATAAAGTAAATTGTTAGCAACATCAACACTGATGACGTCACTTACTGTGCACCAGTTCATACCTAAAACTTTTTCCTCTTTAATATTTGTACTCTCATCAAATATTTGTACTACATCTGTATTATTTGTGTTCCATTTTCGTAGATTAAAATTTGCAGCTTTCATTATTTCATTTGCTGCTTGGAAAATAAGCTTCGCCTCGTTGTAACTATTTACACTCAATATTAAATCGTCTACGTAAAATGACTGTTGTAGTTTGTTGCATATCGATCCAAATTTTTGTTTATATTTTTCAAGATGATTTTGTATAGTTGCTGATAGTAAAAATGGACTGGATGTAGCACCAAATGTTACTCTAGTCATACGAAATTCTACTACTTCAGGCAGCTGTTTATTTTGTTGCGGGGTTGTTTCATACCATAGGAAACGATGAGAGTCACGATCTTCTTCTGCCATTAATATTTGAAGGAAAGCTTTTTCAATGTCTGCTACCAAGGCGATTTTATTTGAACGAAATCTTAAAAGGGTGGTTAATAGATCGGCGACCAAATTGTCTACTGGACTAAGATGATCATTAAGTGATGTATATCCCATTTCGCTGGACGAAGCATCGTATACTATACGAAGTTTAGAGGTGGCTTTATCGTCGCGGTAAACTGGTTTATGCGGCATATAATAAATTGGTTGATTACTTTTACTTTGAACTACCTTTTCTGCTATGCCACTACGAACTAAACTACGAATTTCGTTATCATATTCCAAAAGATTTTCATTGTTTTTTAATAATTTATTTGTCAAATTTTTTAACCGTTTTAACGCGACGGATTTGTTGTCGTTTAAATATTCATCAATATTTTTCCACGGTAAATTAACAACATATCGGACATTTAGAAATTTTATTTCACGCACTGTTTTTTCATATAATTTTTCATCGAGAGCTGTATTTTGTTTTATACCAATTGACTCTAAATTCCAAAATTTTGTTATGTCAAATGTTTCATTATTTTCGCTTTCGGTGACATTTAACACATATTGCATTTCACTGTTGTTCGCGGTTTTACCCTGAATTGTCCACCCAAAAAATGTTTTTACTGCCATTAAATTATCACCAATTTTTTCACTTTCTTTTAAGTAAAATTTCCAATAATAGTCTTGTCCGATTAACAAATTTATACCGCTCACTGATTTTTTATTAACAATTATATTGTCCGCTAGTTCTATTTTTATGTGATCTGACAAATTATTTAACGCTTGTGGACACGGGAGATTATCAAAACAAATTGTCGGTACCACTATTGCTTTTATTGTTATGACATTTTTTTCATATTGGCTTCTCAACGCTATTTTCACTATTTCGTATTCGTTAATATCATTTTCTTTATTCCCGAAAGCCACGATATTTATTTTTTCTACACTGCTTGCTCTTAATTTTAATGTTCTTTTTAAGCTTTCTGTTATATACGTTCGCTGACTACCATTATCCATTATAATTCTTGAAAACACCTGATTGTTATCATGTTCGCTGCTTATTATTGCCTTCGCTGTTTGTAAAAAAATTCCATCATTTTTGCCACTAACATTAAGAGATGTGGCGACTGCGCTGCTAGCTTCACGGGAGCTTTCTATCGACGTTGATGCTTGCGTTGTTGGGGATTTATTTTCGCTCTTTTGTGGTGTATCACTTCGCTTTGCCTCTCTTTTATTACGTTCACACATTGATGTTACATGTCGTCCACTACACTCACCACATTTTATGTATGTTGTTTTACAAAACTTGGAGTTATGGTTTTTGTTTGTACATCTAAAACATCTTCCCTCTTTTCTCAAAATGGATTTTTTGTTTTCAATACTAACATTGCTTTTACAAATTGCCGTAGAGTGATTATTTCTTTTACAAAAAATACAATATTGAATTGAGTTATTACCAACTTGAAGTGTTGCTGCAGTATATGTTTTAGATTTTAATTCTCTTTTTTCTGTGAATCTTTTCTCATTTTCTGACAATTGAGCCATTTCCAAAGCTTCCAATTCGCCTTTAATAAAATTTAGCAATAAATTCAACTGTTCTCCTTCTTGCCCACTACCTCTCAGATTTTCTACTGCAGTGTCAACGCTGGAATTTAATATTGAACTTGTATTATTTTTTGCCACACATTTATGGAATTCTATACGCATTGTTGCTGGAATACTTTTCAATAAAATAGATTTTACCATTATATCGTACTGTGATGATGAAATTTGGAATGAAGACAAGGTTCTCATAGTGGAAATTACTTCATTGTAAAGATTTCGTAAACCACGAACATCACTAGCAGACTGTACTGGTTTTAATCCCATCAATTTTTGTACGAATTTTTCAACAATTTTGTCTGTATGACCGTATTCTTCCAGTAAAAGCTCAATTGCTTCTTTGTAACATTTTTCTGTGGGCGTAAATCCGGCTATAGTTGCTTGAGCTCTTCCCACTAATGACTCACTCAGAAAATTAAATTTTGCAGCTATTGTTAACTGTTTGTTTTCGTGAACAGCATGTTTGTTTATAGAGTTCCCAAAATGCAACCAGTTTTCAAAATTTCCGTCAAACTTTTTTAGTTGAAACGATTTTAGCTTCACACCGCTGCAATTATTGTCTTCTTTGACCGTTGTCACATTACGTGCTTCATCACAGCTTTTAGTTGTATCGTTGGTTTGTTTAAAATGCAAACGTAAAATATGCTCTAATTCTGCTATTACAGAAATAGCCTTGTCGTCATATTCAATGACCGCTTCACATTCTTTGGCCAAATCTTCTACCTTAATAAGAGGTTTCATAGCCTCATCCGCTTTGGTTAAATTCGATCGAGCATTTTTAATTCTTTCGAGATATACCACGAGTTTAGACTCTACGTTAATCGGTTGGCTTACTTCATGAAAACCGATGGTTTCATACGTTTTTAAATAATCCAATATGGTGTTACATAATTTTGTAACTTGTGTACGACACGAAGCACGATATGCTGATTCCATATTTTTTTTTTTTTTTTTTTTAGTTTTTTTTTTTAATTTTTTTTCACTGTTCTCAATAGTAATAATTTTTATTTGTATACACTGTTACTTATTGTAACATAATTAATTGCTGACACTCCCGGGTTTCGGCACCATGTTAAAAATCTTTTAAATAAAACTCCGATTTTACGCTTCGATCACCGGTCTGTCGGCTTTAACAATTCATTTATTACTAAGCTATTTTTTCCAAATTCGTTATAATATATCAACTTAAACTATTTTGTAATGATCCGTTATTTTAGAATATACATCAATATTAAGCAAAACGAGATTATTCCAGAAAAAGAATATAATTAAAAAAGGGAATAGAAAAAGAGTAAATTTATAAAACAGTTAGGAATTTAATAGGGTAATTCAATATTTAAGAATAATTTTTTACAAAATTAAACCAAAAAAAATCTCAAATTATGTGTTTTTTAAAAAATTCTAAAAAATAGCACACACAGTGGGTCCATTATTAGGAGGACATTATTTTGTAGTAAAAATTGTAAACTTTTCGAATATGATAATTAAAAAAAAAGTTAATGGGGTAAAAGTTTTGGAAAATGCTCTTTAAAACTTCATTTGCATTTAAAATGCATTTTCGAAACACCAAAATTTTTGCCGTCATTATATGCAAAAAATAGACAAAAATACCTTTCCAATGTGCATAAAAGCAATAATATACGATTCGTACTTTTGAAAATATAACGGTCATGTCTTTTTTCATGATTTTGGTATAATTTAAAAAATTAAATTTTTTATAAGGGAAACTTAAGGAAGTATTTTTTAAAAACAAATATTAAAAATAGCATACATTCTCGGTCCACTGTAATGAAAACATTCTTTTGTAGCAAAAATTCTAAATTTTCCAAATATGCTAATTAAAAAAAAATTAAAAGGGGTGAAAGTTTCGTAAAATGCACTTCAAAACTGCATTTGCATATAAAATGCACTTTTAAACCACCAATATTTTTTAAGTTTATTAAATATTAAAGTAAACTTAAATACCATTCGTATGCGCTATAGATTGTTAAAATGTGATAAGTAGTTTAGGAAATACAGCAGCTCAAATTTACACAGTTTTTGCATTTTTTTGACTTTTTCAAAAATGAAAATCGTGAATAAAGTCGCGAGTTTTTCGAATATTTTCGATCTGATCGATGAAATTTGAAATTGGCTCCATAGAGAATCTGTATGAAAAATATAACAAAAATCAGAAGACCCTCGGTCAGATTTTTTAAATTGTCTCATGGAATGGACGATATATATTTATGATCCTCGATCGATTTTAAGTCGACCTAGCGATGTCCGTCCGTCCGTCCGTCGTCTAGAGGCTACTGAAGTTTAACATATATGTTGGTCATTTACCTGGTCAGGTTGGTATTGCAATCCAGCCAAATCGGTCAAGTGGTTCAAAAGTTATGAGCAAAAGAGTAAATTTTGGCAAGGGTGTTTCGCGAATTTACGAGATAAAAAACACGATAACTTTCGAAAGACAAAAATGAGACTGCTGGAGCTTGACATGTATCTTTGCCGTTCCCCAGGTCTGTTTGGTGTTAAATTTCAGCTCAATCGGTCCAGTGCACTGTGGGCCAGGATTTCCATTTTTTGGCCAATAAGGTCTGTAAGGCAACACATATTTAAAAATATTTTTTTAGAATGTCCACATCTTGAATTTTGTGCATCTTAAATATCTTTTTACTGTAGCTAAAAGTTTTTTTTTGCATGAGGTTAAAGTTAAAGTTTGAGATTTTTTTTATATTTTTTATTCATGAAACAAATAGTTTTTTTTTTGTACTTTAACACAATATTTCTTCCAATTTTCTGCGAAGTTCTCTTAAAGACATACCTGTTAGTCTAACACAAGAGATAAACTGCCAAAAAGGAAGCTAAAAGTATATATTTGTTTTAATAAATTATGAAAATTCATACTTTTGTTGAAATCCGCCTTTTTTCAACACCAAAGTCCAAAAAAGTCCAAACGATATTGACAAACCTTGAATTGCAATCTGTCTCTAATAGTGTATTCCATTCACATTTTTGCGACCCTTTGCGACCGTTCATAATCTTTTGACATAGAGGCAATAAACCAAAATATGGCGTTTAGAAATGCCCTACAATGGAACTTCAAAAATTTTTTTATATTTTTGTTTCTATTGATTCCTAATAAAAACTTTCCCACTTTGACAACATTGGCGTGATAACTGGAGATGAGCGCGTGAGTGAGTTTTGACTCACGTTCACTCACGCTCACGCAAAAAAAAACATAATTTCTCAATCGTTTTTTTTCCACACTTTCTCACTATTTACGTGAGTAAGCAAAACACCACTCACGTTTGACTTACGCTCACGCGTAACTCACGCTAAACATTTTAAACATTAAAAAATTATAAAACTAAATTAATACACTTATATAATTTTGACTCACGCAAAAAAATGTCACTCAATACGAATCACTCACGCAAAAAATGTCTCACTCACTTGTCACTCACGAACAAAAAATTTGAGACACGCTCACTTTCGATCACGCGTGATTCGCCTGACCAGCGTCCATCTCTAGTGCTAAAATTAAAACTAGGAACGCATTTAAGCGGGCATATATCAATACAATTAAATAATTTTGACTCACGCTGGAAAATGGCACTCACTGCGAATCATTCACACAAAAAATTTTTCACTCACTTATCACTCATGAACAAAAAATTTGAGTCACTTGACCAGCGCCATCTCTAGTGCTAAACATTATAAATGGGAACGCATTTAAATATTTTAGCATTTTAAATATTTTTTGTGAAATTGTAAGCTAGTAGCAATATTTGTACATTTAGGATGGCAAATGCTAACTGGAAATAAAAGAGTTCTCTCTTAAGTGACCCACTGGATATATTAACATTATGACGCATTTAAAAGAGAAATATTTTATTAAAATTTTCTGATAAAAGCAAAAAGAGGGTTTTATAAAAACTAAGGAATGTATACATTGTACATTTTTTTAAAATACTATGTCCTACATTTTGGATCCGCCATTTTGATTTCAAAAAGTTCGTATTCGTGTTACGCAATCATTTCCTAGTGATATTAATCAATATTTTAAATATCTTGTTCGCCATATTGGATCCGCTATTTTAAATATTTGATTCTGAAATCCCGTTAAGCATTTAAAAGCAGACAACATAGAAAAAAAAATTATATTTTATTTTATTTGTCGCCATATTGGATCCGCCATTTTGAATTTAAAAACTTGGAGCTCATATTCGTAATTACCAACCCTAAATACATCGAAAATGATTATAGTAAATACAATAAGCAAATAATTAAAAAATTATATCCGCCATATTGGATCCGCCATTTTGTATTTGGAATCTTTAATTCCAAAATCAGTTTTAACATCCGAAAAACCATTAAAATATAAGTTTTTGGCAAAAAGAGACAACATATAAAAATCTTAAATTTAAATTTATCGCCATATTGGATCAGCCATTTTGAATTTTAAAAGTCTGAGCTCATATTCGTTATTAGCGACCCCAAATACATCGACGATGATTATAGTAAATACAATAAGCAAAGAATAAAAAAATCATGTCCGCCATTTTGGATCCGGCATTTTGAATTTTCAAATTTTTTTTCCAGAATCGTGATCAGCGGTCCTTTAACACCCATATGTAATACTTTTTTGACATATAGGTTAAGCGGTCTATTTATGGCCAAAATTCAGAAATGCTGGCCCACAGTGCAGTGGTTCAAAAGTTATAAGCAAAACCCAGAATTTCAGATTAGTTTCATCTTAAATGCCACTTGTTTAACAAGTTTTAAAAGCATTGGTGGTAACTAAACAATGCTTTTTAAACTTGTTTAATTTTAAAGCAATGCTTTTTAAACTTTTTTAGTTTTAAAAGCATCAGTAACTTAAAAATTACACTTGAAAAAAATTTTACACTAAAAAAAAATTTACACTAAAAAAAATTTTAAACTAAAAAAAAATTTAGTTTTTTTTTTAACAAAAATGGAAATATTTTGTGTACATACGTACGTGCATTCACTCAGAAATATTTTTACGGTAAATATTACTGTAAAAACATTACACTCGAAAAAAATTTTACACTCAAAAAAAAAAATAGTAATTTTTTACTCAAAATAAAATATTTCTAATCTAAATTTTTAATTTTTTCACGTTAAAAAATGTACTATCCTTTAAAAAAATGCATTGTGGAGGGTATTCATAGATTCGGCAAAGTCGAATTTAACTTTTCTACTTGTTTTTTTAGTGTATTTCCTTTTTCTTTCTGAAACATTTTTCCAAACAAAAATTTACGACTCTAAGACATTCTGAGCAAATTTTTCAAAATAGATATACTGACGTTTGACTATCAACATATTTTTAGATTTTAAGATATTTTTCCTACAAAATTTTTTTTATGTAAAGCAAATTAAAATCCTGTAACAATTTTCTAATTCATTTCTAACTGTCACTTTCACAACAATTTTTCCCAAAGAAATGTCTCTTCATAATAAGAACTTTATTTTTCAACGAAAATTTTCAGATTTTTTCTTTAAAAATTTTCGGGTTTCGAGATTTTTTCCTTTGGAAATCTTTTTAGAAAATTTCTTTCTTTTCCTCTTTTTGAAATTTGTTCTGAGAGGGGGAGGGGGGCATTTAAACTCCACCTTCTTGTACCCGCGCATGTTTATATTGATTGTATACAAAACTTTACTTTAATTAAATTTTATGTTTCTTTTGTTAAACAAACAAAAAAAACATAAAATAATTAAATAACAATTTTACGACATAAATAAAAATATATGCGAATGTATGTGCTTAAGACAGGAATTTAAATCACAAAAAATTCTTCATGTTTTATGTTTCACTGTTCCTTTAGAAACACCAAAAAATAAATACTCCAAATCCCAACAGTATATCATCATTAAATATTTAATTAATTACTTCCTACAGATAAAGTTGATATTTTTTAAATGTATCTATGTGTAATGCGTTTACGTATATTGTTTTTATACTCATTCATTCTTACACTTAAATTACAGTAATTAACTCTACTTAAAGACTGAAAAAAAAATCCAAATGAAAAAGTAAGCCGGAAGAAACACTGACCGAACCATAAAGAAAAAAACTACATAAGCTATCAAAATACCATTTAAGTCTGTCAGTTCAAGATACATTGGTCGAACTAACTTGGCCTAACGGACTGACTGGCTGAATGAATGAATGGCCTGGCTAGTAAATAACATACAAAAACACACTTCGTAGATGAATAAATGTCCAAACGTTTATTAAAGACAAGACCAGGGCAGCAACTCACATCTAGCAAATAAAAAAAAAAAGTAACAGAGATATTTGTCAAAAGTCACGCAGAACACAAATTACAAACATAAATCGAGATTAAAGTTTAAAAAGGCATTACTCAACATAGTTTAACAAATATATAAAAAAGGGGTTGAACAAATTGCCACGGACAATTAGCATAATTTAATTTTTCGCTAGTTTTATAAAATATTTTGTAAGTACAAAACACCTTGCAATTCAATTGTATTTTCTGCTTTACTGATTGTGAGTCCATAGTAATTTAGCCAACCCCTGTTATCGATACACTTCGAGTTTGTTTGTTGGTGGTTGCAAGTTGCAAGTGTAAGCAAATCATTTTACAAAAGAGAAAATAATTTATACAATTATGGTTAATTATATAGCACAACAGGAAAAAAACTAAAATCTGAGAATTTTTTCTAAAAAAGAATCAAGTCGAAAAACTAAACTCGACATTGCCGAATCTATGAATGCCCCCCACAATGCCCTTTTTAAGGGATAGGACAATTTTTAACGTAAAAAAATTAACAATTTTGATAAGAAATATTTTATTATGAGTAAAAAACTTTTTTTTACATTTTTGTAAAAAAAAAATACAATTTTTTTTAGTGTAAAATTTTTTGAGTATATTTTTTTTAGTGTAAAAATATTTCTGAGTGAAAAAAATTCTTTGTGAAGTATTTTGTGGCTTACCAATGTTTTAGAAGCCTTCAGGAGCCAAGTTAAATTCTTTCAAAAGTTAGCGCGTTTTCAACAGACAGACAGATGGACGTACGGACGGACGGACGGACGGACGGACATCGCTTGATCAACTTACAATAGATCGAGGATAATGACTATATATGGGGCATTCCAGGCCAAATCACTCACTTTTAGACCCTACCCCTTTCGATTTATTTTATTTTTGGATATGTTTTAGTTCTTATTAATTGTAACTTGGACACCAATTTTCAGCCTTTTATTCCAAAATGGTGTTTAGTAATCAATTTTTCAAAATGGTGATTTTTTTTTTTAAAAAAATGGAAAAATTAAAATTTTCAATTAATTTTGACCAGTTAAAAATATAGATATCTTAAAAAAAGTTGGACAACGTTTTGTTGGTATTTAAATGTTGTTTTAGAAAAAAATATTAAAAAAAATTATTCGAAGTAATTATCACTTATTTTTTAACGTTTAAAAATTAAAATCGACTTTTTGAAAAAGTCCGAAACCTTCGATTTTTTTTTTACAAACGTCTAAAAGTTATACTCCTAATTACGCAACTTTTAAGCCATAATTCGAGATGTGATCGCAATTTGTTCTATTTTTTTTTAAATTTTGAAAATTGCACCTTTTATTTTTTGACTCTGATTTATTTTATATGGTGCTCCAAAAAAACTAAATTGGTAGATACTGACCCTTACTTACCCTAGATATATTCATTTCGAGGCAAAAATACGCCTTACAAAAATTAAGAACGATCGGACATGGATAAGGTGTTGCGCATGGGCCTTGAAGTTTAGAAAACGGATTACAAGGAAAAATATGAATTTTTTCTGTTTTCTCAATTTTTTTGGTATTTTAAGTTAAGTTTTAATTCAAGTGGTTACAGAATTATAATACGGAGTAAAATGCCTCTCTAATAAGGTACCAAAGACTGAAATCGGTTTAAAATCAGCCAAGTTATTACAACTTCCCCAGGCATCTAACGTATGGCAGAACATTTGATTAAGCAATATAATACGATTTTGGAAATTCATTGAAATTTTCTACTGTAATAACATTTTTTTATTCTTCAAGTTCAAATGTAATTAGATGACAAGTATTTTTCATATTGTGTTTTGCTAAAATTATTTAAATTAGTGCTAAAAATGCCTGCATTTTCAACACCCTTTTGAAATCTCTATTTTAAAAAAAAAATCTGTTTTTTGTTTTAAAATTTGGAAAAACCAAAAAAATATTACACTGAAACATGAATAATGAAAAAATGTTATTACAGTAGAAAATTTCAATAAATTTAAAAAAAGGGACTCGTATTTTTTAATCAAGTTGTATAGCACACGCTAGATGCCTGGGGAAGTTGTAATAACTTGGCTGATTTTCAACCGATTTTAGTTTTTAGTACCCTATTAGAAAGGCATTTTACTCCACATCATAATTCTGTAATCACTTGAATTAAAACTTATCTTAAAATACCAAAAAAATTGCGAAAACTGTAAAAAATTCATATTTTTTCTTGTAATCTGTTTTTTAAACTTCAAGGACCATGCTAAACGCCTTACACATGTCTGATCGTCCTAAATTTTTGTGAGACGTATGTTGACCTCCAAATGAATATATTTATGGTAAGTTAGGGTCAGTATCTACCAATTTTTTTTTTTTTTGGAGCTCCATATAAAATAAATCAGAGCCAAAACATAAAAGGTGCAATTTTAAAAATTAAAAAAAAAATAGAAAGAATTGTGATCACATCTGGAGTTATGGCTTAAAAGTTGCGTAATTTAGAGTAGAATTTTTATAGTTTTTTACAAAAAAATCGAAGGTTTCGGACTTTTTTAAAAAGTCGATTTTAATTTTTAAACGTCAAAAAATAAGTGATAATTACTTCGAATAATTTTTTCATATTTTTTTTTTAAACTACATTTAAATACCAACAAAACGTTGTCCAACTTTTTTTAAAATATCTATATTTTTTAATGGTCAAAATTAATTAATTAAAAAAAAATTAATTTTTTTGAGAAAATCGCCATTTTTAAAAATTGATTACTCAACACCATCTTGAAATAAAAGGCTGAAAATTGGTGTCCAAGTTGCATTTAATAAGGACTAAAACATATCCACAAATAAAATAAATCGAAAGGGGTCGGTTCTAAAAGTGAGTGATTTGGCTTGGAATGCCCCATATACTTTGTGGGGTCCTAGACCAACATTTCGAGGTGTTACCAATGGAATGACAAACTTATATACTCTCTATCACTAGAGTGAAGGGTATTAAAAAAATTATCTATAATCCATATTATTATAACGATGACAGAAAAATTTTCTATAGTTATCGATGTATCGATAACAGCAAACTTTTTTATAGCCGATATATTGATAACAACATTTATTTTCTATAGTTATATTTATATCAACAATAAAATATGTTTGTATTGAAAACTAAATATCGATAATCGATAGAAACATTTTTTGTTGTCGATATATCTATAACTATAGAAAACAATTTGGTTATCGCTTATCGGTAGCTATCAATAAAATTATCAATAGACAATTGTAAATTTATCAATTTATCGATTTTCTTTATTAAATTGTATAGTTTTCGATAACAGCAAAATTTTACATCGAAAGTTTTATAGTCATTGATATAGCAATATTCTCTACAGAAAATTTTATGGTTATCGAAATATCGATAACAGCTAAGTTTACCATAGAAAATTCTATAGGTGTCGATATATCGCTAAAAGCAACGTTTTTTTAAATAAAATTCTGTAGTAATCGATAATAGCAAAATTTTAATAGAATATTCCATAGTTATTGATATATCGGTAACGGCAAAAAATTTCTATCCATAATTTTATAGTTATCGACAAATCGATAACAACAAAATTATCCATAAAAAATTCTATATTTATCGAATTGTTAATAACAGCAATATTTTCTATAGAATTCTATAATTATCGACTTATCGATAACAGCATGATTTTTCCTAGAAATTTTATAGTTATCGATACATCGATAACAGCATAATTTTTTATATACAAAATGTTCAAAAGAAAATTGTTTAGTCATATTAGCAAACATGATTAAAGAACATTCTACAGTTATCGATAACATCAAATTTTCTAAAGAAAATTCTATAATTATCGATATATTGGTAACAACAAAATTTTCTAAAATTTTTTTTATATACAAAATTTTATAGTTCTTGATAACAGCTCAATTTTCTAAAGTTATCGACAACAAGAAAATTTTACAACAACAGATATCGATAACTGTAAAATTTTGAATAAAAAATTTTATAGCTATCGATACATCGATAAAAAATATAGAAAATTCTAAAGCTTTTAAAATTTCGATACCAGCAAAAGTTTCTATAGAAAATTTCCAAGTTATATGTACATCGATAGCACCCAAATTTTCTATTTAAAAACTATCGTTATCGATATATCGATAATGACAAAATTTTCTTTAGAGAATTATATTTTCATCGACAACAGCCAAACTTGATTAAGGAAACTTTATAGTTATCGATAACTTTCTATACAAAATTTTACAGCTACATTATCGACAACAGCAATTTTTTTTTTTTTAATTCCACAATTATCGTTATATCGATAATGGAAAAAATTTCTATAGAAAATTCCATAGTTTTTGATATATCGACAAATCAATATTGTCTATAGACAATATTGCCTATAGAAAATTTCGCAGTAATCGATAACGGAAAAATTTACTATAAAAAACTTTATAGTTATCGATAACTGAAAGATTTTATAATTATTATAAAATTATATTATTATCGATATCTCGATAACAGCGAAACATTCAAAAGAAAATTCTATTAATCTATTCAATACATCGATAACAGCAAAATTATCGATAGAAATTTTTTTATATGTGGTTATCGATATAACGATAACAGCAAAATTGTTTATAGTAAATTCTGTAGTTATCGGTATATCGATAACATCAACATTTTCTACAGTAAATTCTGTGCAACAACAAAATTTTTATCGATATATTGATAATAACAAATTACAATTATCGAAATATCGATAACGGCAAAATGTTCTATAGAAAATTTTATAGTTATCGATATATCGATAAGAGCTTTATTTTCTAGAGAAAATTATATAGTTATCGATGCATCGCTAAAAGCTAAATTAAAAAAATCTACAGTTATAAATCAAAGAAAATGAAGAAAATGAAAATTTTACAGCAACAGATATTGATAACATAAACTTTTATAATAGAAAAATCTTCAGTTATCAATATATTGATAACATTAACATTTTCTATAGAAAATTCTGTAGTTATCGATATGTCGATGAAAACAAAATTTGTATAGAAAATTATATATTCATCGGTATATCGATTACATCAACATTTTCCATAGAAAATTCTATAGTATAGTTTTCAATATATCGATAACCACAAATTTTTTTACAGAAAATTTTATAGTCGGTAACTGCAAAATTTTCAGTATAAAATTATCTATATACATATTGGTAGCAGAAAAATTTTCGGTAGAAAATTCTATGTATGAAAGTTTTTCAATGGAAGTTTCTTGGTTATTGATTTCTCAAAAACAGAAAAATTTTTCAATAATTCTTTAGTTATCGATAACAGAAATATTTTCTACAGACTATTCTAATAAAGAATATTCTAGAGTTATCGAAAGTTTGATGAGAGTTAAATTTTTCATATAAAATTCTAGAGTTATCGATCTATCGAAAAAATCTAAATTGTCTATGGAAATTCTATATTGTTATATCGATAAAAAAAAAATTTCTACAGAAAGTTAAATAGTTATCGATTTTTCCATTCCACAAAAATTTTCGATAAAAATTCTGTAACAACAAAATTTTCAATTGAAAATTTTCTGGTTATCGATATATCGATAACAGTTAATTTTTTCTATTTTTTTGTACTTAACTGTAGTTGCGGACAAATGTGTGTACAAAATAAATGGTTCTGTGCGTTTTTTTTAAGAAATGGCCATTAAAAAATACAAAAGTAAAAAATAAACGTATTCGTGATTTCCAGTACTTATGCTGGCTATAAATGTTGAGTTATATGTAAACTGTGATTGGCAGCAACCATCAAACAAGTTAATTGCCAACATTTACGATATACTATTTTTTCTTTTGATGTTGGTTTATTTCTTGGCAATAAATTTTTACTTTACGTTAGTTAAGTTAAAATTAAACAGTTTCATATCAGGTAAATGTATAAATTTTTATAAAAAAAAAATAAAATTTTTATAAGTATTTTTAAAAATAATCTCAGTTTTGGACCAGTTAACAATTTAATACTGCTAAAAAATATTTATCAAACAATTTAATTATTTATTTTAATTATTTCAATTAAAATTTTTTTCAAAATTTTTCTCCGTTTTTTTTTTAACTATTTTTATGATTAAGTCACATAAATTTACTCAAAATCTATCAAGAGGTAAAAAAGTATTAAATTTGTATTACTCTCCCTTTTTTCATATTCGATAACATTTTTAATCAATTAAATAAGTACTTACATACATTTTTTGGTAAATTTTAATAAGTGCACAGAAAAAATATGATAAAAATTAATTTAAGAAATCACCTGTTTAAATTAAAAATTTAATAAAAAATTTAAATTAATTGTTTAATTGCCCGAGTAAAAAAGATTATATATAATTTTACTTATATTTATATAAACATATATTATTTGATAAATTTATACGTAAATTGTTTTGCTATCATATAAGATTATATATATTTACACTTCGTATTTTTTTCTTATATAAAATTATATAAAAGAAAATGTTAAGTTATACATAATAACATATGATTAAAGTTAGTTTATATAATTACATATGAAATATAAAATTCTGTCTGTTTTTATACCCTCCACTCTAGTGATAGAGGGTATATATAAGTTTGTCATTCCGTTTGTAACACATCGAAATATTGGTCTAGGACCCCATAAAGTATATATATTCATGATCCTTGATCGATTTTAAGTCGATCTAGCGATGTCCGTCCGTCCGTCCGTCCGTCCGTCCGTCCGTCCGTCTGTCTGTCTGTCCGTTGAAAACACGCTAACTTTTGAAAGACTTTATGGAGGCTCCTGAAGTTTGACATATATGTTGGGTATTTACCGGGTCAGGTTGGTATTGCAATCCAGCCAAATCGGTCCAGTGGTTCAAAAGTTATGAGCAAAAGAGTAAATTTCGGGAAGGGAATTTTGCGAACTTTCGAGATTAAAACCACTCTAACTTTCGAAAGACAATTCTGAGGGTGCTGAAACGTGTTACATATCTTTGTCGTTCCCCAAGTCTATTTGGTTTTGAATTTCAGCAAAATCGGTTCAGTGGTTCAATAGTTATAAGCAAGGCTCTGAATTTCAGATTTTTTCACCTTAAACAGTTGAAAACTCGTTAAACAAGTTTTAACAAGCATGGTGAAATACCAGTTTTTTTTTAATTTGTTGTTGTTTGTTTTGGGTGCAGTTTAGTTGTTAGACAAGTAAATATTTGTTATTGTTTTTGTTTTTGTAACTGTATGTAACGGTGTATAGTAAGTGTTTTTGGAAAAAAATCAAATATTAGTTTGCTTTTGGTTTTTAAAGACGAGGATGGTAAAAAAAAAGAGGGAAATATGTGAAATTTATTTTTTTAACATATACGTATAGGTATAAAACAACAAAAATATTTTACAAAGTAATTTTGTTACTCAAACAAATAGTACACTAAAAAAAATATTTACACTCAAAAAAATTTTACACTCAAAAAAAAAATGTTTTTTTTTAATTTTTAATTTAATTATTTTTTTTTAATGAAATTCACACTCAAAAAAATGTTGACAGTCAAAAAAATTTTACACTCACAAAAAAAATTTTACTCAAAATAATATATTTCTAATAAATATTTACACTCAAAAAAATTTTACACTCAAAAAAAAATTTTTTTTTTTAATTTTTAATTTAATTATTTTTTTTTTTAATGAAATTCACACTCAAAAAAATTTTGACAGTCAAAAAAATTTTACACTCACAAAAAAATTTTACTCAAAATAATATATTTCTAATAAAAATTTGTAATGCATTTTTTTTATAAAATTACTATCAGATAACATTGTGGAGGGTATTCATAGATTCGACCAAGTCGAATTTAATTTTTCTACTTGTTTTTATATAATTTAATATAACAAAATATTTGAAGAAATTTTATATAAAACTTTATGCAACTTTTTTCTGAATCATATGTAATCTTATATGAGTAAAATTAAAAAAAAATCTGAGTCCTTTATATATAATTTGATATAACTTTTGAAAATTTTTCTAAGTCCAGAAATTTTTTTTTTTTTTTAAGTTCCAAACCTAAACCTAAAACATTTGTTTTAAAAATTTTATATGTTATTATATATAATGCAAAATTTATGAAAAAAATCTAAGTTCTTTATATATAATTTAATATATTTTTTTTTTTGGGATTTTTTTTTTGGATTTTTTTTTATTTAATTATATATAATTGCATAAATTTTTCTAAAAAAGGGGCCAATTTTCGCATCAAATCATATAAAATTATATTAAAATCACATCAAATTATATCAAATTTAATGCAACTTTATATGGTTTTATCGACTCATTTTTCGCATCAAATTCTATATGAATATATATGATGTCTTTATATAATTAAATATAAACATATATAATCTTTTTTACTCGGGTGACGCAACTAAAAATTTAAATAAATAACAAAAAAAAATAACAATAAATTTAATAAATTTTAACAGTTTTTTAATTTTTTTCTTTTTGTTTTTATAATTCTCATTTAGTATATAAATACATTGATTTTAATCTTACACACCAACAGTGACAATCAAAGAATGCTGACGAAGGAAGGGTGGCTTCTTCCGAAAGCTGTCGACATCTCCATTTATTGTTAGCTTCTGTTGTCAATTAATTTTTTCAGATTTTCTCATAGTACAACAAAAATTATTATTTCTCATAAATAATTAATATAGACTCAAACGGAAATAAAAAAAATTCAGTTAAAAAAAATATATATAAAAAAACTTGATAAAAAAATAAATTGATAAAAAAAATGTTAAAGAGAAAAACTTTTTTTTTTAAGATAAAAAAAATATATAAAAAAAAATAATAAAAAAAAAATTTTTGAAAATTTTTTTTTTGTTGAAAAATAATTATGTTAAGTTTTATTCACCAGCTGGTGAAAAACGGTTTTATTCACCAGCATGTGAACTTTTATCCAAGTTACAAACCTTTTTGGTTTTAAGGAACATGAAAACAGTAATTCTTATTTTCTTTTTTGTTAGACGGTAGCATATATAGTCAAACTGATGTGGCGTCCTGCATCATTTTTAAAATTAGACACCAGCCGAAAAAAATTATCATGTTAAAAATGAAAAGAAAAAAAAAATTATAAAATCACCATCTAATATGAAAAAAAAAATTTTTGATAAAAAAATTGATAAAAAAATTGTTTTTTTTTTTAAATGTGATTATAAAAAATTTACTCAAATTTTTGTTATAACACTATTAAATTGTTTACTGGTGCAAAATTGATACTTTAAAAAATATACTAAATTTTTTTTATTTTTTTTCTCTGTGATTATTCGAATTGTTTTTTTTTTTACATATTTTTCTTTTTATGAACAAAGTGGTCTGGTTAATCTGTATTTAAGTGAATTTTAAAAATATTTTAATTTTTTGCATAAAATGTAAAAAAATATGCACAGTTATTAAATACGCAAAGTAATTGGAATAAGCTGTTATTTTTTTTTATCAAAATTGTAATAATTTTTTCCTGGAAACACTACTGCTAGAAGTATTGATTACTGTGCATGGTGAGCCTCAGCGATGTTTAGGTTGAACTATAGTGTCGACGAAAAGTGGAAGCGCAGTTCGATTTCTACAAGATTAAATGTCACAAAACTGATAACAGCGAAATCGTAGCTGCTCGCATTCGTGAGATAACGCGAAATTAGCGTTTTTGCATTTTTTAAAATTGTGACATTGATTTTTTTTTTTAAATATTTTCAAAAACTGAGTATACAGTTTTAATTGTACGTATTTAAAGGTCACAAAACAGTAAACATCAAAATCCTATCTTGTTTAGTTCACGAGAAATAGCGAAAATTATTTTTTGCTGTTTTTGTTTCGTTTTTTAGATAAGTTCCTTTAAGTTTCTTTAAAATTTCGTAAAAACATGGTATGCAGTTTTACTCGTGCTTGATCAAAGGTCATACAACTGCTGATATCAAAATTGTACGTGTTAAATTTTGCAAGATATCGCGTATTTATATGTTTTTTTTTTTTATTATTTATTTATATTTTAAAACCGGTTCCTTAGAAATAATATAAAAAGTGGAATGCAGTTTAATTTGAGCATGTTGGAAGAAATTGAAACTGGCCACAAAAAAATTATAGCTGCTCACTTTCGCGAGAAATAGCGAAAAACAGCTTTTTGGAGGTATTTCTTGTTTTGATTAATAAAATAAGATTCTTTAACATTGTTGAAAAACACGAAATGCAGTTTGATTTGCTATTGATTAAAGGTGATAAGGCTGTTAACATTAAAATTCTAGCTGCTCAATTCTTCGAGATATTGCTAAAAAAACTCGGTAAACTACTATTTATTCATTACTTTGTGTTATTTTTGGTCTGAAAAAACATTTACTTCAATTATCGACAAAAATGTGGAATGCAGTTTGAATCCGAGTTTATTAAAGTTGACAAAACTGCAAGCATAAAAATTATAGATGATCAATTTCCCGAGAAATTGCAAAATTACTGTACAAGCTTCTATATTAATTAATTTATTTTTAACATGATAACCCAGGCAGAAAAATACATACGGGCCAGATCTGGCAAAGTATCTAATAAGGTAGTATTAATACTGGCAAAGTACCTTTTTTTTGGGTTTTTAGTAATTGCTAAGATGCTAAATGATAACACCATTTAGTAGTGGCAAAGTACTTTTAAAAGCGCTTTCCCTGTACTTTAAAAAGTACTATCCGAGAATGTTTAAAATAGCTTTTTAACTAAAACAATCCATTACAAAATTAAAAATGTATTTAATAAAATAATTTTTTAATTTAATAATTTGTACCCAGGAAAATTTTTTGGAACAAATTCCTGATTCAATAGATTCCTGAATATATTCTACGGTAATCACAACAACATTTTCTATGTAAAATTATTTTTCAAAAAAACTACTTGCTCTAAAAAACGATTGCTTTCGGGACAATTTCAAACAAAAATCATTGATTCTGGAATGTTAAGTAGAACCGGTTGCAGGATAGTTTGATGCGTTCTGGAACCGATTATTTGGAACAGAAAATTTTGCTGGGTACATTAGAAATCTTTTTTTTTATTTTTTTCTATTTTAAATAAATTATATATTAATTACACAGCATGGCAAAAGTGACCACAATTATAGAAAATAAGAGGTATGACCAACATTTCCATCTATTTGAGACATGCTGAGTCGAATGGCGTACTCCGTTTTTCGATGCATGGTACAGTTTTCTTGACTTGTAGCAATGTTTCTTATGCAAATTTGGTTTAAAGCTTTTCATCTTAAGCCCTTAAATTCGCGAATTTCTTCATTTTTCGAGGTTTCGTGAAATAAACCTCTAAATTGGTATTTGATAAAAAAAAAACTTGCTTTTAGTGGATCATAAAGGCTTCCCTAACACTACGATTAGTGAACAAAAAACATCTATGTGATATAGACCATCATGTTAAAAATCGCGAAAAACTTTTTTTTATGGCAGAATCATTTTACAAGATGACTTAAGGGTCCATCTTTAACTATATAATGTGGTAACCTTAAACAAATAACTGACGAAAAATTTGTAAAAAAAATAGTTTTTGGTCAGTTAATTCTGTAAGGTTCCCACATTATTTTCTTAAAGGTGGACTCTTAAATTATCTCGAAAAATGGTGCGGCCATATACAACATGATGATAAAATTCAACATGATGGTAAAAGCAAGTATTTTATCAAAGACCAATTTAGGGGCTAATTTCGCAAAAACGTCAAAAAATGAAGAAATTCGCTAATTTATTGCTACATCCTCTTAATAGAAGTTCCAAATACTCTCTAGGAATATAAAAGAAAGCTCGGTATCGAGAGTTGTATTTTCTTTCGTAAACATTAATGGTTTTAAAATAAAACCAATTCATCCAGATAACGTATGTTTACAATGAAAATGTAATTAAAGTTACTGACATTTTAAATAGAAAGCTGTCTAAATACAAATGTGATGATATATTTTTGAAAGGCAATTTATTCATTGAATGTAGCGATTTTTTTAAATTTCCACTACCATCAAGAGAAATAGGACTCTACAATGTTAAACAAATTTGATAAAAATAACATTGAAATCAGTATCCACATAGTAGAATCAAAATGTATTCATACTAAATTTGATAATGACACCATTGTCATAACTTTATAACATAATTAAGTGTTTTCAAATAAAATGTTAAAATTTAATTAAATTCCCGAGTAAAAATGAATACATATAATTTTACATTATTTGATGTATGTATATATAGCCATATGAAATAATATGTTTTCATATCAAACAAAGTACATAATTATATCTCGCATTGAGTTTTTCCAAATTTTTTAAATGGAGTTATATAAAATTACATCTAATGATAACCATATTAATATATAAATACATGTGGGAGACATAATCATATGTGACACATATAACTTAATCTGATTGCATACATATTTATATGTGACTTAATATCAAATAACGTATACGAGCATATTTAAAAAAAATCCAATATCATTATATATATAATTATATATGACTTACAAGAAACCATTTAAAATTATATATGACTTACAAGAAACCATTTAAAACTATATATGGTTCCATCTTAAAAAACGAAAAAAAAAATTTTCAAATATAATTATATATGGTCGCACATATAACTCTATATACAGTTATATAAAACTATACATGGCATCAAACATTTATTTTTTTAATATTATCAAAGATATAATTATAAATGGCTTATGAGATACCGTATATAGTTTTGTAAGGTACCATATAAATACAATTTTTTTTAAAACTCTATATATAATTTTAAATGGTGGCACATGTAACGCCATATAAAATGTTATACAATTGTATAAGGTAAAAAATATTTTTTTCTTTCACAATATTTTATATATAATTATGCATACTTTTATATGACAGTATTTCAATATTTTTTTTTAATGTTGCATCATATATATTTTTATTTAAGTATACAAGAGAGCTTGTATAATTATATATGATTCTCAAAGCACCTAAAATCAGTCAAAAAAAAATATATATAAATTCTATAAATTTTTAAATAGAAAAAAAATCAGTTTAATCCATTGTATTTTAAAACTTAAAAAAATGCATATTGGATTTTAAAAGTTAAATGTTTAAAAAATGCATATAACTTAAATAGTTGTGTGTAACTTTATATAAGATCATATAAGATAATATATGATGCTTGGGGACCCCGAGTTCGATTCCCGGCTCAACCCAGAAAAAACCTATTTTTTTTTAATTTTTTAAAAAAGAAAATATGTTTTTAAAGCTTTTTGTTTTTTCTAAACTTAAAAATATTGAATAATTAAATTTTTATGATAAAATCGAAAAATAAATATTATTTATTTATAGTTATATAATTTTATATATTACATCATATAAGTTAATATATGGTTCTTAGGGACCCTGGGTTCGATCCCCGGCTGAGCTAAGAAAAAAAGTTGTTTTTTTTAATTTTTTTTTTAAAGAAAATATGTTTTTGAAGCTTTAATTTTTTACTAAACTTAAAAATATTGATTAATTTATTTTTTATGATAATATTTAGAAATAAATATTATTTATATATAGTAATATAACTTTCTATATTGCATCATATATGATAATATATAATTCTTGAGGACCCTGAGTTCGATTCCCGACTAAGTCAAGAAAAAAATTATTTTTTTTAAATTTTTTTTTTAATCTAAATGATTTTTTAATGCGTTTTCGTTTTTCAAATTTAAAAAAAAATAAAATCCCTGAATTTTAACAAAAATATTTCAAAAATAATTATATTTTGATATAATTATATATTATTTAATCCGAAGAAAAAAATATTTTAAAACTTTAATGTTTAACCATCAATATCTCTGGTTTTAAGAGAGCTAAAGTCCTCAGATCAAGCTCAAATCAAAGCTTTATTTGTTGCCAATAATTAAAAGTGTATTTGGTTCGAACTTATGTTAGCAATATTTTCAGATAAAATTATTTTTGTCTGAAAAAACTTCCGAAAAAAACTTAAAACTCATTATTTGGCCGTTGGTGAGTAAAAAAGTTTATACATGTTTTATACCATTTTAAAGGTATTTTTATTAAATATACAACGGCAGAAAGAAAATTTGGATCCGATGAAAAATGTGAAGCTCATAAGCCAAAAACCGTTTTTACTTTAAAGCTTTATAACTTGGAAAATTAAGAGCATTGGAAGATGAAAATCATGTTGTTGAACTCAGTATTAAACCCCCTATTAGCTCAGCAAATAAACTAAAAAAAAAAAAATCACAAATTTTACCAAAAATTTTCTAAGTCTTTTTTAAAATTTTGTTCAAATTCAAGTCGAATATAATTTGATGCAATCATATACCCGATAAGATAAACTGGATTTAATTATATATAAGTTAAACTTGATATAATTATATATGATAAACTATTTTCAAAAATTTTCTAAGTTTTTTTAAAACATAGTCTTTTAAAGTTGTCATTTATTAACAACGTCCGCTGGGTCAGAGGGTAGAGATTGCGATTACAAAACAGTTGGTAGCTGTTCGATTCCCCCGCCGCTCGAAGTTTTTTTTTTTTTTTAAATAAATTTTAATTAATTATAATAATAATTTATATCTTAATATTGAAAAAAATTGTTTGGATAAAACTTTATCAGTTCTAAAAATAGATTTTATTGTTCGGATTAAATTATATATAGTTCTAAAAATAGATTTTTTTTTTCGGATAAAATTTTATCTAAAGTTTTTTTGTAATATTTTTTTTTTCTTTCGTATGAAATTTTATCTTTTTTTATCCAGCTAAAAAAATCTTTTTTTTTTTTGTCTTGGTCCAATAAGATCCAACCATTTTTCGGATGAAATTGTATCCCACCGATTAAAACTGATCTAATTAGATAAACCCACTTTTCGGATCAAATTGTATCCGTCCGGTTAAAACTGATCTAATCTTAGCGATCCATTTTTCGGATCAGTGCTGATCTTTCAAATCTCGGATCTATCAACAGATCTGGAATAATATAAGAACATATATTGCTCCATACAAAAATTTTTACTCGGGTTATTAAAAAACAAGTAAAAAAGTTAAATTCGGCCTTGCCGAATGTAGTGATACCCTCCACAATTTCAAAAAGATTATTGCAAAAACTTTATTTAAAAGGAAATTACTTTTGAAAAAAAAAAAAAATTGAAAAAAAATTTCCGCGAAAAAAAATTTTGGTAAAAAAAAAAAATCAGCGATTTTTTTCTTTTTTTTTAAAAAAATTTGTTCGTACTTGTTTAAATACCATTTGGTGTTCAATTATGTTCACATATGTCGACCAGAAGCCGAATTAGAGCATTTTGTATTTTTAGGTTATGTTGAATGTACTGAAATTTTTGAGGTGTGCTTACATTTTCGTTCATAACTTTTGAACCGCTGAACCGATATCGCTCAAATGCAATACCAAACTTCTCGGGAGAACTTCCAATATATGTTTTAAGTTTCAGTCATCTCTGTGCAATATTTTGTCCGCGAGAGCATTTTCCACAGACAGACAGACAGACAGACAGACGGACAGACGGACAGACGGACAGACGGACAGACGGACAGACGGACAGACGGACAGACGGACAGACGGACAGACGGACAGACGGACAGACGGACAGACGGACATCGCTAGAATGTCTTAAAATCGATCGGGCATCATGAATATATATACTTTATGGGGTCCCAGACCGATATTTCGATGAGTTACAAACGGAATGACAAACTTATATATACCCTAGACTGCCCAGAAAAAAACAAAGTTGTTATTTTCTTGGGGGATACCTGCGAATTTTGTTCCTTTTTGTGCAAAAAAATTTCGGTTTTTTTTTGGGATTTTTAAAATAATATCTAGAGGTCGCGATCTCGCGTTTTATAACAATTTATTTTTTTTGAGTTTTTTATTATTTTAAATTGTTAAATATGATTAATATGATAAAATATTAATAATTTCAGACAAAAAAAAAATTAAATTAAAAATTAAATATCGCTCATTCCATGAGATGTCTCCCAGCATCTAACCAAATGTTCTTTAATTTATTTGAAATTTCGCACACAGGTACACTATGGAGCAATTAAAATAAATTCGTTTTTAGTTTCGCGAAAATCCACGAATTCGCGAACGCGAATATATTCGCGAATTCACGGATTTTCTGGGAACTTACAACTGATTTATTTTAATAGATTCATAGTGTTCATGTGTGCAAAATTTCAAATAAATTAAGGAACATTTGATTAGATGCTGGGAGACATCTCATGGAATGAGCGATATTTAATTTTTAATTTAATTTTTTTTTTGTCTGAAATTATTAATATTTTATCATATTAATCATATTTAACAATTTAAAATAATAAAAAACTCAAAAAAAATAAATCGTTATAAAACGCGAGATCGCGACCTCTAGATATTATTTTAAAAATCCCCAAAAAAAACCGAAATTTTTTTGCACAAAAAGGAACAAAATTTGCAGGTATCCCCCAAGAAAATAAAAACTTCGCTTTTTTTCTGGGCAGTCTAATATACCCTCTATCACTAAGTGGAGGGTATAAAAAAATATTTCAAATAAATAAACCGCCTTTAGTTTGGTAAAAAAAAGTACTAGCAAAGTACTTAATTCGGTGAAACCAAGTACTTTACTAAAAAGAGCTTGCTATACAAAAAATAAATTGCTTTGCCAGTACTATTTTTTTGGTACGGTTGGCAATTTCTGGCTGGGAATGTTTTTAGGCTGGGGTCTAATTTTAAAAAAGTTGCAGGACGCCACGTCAGTTTGACTAAGGAGTGAGATCATAAAAATGTTAACACACATTTTTGCCTACAACTTTGGTGTAAAGCTTCCAAATTTTTTTTTTTTTCGGCAGTTTACATTTTAAAAATATGTCAGTTAATAAATTAATTTACATCATGAGTTTTAATTTGCAATTTTTTACACAATGGACGATGAAAGAAAAGTGCGTTCAAAAATTATTAAATATTTTCAACAAAACCAAACATGGACATACAAAAAAATTGCCAAAGAAACTAATGTATGCCGCCAAACAGTTTCAAAAGTGGTAAAAAGGTATCTGGAACACCTAACAATTGAAAGGAAGCCGGGAACAGGAACAACGACTGGTTATCGTAACATTGGTAAGGCATATAAAGTTAAAAGCATCCTTAAGAGAGCTCCTAACACATCTGGCAGAAAAACAGCTCGGTTAGCCCAATGCTCAGACTTTTTTGTACGTAAAGTGAAACGTAAGGCGGGACTAAAGTCCTACAAAGTTCAAAAAGTTCCCGATAGAAACGCTTTTAAAAATTTGGAGGCCAAAACCAGAGCTAGAAAATTGAAATCAAATTTTATAAAAAAATACAACTGTTGTGTAATGGACGACGAAACTTATGTCCTGGCTGATTTTGCGCAGCTCCCTGGTCAAGAATTTTATGTTGCCGATGTTCGAGGAAATGTTGCGGAAAAATTTCGGTCAAAAAAGCAAACGAAATTCCCCAAAAAATTCCAAGTATGGCAAGCCATATGTAGCTGCGGCCAAAGAAGCCAGTCATTTGTGACATCTGGCTCTATAAACAGCGAAATTTATATCAAGGAGTGTTTGCAGAAGAGACTTCTTCCGTTCTTGAGTCAGCACAATGTATCCACTTACTTTTGGCCCGATTTAGCATCTTGTCACTACAGCAAGAAAGCGCTGGAGTGGTATAATGATAATAATGTGGTTTTTGTACCAAGAGAGGCAAATCCACCAAACTGCCCGGAGCTCAGGCCAGTGGAGAGATATTGGGCTCTTGTTAAAAAAGAATTAAAGGGCACAAAAAAGGTCTCCCAGGACATGCAAGATTTCAAACGTAGATGGACCACCTGCTCTAAAAAGGTGACAGAAACTACCATAAAAGCCTTAATGGGAGGGTTTCCGGAAAAAGTGGATAACTTTGTTCGTAGTGGTTAGAGTTCCATGCGGTTTTTTTGTTATGATTTTGTATTAAATTTTATTTAATAAAAATTTGGTTTGAAGTCTTAAAATTCAGTAGTCTGTTTTTTATTTAACTTTATGTGTGTTAACATTTTTATGATCTCACTCCTTATATAAGCTAACGATTAAACAAAAAAGAAAATAAGAATTAAGTTTTCATTTTATTACAACCGTAAACTTCGACAATAATTTAAAATTAATAAATAAAAACAAAAAAAACACATAGTTTTGGCGCTAGGTGTCACTTGATTAACGCAGTATTGCCATACCAAATATCGCATTTCCAATTAGATTTGTTACCATCATCGCAAATTTTTTCCAATAAAATATTACCACATGGCAATACTAACCAGTATATTTGAAAATCGAATATGTATCTACAAGCAAGGGAAACAAAACAAAATTTAAATCAATATTTGAATAAGCTACGGTGGCCTAGCTGAGGTGAGCAAGACTGGCAAATGGAGGGTCCGGTGATCGAATCCCGTGATTTGTCAACTTTTATTTTATTTCGTTTTTTTGAGCTTGTACATTTCTTTTTGTTAGGGAAAAATTTGTTTGCATTTATTCTTTATACTTTTTTATTTAATTATAAATAAAAAAAAAATTATATATTCAGATGTTTCTAAATTTTCTAGTTGTTTTTCTTTCTGAATTTTGTGATTTTTTCTGAATATATCTCCATTTTCTGACTTATTTTTTGTATTTTCTGATTTGTTCTTACACTCAAAATAATAACTCTGTAAAATACATTGTAAAATGACTGTAATCTCAATTCAACAGTTTTTGACAGAGTTTTCTGTCAAAATACAGATTTTAGCAAAATACTTTGTATTTTTTGTAACCAAAAACTAAGTTTTGTCTGTATTTTAAACATTAATTTCACAGAAAACTTTAAAAAGAAAATTGCAAAATAAACTGCATTTAACTATAGAGTTTTTTCTATAAAATTTTGGTTGCATCAAATACATTTTACAAATATATGTAAATTAACAGAGTTTTTCCCTGCTAAATGGTGCTTTATTTAAACAATATTTTACTAGAGACTCTGTAAATTAACAGTTTTTTTGTCCAAAACATTTACAAAGTTTTATAGTAAAAAAACAAAGGGTTTTCTGTCAAAAGACATTTATTTAACCAATATAAAAAAATCTGTAAATTAACATTTTTTTTTTTTTGTAAAAATCATTTTACAGAGTTTTTTAGTAAAATTACCAAGTAATGTTGCTAGCTGCAAAAGTACGTTGAACTCTGTTAAATTAGCAGAGTTTTTCTGTAATTAACCAGAGTTACTATTTTGAGTGTAGTTTTCCAAATTTTTTGTAAATATTGTGAAATTTGAGAAATTTCTTGGAGTTCTTTTTTTCTGAATATTTTTTTAACCCTCACATATTTTTTTGCAAATATGTGAGCTTTATTCGTAAAAAGTTTTTATTAAATAAAACATTATCATGATTTATTTTTTGGGCAAGAGTACAAAACTCTGCGGCATTTTTCTTTAGTATCTAAACTAAAGGAAAAAAATCAAGAAACGACAAATATATTGTATTCCGTTTAAATTTTATGTGGTTAAAGGTGGTAAAACTGCTCAAATCAATATCTTGACTGGTAATTTACTCGAAAAATAATTTTTTTTCCAATTTTTTATTTTTTTTTAATTTTGCGATTTCTCGCGAAATTGAAGAGATATGGTTTCGATGTTAACTGTTTTGTGACCTGTGAATAAATACAATTAAATCTGCATACTCACTTTTTGAAGATATTTAAAAAACTTCATTGTCAAAATTTAAGAAAATAGAAAACACTAATTTCGCGATATCTCGCGAATGCGAGCAGCTACGATTTCGCTGTTAACAGTTTTTGACATTTAATCAAGTAGAAATCGAACTGCGTTTACACTTTTCGTCGACACTAAAGTTGAACCTAAACATCGCTGAGGCTCACCGTGTGTGGGGATACAGCAAAAAAACTTAACAAAATAATTTACGTTTAATAAAAAATCTCTGTAGCATATAATTTGAAAGTCGAAATAAATGTTATATATTAATCAATGTGCCTCATTTCTCTATTTTCAGTAACTTAAACGAAGATCTAATGATTCAAATGAAAAGGTATGATTAAAGATAAGATTCGTGTTAACAAATATTAAAAAAAAAAAAACAATTTGGGGTTCAAATTAATAAATCCTCAATTAGAAATTTTTGTCAAGGGGGTAATTATGTAACTTGATAGTCGTCAATCGTATCGTTTCCATCGTTATTCCATTACCGTATATTGTCATTTTATGGTAATCGAATAACGATGGAAACGATACGATTGACGACTATCAAGTTACATAATTACCCCCAGGTGGAAGTCGGTAAGTAAAAATATTTGGATTAAGCCAACTTAATGATATGTCATAATTTTTGCCGGAGCTGACCTTAGCAATTCTATAAAGGTACTGACATGTCGTATCAGTTGTCCTATCGATTTAGAAAAATTATGTCATTTATGACTCCGTCTTTAAAGATGCTGATAATTATTTAGAAAATCCACTCCTCAAGAGGCGTCCCTGTGATAGTTAGAGCGATACAACCAGAAAAGTTTTACAGTAACTATTTACGGTTATTCAAAAAGTTTTTAGTTAAAGTTGATTTAAATGTTTTATCGTTTTGTTTTCAAAGAAACTAAAAAATTGATTGATTTAAACAGTTGTTAAAAACATAAACTACATAATTTACGTAAAAATATTTTTATCAGTTAAATTATTTTTAACTAATCCGTATAATTTTACAGAAGTACGTTTCTTGTAGTTTTTTATTCACAAAATATAAAATTGTAAACAGTTAAAATAACTGAAATATCATTTATTTTAACGGAATGTCTAGTCATTTATTAACGTTTAATGTTTCAAATGAAATATAAGTGGTCCGTTTTTTAAAAGGAAAAACGATTGTTTTAAACGTTTTTATACCCTCCACTCTAGTGATAGAGGGTATATATAAGTTTGTCATTCCGTTTGTAACACCTCGAAATATTGGTATATATATTCATGATCCTCGATCGATTTTAAGACGATCTAGCGGTGTCCGTCCGTCCGTCCGTCTGTTGAAAACACGCTAACTTTTGAAAGACTTTACGGAGGCTTCTGAAGTTTGGCACATATGTTGGGTATTTACCTGGTCAGGTTGGTATTGCAATCCAGCGAAATCGGTCCAGTGGTTCAAAAGTTATAAGCACTAAGAAAATTATGACATTAACTGTTTGTAGGTTATTTTAAAAATTAATCAGTAAAGTTATTTTAAAAGAAAAATCATTAATTTTATTATGGATTTCTTGTTTTCTACTGTTTCTGTACACTCAAAATAATAACTCTGTTAAATTACAGAAAAACTCTGCTAATTTAACAGAGTACACCATACTTTTCCAGCTAACAACATTTCTTGGTAATTTTACTAAAAAACTCTGTAAAATGATTTTGACAGAAAAAAAACTGTTAATTTACAGAGTTTATAGTAAAATATTGGTTAAATATGAAAGCTTTTTTACAGAGAAAACTCTGTAATTTTACTATAAAACTCTGTAAAATGATTTGGACAAAAAAACTGTCAATTTACAGAGTTTCTAGTAAAATATTGGTTAAATAGACCACCATTTAGCAAAGAAAACTATATATTTTTGTAAAATACATTTGATAAAAAAAAATAGAGAAAAAGCTCTGTAAATTTACAGAGTTTAGTTAAATGCATGTTATTTTGTAAAATTTTTATAAGATTTCTGAAAAAAAAATTTGATAACTTTTTTTGCTACTTTTTCAACTTTTTCTCAAAAAAACAATATTCAGATAAAATTTTGATGTTTGATAACAAAAACTACTCAAAACAGAAAACTTTTTTGGTTATAAAAAAATACGAAGTATTTTGCTTAGATCTGTATTTTAGCAGAAAACTCTGTTAATTATCTGTAAAATTAAGATTACAAAGTAAAAAATAATATAACAGAGGAAACTTTGTTTTTTTGTCACAACAAAATACAAAGTATTTTCTTTTAATCTGTATTTTGACAGAGAACTCTGTCAAATATCTGTTGAATTGAGATTACAGTCATTTTACAGAGTATTGTACATAGTTATGATTTTGAGTGTAGTTTAAAAAAAATTATTTACTGTCTTAAAACTGAACTTTCTGTTACATTCAATTTCGGTAGTAAAAAATTTCTTCTATAGTTTTACTTTTTTTCAATACAAAATAAATGAATATTCACTAGTTTTTTTATGTTTTGGATAGTCATTAAATTAACATTAAAAATTGACTGTAATATGTTTTTATTTTAAATGAAAAAATAGTGGAATGGTTTTTAAATAATATTTCATTTGTTTTAAGTATATTCACTGGAATTTACCTACATAATTTTTTGAGTGAGCAAATGAGTGAATTTCGGCAAAGGGTTTTTCAGGAATTTACGAGATAAAACACAGGGTAGCTTTCGAACGGCAATTCTGATGGTGCTGAAGCGTGGCATATATATATTTGCTGTTCTTCTGGTCCAGTTCGTTTTAAATTTCAGCCGAATCGGTCCAGTGGTTCAGAAGTTATTAGCAAAACCGTGAATTTCAGATTAGTTTCACCTTACATCACGTTTTGAAACCGGGTAAACATGTTTTAAAAACATTGGTAAGTCACAAAAATATTTTACAAGGTATTTTTGTCACTCAAAAATATTTGTTCACTAAGACAAAAAAAAAAATACACTCAAAAAAAATTTTACACTCAAAAAAATTTTACATTAAAAAAATTTTACACTCAAAAAAAATTTTACATTAAAAAAATTTTACACTCAAAAAAAAATTAGTAAATTATTTTTTTTTTCAAAAATTACTAAAAAAAAGTTTTTTACACAAAATAAAATATTTCTAACCAAAAATGTTATTTTTTTCACGTTAGAAAATTTACTATCACTTAAAAAGGGCATTGTGGAGGGTATTCATAGATTCGGCCAAGTCGAATTTAACTTTTCTACTTGTTTTCAGTTGAATTTACTTACAAAATTTTTTGTGTGTAGGATCAAATTTCATAAAAATATCATTTTGTATGGCAGCCTCCTTCAAGAGTGGATATATAGGGAGTATATTTGTTCAGAAATGTTGTGTTGTAAAATTAATAGTGGTCGGTCTTACATTTTACCCCTCTAGTAGCGGTTCCGAGACAATATTTATGGCAAAGGGTGAGTGTGCTGTGGCTCAGTGGTTAGCGCGTTGGAATCCTAGCCAGCAAGCCTGGCTTGGAATCTCATTGGGAGTTATTTCGTATACCCAACTTTGTATGGAGTTTCTTTTGGGACTTATTTCATTTTTTTAGGTGGGAGTAATTTCATGTGGCAGTTATTTCGTGACGCCTGTAATTTGCTCAGCGATTGACGAAATTTGAAATAGGTAATTTTCGTGCCGTCCTAACCCCTGTACTGCAGTTGGTTGGTTAACAAATTCATTTACAAAGAAATTTAGGCTTAAGACTAACAAGTTATCATTATTTTTTATAATTTTTTCTTTCAGATTTTTATTTAAGATTTAAAGACATTAATGGGTTAACAATATAACTTTTAAAAGTGATTTAAAGGTTTTAATTTGAAATTTGAAACTTCCTTGTTAAAAAGTTTTTGGTTAGTAAAATGAAGAAAGTACAAACAAAAAGTATAACCAGAAGAACCAAAAGAAGTAAGAGAAAAAAAGAAATTTTAAAAAGACAAAATGCACTTTGACATGAAAACTCTTAGAACAGGAAACAACAAACAAAATGAAAATTGTTCAAATTACTCTGTTAAAGTAAAAAAAATATATCGTCGAACTATATTCAATAAATGCCAACTCGAAAAAGCTTACTGTTCAGGAGAGCTAAAAAACTAGTTATTTCGCATATTATTGCAAAAATAAACAATGTACCTTCCACAAGATGGTTTAAATATTCTAAACAATTTTTACCTATGCAAAAATTTTCATATTTTGCACTGGTTTGCGTATTTTTTTGAGATGGCATTTATTACTATATCAAAAAACAAATATTTTTTTAGAGTTGGCATATTTTGTCGGAAAATAAAAATACATTTTTTTTGGAAAAATTTTTAAATTTTTTTTTTTTTTTGGTTTTTGTTATCCTTAGTACGGTAATTGCAAAAATTGAACAAAAAATTAAAAATCTTTGCATATTTTTAAAAGTTACTTGCTCCGAAAGCCTTTTAATCTCAGGGTGATCAACTTTGGCACTCTGTAACTCACGCTGTATTGCAATAGGGTCACTCCAAACTAGCTATTTTAAAAGCTTATATCATTGACTTTATTTGCCCCATTCATAATGTTTCAATCTGATAAATAGTTTGAAAGTTACATAAACATAAGCAATTTTTTTTTTTGCAAACACTATTTACCGATATTTTCAAAATGGCAATATCTCGAGAACCAGTCATTAGATATCAAAATCTTTACAAGATTCGTGTTTAGCATGGCAAATGCAATATGATATGTGATCTAATTTTTTTTTTAAAAATTTTTGAAAAATTTTTGGAAATTTACAATGGGAGTTGGCATTTATTTCCAACAAAAAAATATGTACTTTGAGTTAGCAGAATAACAAAAATGGATGTAAAACGACAACAAATTAGTTTTTTGCTCTGAAATTTTTATGGCAGATAGGTATTACATAGGGGAGCTATTTGCCATCGGAAACTCGTTTCCGTCAAATTTGAGTTGGCATATTTTGAATATAGGTTCACGATATACTAAAGTGAAATGACAAAAAATAAAAATATTTTTTTTTTGTTAACAGAAAAAAGAAAGATTTTAATTATTATTAAAGTATAAAAAAAAACAACAACAAAAAAATATCATTAAAACACAAATAAAGGTTTTAAGTGATTTACAAAAAAAAAAATAATAAAAAACAATATAAACAATTTCAAACATAAGGCGAAAATTGTTTTTTTTTTTGTTTTTTGTACAGAGATGTTTGATTTTTTTTAAATTTATTTTTTTAAATGAAAACATTAATCTTTAAAAGATTTTGTTCGTTAGCTGGTCTAACAAAGTGTAAGTTATTTCTGTTTTTTTAAACCCTCCACTCTAGTGATAGAGGGTATATATAAGTTTGTCATTCCGTTTGTAACACATCGAAATATTGGTCTAGGACCCCATAAAGTAGAGTTTGCAAAACGATTAAAATCGTAATCGTAATCGTAATCGCGATTAATCGCGCCCATTAATCGTAATCGTAATCGACAAAAAAATCATGCGATTACGATTAAAAATTTTCTATGAAATACACTGTTTTTATAACGAATTTAAATCAGTTGAGTTAAAATTTTTCAACATGAACCCCTGATTTCCTTCGATGTCTCCGAATTTCATGAAACTTTTTGTATATGTTGGGGCTTATAAGACTTATACTCAGACAAAATTTGAGACCTTTAACTTTCGTGGTTCCAGAAATATGGCGTGTCAAAAGTCAAGAAAATCTTTTAAAGGATGAAATATAAACATTTATATCTTCAAAAGTATTTGATCTATATTACTCCCTGATAGCTTGTTTTAAAGGCAAAACCATGGCCTTTCAAATAACATTTTGCAAAAATTTTTATTTTGGGATTTTTTTTTTATTTCTGCAAAATTCGCGATTCGCGAAAATATATCTGAAAAAGCGACATTTTTAAAAATCTGAAAAAAATATGTGTTATTGGCTACTATCTTAGCTACAAGCTGTATAAATTTTAAGTTGGTGAACGTATTAAGACCAGAGATATGAATAAAAATGTGTTGCCACACTGAAAAAAAAGTCATTACTAAATTTAAGGAAAAAATGTCTTTGAAAATTTATCATGAATTTTCCTAAAATTTAGTTAAATTTAACTTAAAAATGAGAAATTTTCTTAACTATGAGGAAAAATTTTTAGTTCATTTACTTATAATTAGTTCAAAGTTTTCTTTAAATGGATTTTTTAAATATTAGGAAAAAAATTCTTACTGCCAAAGAAATTTTCCACAAATCTAAGAATCGTATCTTTATTTTTAAGACATATTTCTTAAAAAACAATTTAGTTCAAGTTTAGTTAAAATTTACTAAAAAAAACATCATCGTATTTCTCTTCTTTGAATTGAGGAAGTGTACTTCTTAGAATTTAGTTAGTGACTTCTGAGAATTTAGTAAATAACTTCTTAGAATTTAGTTAAAAATTCAAAATGGCGATATCTCGAAAACTAAGCAAGATAGAGCGAAACGGATGAAATTTTCAAAAGAAAGACAACAAAGAAAAATATGGAATAGCCTAGCTCTGCATATCTGTCGGGGTCTCAAGACCCTAATTTTAGATCTAAAATTTGAAATTCCCGAGATTTTATATATACACATATCTCGGTAAATACTGCCAACATGAGAAAACGTCCAACGGCAGTTTTGTAGCTCTTGACTCGTAGAACACTTCCGCAAAATACCCGAAACCCCTCAGATAAATAGTTTTTGAGTTATCCGGTTTTTAAGATTCTCAAGACCCTATCAGGCCCCTTTTTACCGTATCTCAAAAACTAAGCAAGTTAGAGCGAAACGGACACAAGTTTTGGTTCAAAATCTATGGGGACCCTTAAAGGACCCAACGGGGTCTCGAGTTAAATGGGGTCCGAACCCATGGGTCCAGGGTCTAGACCAAATCTATTTCTAAAATGTGAAGTATAATTTTTCCCATTTTCTAGTTAAAATTGGCTTAAAATTAAATAACTTTGTTTTCCTTATTTTTGGGAAAATTATGAACTAAAAACAAGAAAAAAAATCTTTGGAGCCAAATCATTCCCTCTTTTTCTCAAAATTGAGTTAATTTTCCCAGATTTTAGTTCACTTTTTTTTTGAGTGCAAGTAGTAAATTTTTATCAAATCTGATGAATATAAAATTTTTTTTTTTAATATTTTTGCAAATACACATAATAAAACGGTGAAAAAATAAAGTAAATGGTACATACGGGTACAACACATAGCTACAATATAACATGAATATTTATCATTTACAATACTCAACAAAAATCAACCTTTTTTTGCACAGACTCTTAGATTACATTTGCTAAAGTATTTTGGTCTCTTTAACACCAATCTGTCATCATAAAAATTTGATCAAATCGCCTTTTCGAGAAAAGACCTCTTTTGCGGTCCCTTCCCATAAAAACCAACGAATGATTTTATATTAGAAAAATTATTAAAAGTGCATATTATTTCAAAATTCATTGAGTTTATGCGAAAATATTTGCAAAAAAAATCAAAATTTTGAGCAAAATTTGCAAATATTATTTGCATATACTTTTTTCTCTAATATTTTTATTTTTTTAATTTTCATTGTTTAAAATACATTTTCTTAAGTCGTTTGCCCTCTTTAACGTGAATCCACTAAACGCGAATCCATTGTCATTTTTATGTAATCGCGTTCTCGTGATTTGCCCATTTAGTTTTTGCAGCTGAAGCATACAAAAATATTAAACGAACAAATAATATGAGGTACGTCAGTGGAAACATTTATTATTACGTTTCTTTCTTGGGTTTGAGGGCTTAGTCTGTAAAATAGGCCTATATGTCCAGAAGACAATTTGATAAAATGTTTATGATGACAGATTCGTGTAGGCCAAATACTTTTTAAAATGTGTTCTAGAAGTCTCTGCAAAAAAGTTGACTTTTGTTAAGTAGTGTAATCGATAAAAAGTTATGTTACAATATATTCATGTGTAATACTCGTGTGTACCATCAACTTTACTTTTTTCACCGTTTTATTTTATGTATTTGCAAAAATATTCAAAAATAGTAATTAAATATTCATCAGATTTTAAAAAAAATTCCTACTTGTCAACACATTTTTATTAATATCTCTGGACTTAATACGTTCACCAACGCGAAATTTTTAGAGCTTGTAGCTAAGACTCATACCATTAATATATATTTTTTTCAGATTTTTAAAAATGTCGCTTTTTTTGATATGTTTTTGCGAATCGCGAATTGTGCAGAAACACAAAAAAGATCCCAAAATAAAAATTTTTGCAAAATGGTATTTTAAAGGTGATGATTTTGCCTTTAAAAAAAGCTATCTCGGAGTGATTTACCTCAAATACTTTTCGAGATATAAATATTTGTAATTTACCTTTTAAAGGATTTTCTTGACTTTTGAAACGTCATATTTCCAAAGCTACGGAAGTCAAAAGTCTTAAATTTTGTTTGAGTATAAGTTGAGTAAGTCCCAACATATATACCGCATTTCATGAAATTTGGGTCGATTGACGTCAAAAATTCATTTTTTTTTGCTATGTTGATATGGATTTACTCAGTTCCAAAATTTTTTGAAACCCATTTTGAATAGAAACTAAAATTATTTGTCAAAAAAACTAAATTAGTGTTAAAACGATTAATTTCGGGACAATTTCAAACAATATCATTGATTCTGGAATGTTAACTAGACTGGAAAGTTTTTATGGGTTGGCCTATGCTTCATTTAAATTGTTTGCAATAAAGTCATTCAAATTTAAAGTAAAATTTAAATTCTGATCTGAGTAAATTTTAAAGAATTTGGTTTTTAAAATATACTCAAAAGGCTTTGGTCAAAAAATTTTAACATGAAATGTTGTCAAAAAACTTAATTTGTTCATACTTTGGCCGCTGCACAGTGGTCAATTTCGCGAGATAGCGGTCAAAACTCTATAACTTTTGACCGGATTGGTATTTTTTTACGCAATTTGTTTTGTTCAATAGGAGGGACTTTAAGCTTCAATTTGCGTGTTCAAACGTAAAAATCGACTGATAGGAACGTAAGTAATGTGGAGTTAAAAATGCATTTTAATTTTTTGTTGAGTAAAAGTTGAATATTTTGACATTTTAAATAGGTATTTTTTTATAATTTCTTATTTTCTTCAATCGTATTTTACAACCAATACTTATTTATTATTCCTAAACTTAATTTTGGTCAGAAAATGCCAACATTTGGCCCCTGACATTTATTTATTCTCAATATTCACAGGTCCTTTGTCCTTTTGATAGGTCCTAGGATAGGAGCTTTTGATAGGTCCAAGGATATGTCCTCTTGATAGGTCCTAGGATAGGTCCTTTTGATAGGTCCAAGGATAGGTCTTTTTGATAGGTCCTAGGATAGGTCCTTTTTATAGGTCCAAAGATAGGTAATTTTGATAGGTCCTAGGATAGGTCCTTTTGATTGGTCCAAGGATAGGTCCTTTTCGTAAGTCCAAGGATAGGTCCTTTTGATAGGTCCTAGGATAGGTCCTTTTGATAGGTCCTTCTGAAAGGTTCTTTTAATAGGACCAAGGATAGGTCCATTTGATAGGTTCAAGGATAGGTCCTTTTGATAGATCAAAGGATAGGTCCTTTTAATATGTAAAAGGATAGGTCCTTTTGATAGGTACAAGGATAGGTCCTTTTGACTGGTACTAGGATAGGTCCTTTTGATGGTCCAAGGATAGGTCCTTTTGATAGGTCATAGGATAGGTCCTTTTGATAAGTCCAAGCATAGGTCCTTTTGATAGATCCAAGGATAGGTCCTTTTGATAGGTCCTTTTGATAGGTCCTAGGATAGGTCCTTTTGATAGGTCCAAGGATATGTCCTTTTGATACGTCCAAGGATAGGTCCATTTGATAGGTCCAAGGATAGGACCTTTTGATAGGTCCAAGGATAGGTCCTTTTGGTAGGTCGAAGGATAGGTCCTTTTAATAGATCAAAGGATAGGTCCTTTTGATAGATCAAAAGATAGGTCCTTTTGATAGGTCCAAGGATAGGTCCTTTTGATAGGTCCTTTTGATATGCAAAAGGATAGGTCCTTTTGATAGATCAAAGGATAGGTCCTTTTTGTAGGTCCAAGGATAGGTCCTTTTGGTATGTAAAAGGATAGGTCCTTTTGGTAGGTCCAAGGAAATGTCCTTTTGATAGGTCCTAGGATAGGTCCTTTTGATAGGTGAAAGGATAGGTCCATTTGATATGTAAAAGGATAGGTCCTAGGATAGGTCCTTTTGATAGGTCCAAGTATAGGTCTTTTTGATAGATCAAAGGATAGGTGCTTTTGATAGGTCCAAGGATAGGTCCTTTTGATTGGTCCAAGGATAGGTCCTTTTCATAAGTCCAAGGATAGGTCCATTTGATAGGTCCTTCTGATAGGTCCTTTTGATAGGACCAAGGATAGATCCTTTTTATAGGTTCAAGGATAGGTCCATATGTAAAAGGATAGGTCCTTTTGATAGGTCCAAGGATAGGTCTTTTTGATAGGTCCAATGATCCACAGGTTATGTCCATTGGTTTTAAATTTATTTGCAATTTTCAGGTATTTAAGTTATGTAATATTAGATGGCAATAAAATCATTTTTTACCTTTTCCAAATGAATTGCCAGATACCACATAATTTGAGAGTTCTATTGTCATTTTTGTCAAAATTTTGATACACCCTTCTATGTGGACTAGGTCCAAATATGGGCCAACTTCTCCTAATTTCAACAGAATTATTTTTTGGGTCAATAAGAACTCTTGTACAAAATTTCATCAAAATATATGCATAATAGCCATTTTCACATACAAATAACTTCTCAAAAAATGTGACGTGCATTTGTACCGAATATCTTACCTTGGGTCAGAAAAATTGCAGTAGCTCAAAAAGTGCAGTCCCGATGCATGGACATGTATATATAGGAATGTAGGGGAGAGTTAGGACTACAAAATAGTAAATTTGTGTTTTGACTCAGCTTGACTCACAGGAGTTGTGCTCTATGAAGTAGGAAATTTCCGAGAAATTTGACCTTTTTTAAAAAAAATATTTAAATTGTTCTGAAAACAGTAGAGCTTCAATTTGTTTACCAGTAATAGGAAATAAGTTAAGTTACAACACAAAATTTATTTCGTCCAAAAATCTTGAAAAACAAAAAAGTTATGATCATTTAAACTTTAAAAATCAACTAAAAATATCATAAATTTACGAAATTCTGAAAAAGCCCATTTTGGACCACCCTGTTCTCAGTGAAATAGTTGAAATAGAGTTCTAATTTTTTGGCTCCCGAGGTTTACTACTGTCTACTTTTATATGAGTCTAATAACTTTAAAATCGGAGAACAAAAACCAAAAGGAGTTTTGGCCGCTATCTCAAAATATTGACCACAGTGCGCTGGTTGACTAATGATGCCTTGTAAATTTTTTAAATAAATTTCCTCACAACAGATAACTGGCCATCGGCAGGTATTCTGACACGACCCCGCAGAAATTTTGGTAAACAGAAAGCAGCTTTTGGAAAGGAATCATGATCCAAAGAGCGAATCCAAATCAGTCACAGTTTAGAGTACTCTTTAGTAGCAAAGATTAAAAGATATTAAGACCCAGTAAAATCATGTATCTTTTCAGCGCTGATTAAAGCACTCTTTATAGAGTTTATTTAAGCACAATAAAGATGTAAGAAAATCTAGTATTTTTCTCCAAAAATTTTTTTGATCATTAAAAAAGTGTTGAAGATGTCAAAAATTAAAGTATGTGTGAAATTTTATCAACAAAGAACTTTAATTATACGTTTTAAAAAAATCTTAACAAAAAATTCTCAAGGGCGCTCGAGCGCAATGATATACTAAAAAAAGAGACTGTGGTGCCAAAATCTCGAATAATTTTTTCTGGAAAAGTTCGAAAGCTTTTAATTTTATTTCTTTAAAATAATAGTTTTTGTTCTTAAAAATATAAATTTCAAAAGATTTTTTTAAAGAAAATAAATAAAATTCGATTAATCGTAATCGCGATTAACGGCAATTTTTTTAATCGTAATCGCGATTATGAAATATCTCGATTATTTGCAAACTCTACCATAAAGTATATATATTCATGATCCTCGATCGATTTTAAGTCGATCTAGCGATGTCCGTCCGTCCCTCCATCCGTCTGTCTGTCTGTCTGTCTGTCTGTCTGTCTGTCTGTCTGTCTGTCTGTCTGTCTGTCTGTCTGTCTGTCTGTCTGTCTGTCTGTCTGTCTGTCTGTCTGTCTGTCTGTCTGTCTGTCTGTCTGTCTGTCTGTCTGTCTGTCTGTCTGTCTGTCTGTCTGTCTGTCTGTCTGTCTGTCTGTCTGTCTGTCTGTCTGTCTGTCTGTCTGTCTGTCTGTCTGTCTGTCTGTCTGTCTGTCTGTCTGTCTGTCTGTCTGTCTGTCTGTCTGTCTGTCTGTCTGTCTGTCTGTCTGTCTGTCTGTCTGTCTGTCTGTCTGTCTGTCTGTCTGTCTGTCTGTCTGTCTGTCTGTCTGTCTGTCTGTCTGTCTGTCTGTATGTCTGTCTGTCTGTATGTCTGTATGTCTGTATGTCTGTCTGTCTGTCTGTCTGTCTGTCTGTATGTCTGTATGTCTGTATGTCTGTCTGTCTGTCTGTCTGTCTGTCTGTCTGTCTGTCTGTCTGTCTGTCTGTCTGTCTGTCTGTCTGTCTGTCTGTCTGTCTGTCTGTCTGTCTGTCTGTCTGTCTGTCTGTCTGTCTGTCTGTCTGTCTGTCTGTCTGTCTGTCTGTCTGTCTGTCTGTCTGTCTGTCTGTCTGTCTGTCTGTCTGTCTGTCTGTCTGTCTGTCTGTCTGTCTGTCTGTCTGTCTGTCTGTCTGTCTGTCTGTCTGTCTGTCTGTCTGTCTGTCTGTCTGTCTGTCTGTCTGTCTGTCTGTCTGTCTGTCTGTCTGTCTGTCTGTCTGTCTGTCTGTCTGTCTGTCTGTCTGTCTGTCTGTCTGTCTGTCTGTCTGTCTGTCTGTCTGTCTGTCTGTCTGTCTGTCTGTCTGTCTGTCTGTCTGTCTGTCTGTCTGTCTGTCTGTCTGTCTGTCTGTCTGTCTGTCTGTCTGTCTGTCTGTCTGTCTGTCTGTCTGTCTGTCTGTCTGTCTGTCTGTCTGTCTGTCTGTCTGTCTGTCTGTCTGTCTGTCTGTCTGTCTGTCTGTCTGTCTGTCTGTCTGTCTGTCTGTCTGTCTGTCTGTCTGTCTGTCTGTCTGTCTGTCTGTCTGTCTGTCTGTCTGTCTGTCTGTCTGTCTGTCTGTCTGTCTGTCTGTCTGTCTGTCTGTCTGTCTGTCTGTCTGTCTGTCTGTCTGTCTGTCTGTCTGTCTGTCTGTCTGTCTGTCTGTCTGTCTGTCTGTCTGTCTGTCTGTCTGTCTGTCTGTCTGTCTGTCTGTCTGTCTGTCTGTCTGTCTGTCTGTCTGTCTGTCTGTCTGTCTGTCTGTCTGTCTGTCTGTCTGTCTGTCTGTCTGTCTGTCTGTCTGTCTGTCTGTCTGTCTGTCTGTCTGTCTGTCTGTCTGTCTGTCTGTCTGTCTGTCTGTCTGTCTGTCTGTCTGTCTGTCTGTCTGTCTGTCTGTCTGTCTGTCTGTCTGTCTGTCTGTCTGTCTGTCTGTCTGTCTGTCTGTCTGTCTGTCTGTCTGTCTGTCTGTCTGTCTGTCTGTCTGTCTGTCTGTCTGTCTGTCTGTCTGTCTGTCTGTCTGTCTGTCTGTCTGTCTGTCTGTCTGTCTGTCTGTCTGTCTGTCTGTCTGTCTGTCTGTCTGTCTGTCTGTCTGTCTGTCTGTCTGTCTGTCTGTCTGTCTGTCTGTCTGTCTGTCTGTCTGTCTGTCTGTCTGTCTGTCTGTCTGTCTGTCTGTCTGTCTGTCTGTCTGTCTGTCTGTCTGTCTGTCTGTCTGTCTGTCTGTCTGTCTGTCTGTCTGTCTGTCTGTCTGTCTGTCTGTCTGTCTGTCTGTCTGTCTGTCTGTCTGTCTGTCTGTCTGTCTGTCTGTCTGTCTGTCTGTCTGTCTGTCTGTCTGTCTGTCTGTCTGTCTGTCTGTCTGTCTGTCTGTCTGTCTGTCTGTCTGTCTGTCTGTCTGTCTGTCTGTCTGTCTGTCTGTCTGTCTGTCTGTCTGTCTGTCTGTCTGTCTGTCTGTCTGTCTGTCTGTCTGTCTGTCTGTCTGTCTGTCTGTCTGTCTGTCTGTCTGTCTGTCTGTCTGTCTGTCTGTCTGTCTGTCTGTCTGTCTGTCTGTCTGTCTGTCTGTCTGTCTGTCTGTCTGTCTGTCTGTCTGTCTGTCTGTCTGTCTGTCTGTCTGTCTGTCTGTCTGTCTGTCTGTCTGTCTGTCTGTCTGTCTGTCTGTCTGTCTGTCTGTCTGTCTGTCTGTCTGTCTGTCTGTCTGTCTGTCTGTCTGTCTGTCTGTCTGTCTGTCTGTCTGTCTGTCTGTCTGTCTGTCTGTCTGTCTGTCTGTCTGTCTGTCTGTCTGTCTGTCTGTCTGTCTGTCTGTCTGTCTGTCTGTCTGTCTGTCTGTCTGTCTGTCTGTCTGTCTGTCTGTCTGTCTGTCTGTCTGTCTGTCTGTCTGTCTGTCTGTCTGTCTGTCTGTCTGTCTGTCTGTCTGTCTGTCTGTCTGTCTGTCTGTCTGTCTGTCTGTCTGTCTGTCTGTCTGTCTGTCTGTCTGTCTGTCTGTCTGTCTGTCTGTCTGTCTGTCTGTCTGTCTGTCTGTCTGTCTGTCTGTCTGTCTGTCTGTCTGTCTGTCTGTCTGTCTGTCTGTCTGTCTGTCTGTCTGTCTGTCTGTCTGTCTGTCTGTCTGTCTGTCTGTCTGTCTGTCTGTCTGTCTGTCTGTCTGTCTGTCTGTCTGTCTGTCTGTCTGTCTGTCTGTCTGTCTGTCTGTCTGTCTGTCTGTCTGTCTGTCTGTCTGTCTGTCTGTCTGTCTGTCTGTCTGTCTGTCTGTCTGTCTGTCTGTCTGTCTGTCTGTCTGTCTGTCTGTCTGTCTGTCTGTCTGTCTGTCTGTCTGTCTGTCTGTCTGTCTGTCTGTCTGTCTGTCTGTCTGTCTGTCTGTCTGTCTGTCTGTCTGTCTGTCTGTCTGTCTGTCTGTCTGTCTGTCTGTCTGTCTGTCTGTCTGTCTGTCTGTCTGTCTGTCTGTCTGTCTGTCTGTCTGTCTGTCTGTCTGTCTGTCTGTCTGTCTGTCTGTCTGTCTGTCTGTCTGTCTGTCTGTCTGTCTGTCTGTCTGTCTGTCTGTCTGTCTGTCTGTCTGTCTGTCTGTCTGTCTGTCTGTCTGTCTGTCTGTCTGTCTGTCTGTCTGTCTGTCTGTCTGTCTGTCTGTCTGTCTGTCTGTCTGTCTGTCTGTCTGTCTGTCTGTCTGTCTGTCTGTCTGTCTGTCTGTCTGTCTGTCTGTCTGTCTGTCTGTCTGTCTGTCTGTCTGTCTGTCTGTCTGTCTGTCTGTCTGTCTGTCTGTCTGTCTGTCTGTCTGTCTGTCTGTCTGTCTGTCTGTCTGTCTGTCTGTCTGTCTGTCTGTCTGTCTGTCTGTCTGTCTGTCTGTCTGTCTGTCTGTCTGTCTGTCTGTCTGTCTGTCTGTCTGTCTGTCTGTCTGTCTGTCTGTCTGTCTGTCTGTCTGTCTGTCTGTCTGTCTGTCTGTCTGTCTGTCTGTCTGTCTGTCTGTCTGTCTGTCTGTCTGTCTGTCTGTCTGTCTGTCTGTCTGTCTGTCTGTCTGTCTGTCTGTCTGTCTGTCTGTCTGTCTGTCTGTCTGTCTGTCTGTCTGTCTGTCTGTCTGTCTGTCTGTCTGTCTGTCTGTCTGTCTGTCTGTCTGTCTGTCTGTCTGTCTGTCTGTCTGTCTGTCTGTCTGTCTGTCTGTCTGTCTGTCTGTCTGTCTGTCTGTCTGTCTGTCTGTCTGTCTGTCTGTCTGTCTGTCTGTCTGTCTGTCTGTCTGTCTGTCTGTCTGTCTGTCTGTCTGTCTGTCTGTCTGTCTGTCTGTCTGTCTGTCTGTCTGTCTGTCTGTCTGTCTGTCTGTCTGTCTGTCTGTCTGTCTGTCTGTCTGTCTGTCTGTCTGTCTGTCTGTCTGTCTGTCTGTCTGTCTGTCTGTCTGTCTGTCTGTCTGTCTGTCTGTCTGTCTGTCTGTCTGTCTGTCTGTCTGTCTGTCTGTCTGTCTGTCTGTCTGTCTGTCTGTCTGTCTGTCTGTCTGTCTGTCTGTCTGTCTGTCTGTCTGTCTGTCTGTCTGTCTGTCTGTCTGTCTGTCTGTCTGTCTGTCTGTCTGTCTGTCTGTCTGTCTGTCTGTCTGTCTGTCTGTCTGTCTGTCTGTCTGTCTGTCTGTCTGTCTGTCTGTCTGTCTGTCTGTCTGTCTGTCTGTCTGTCTGTCTGTCTGTCTGTCTGTCTGTCTGTCTGTCTGTCTGTCTGTCTGTCTGTCTGTCTGTCTGTCTGTCTGTCTGTCTGTCTGTCTGTCTGTCTGTCTGTCTGTCTGTCTGTCTGTCTGTCTGTCTGTCTGTCTGTCTGTCTGTCTGTCTGTCTGTCTGTCTGTCTGTCTGTCTGTCTGTCTGTCTGTCTGTCTGTCTGTCTGTCTGTCTGTCTGTCTGTCTGTCTGTCTGTCTGTCTGTCTGTCTGTCTGTCTGTCTGTCTGTCTGTCTGTCTGTCTGTCTGTCTGTCTGTCTGTCTGTCTGTCTGTCTGTCTGTCTGTCTGTCTGTCTGTCTGTCTGTCTGTCTGTCTGTCTGTCTGTCTGTCTGTCTGTCTGTCTGTCTGTCTGTCTGTCTGTCTGTCTGTCTGTCTGTCTGTCTGTCTGTCTGTCTGTCTGTCTGTCTGTCTGTCTGTCTGTCTGTCTGTCTGTCTGTCTGTCTGTCTGTCTGTCTGTCTGTCTGTCTGTCTGTCTGTCTGTCTGTCTGTCTGTCTGTCTGTCTGTCTGTCTGTCTGTCTGTCTGTCTGTCTGTCTGTCTGTCTGTCTGTCTGTCTGTCTGTCTGTCTGTCTGTCTGTCTGTCTGTCTGTCTGTCTGTCTGTCTGTCTGTCTGTCTGTCTGTCTGTCTGTCTGTCTGTCTGTCTGTCTGTCTGTCTGTCTGTCTGTCTGTCTGTCTGTCTGTCTGTCTGTCTGTCTGTCTGTCTGTCTGTCTGTCTGTCTGTCTGTCTGTCTGTCTGTCTGTCTGTCTGTCTGTCTGTCTGTCTGTCTGTCTGTCTGTCTGTCTGTCTGTCTGTCTGTCTGTCTGTCTGTCTGTCTGTCTGTCTGTCTGTCTGTCTGTCTGTCTGTCTGTCTGTCTGTCTGTCTGTCTGTCTGTCTGTCTGTCTGTCTGTCTGTCTGTCTGTCTGTCTGTCTGTCTGTCTGTCTGTCTGTCTGTCTGTCTGTCTGTCTGTCTGTCTGTCTGTCTGTCTGTCTGTCTGTCTGTCTGTCTGTCTGTCTGTCTGTCTGTCTGTCTGTCTGTCTGTCTGTCTGTCTGTCTGTCTGTCTGTCTGTCTGTCTGTCTGTCTGTCTGTCTGTCTGTCTGTCTGTCTGTCTGTCTGTCTGTCTGTCTGTCTGTCTGTCTGTCTGTCTGTCTGTCTGTCTGTCTGTCTGTCTGTCTGTCTGTCTGTCTGTCTGTCTGTCTGTCTGTCTGTCTGTCTGTCTGTCTGTCTGTCTGTCTGTCTGTCTGTCTGTCTGTCTGTCTGTCTGTCTGTCTGTCTGTCTGTCTGTCTGTCTGTCTGTCTGTCTGTCTGTCTGTCTGTCTGTCTGTCTGTCTGTCTGTCTGTCTGTCTGTCTGTCTGTCTGTCTGTCTGTCTGTCTGTCTGTCTGTCTGTCTGTCTGTCTGTCTGTCTGTCTGTCTGTCTGTCTGTCTGTCTGTCTGTCTGTCTGTCTGTCTGTCTGTCTGTCTGTCTGTCTGTCTGTCTGTCTGTCTGTCTGTCTGTCTGTCTGTCTGTCTGTCTGTCTGTCTGTCTGTCTGTCTGTCTGTCTGTCTGTCTGTCTGTCTGTCTGTCTGTCTGTCTGTCTGTCTGTCTGTCTGTCTGTCTGTCTGTCTGTCTGTCTGTCTGTCTGTCTGTCTGTCTGTCTGTCTGTCTGTCTGTCTGTCTGTCTGTCTGTCTGTCTGTCTGTCTGTCTGTCTGTCTGTCTGTCTGTCTGTCTGTCTGTCTGTCTGTCTGTCTGTCTGTCTGTCTGTCTGTCTGTCTGTCTGTCTGTCTGTCTGTCTGTCTGTCTGTCTGTCTGTCTGTCTGTCTGTCTGTCTGTCTGTCTGTCTGTCTGTCTGTCTGTCTGTCTGTCTGTCTGTCTGTCTGTCTGTCTGTCTGTCTGTCTGTCTGTCTGTCTGTCTGTCTGTCTGTCTGTCTGTCTGTCTGTCTGTCTGTCTGTCTGTCTGTCTGTCTGTCTGTCTGTCTGTCTGTCTGTCTGTCTGTCTGTCTGTCTGTCTGTCTGTCTGTCTGTCTGTCTGTCTGTCTGTCTGTCTGTCTGTCTGTCTGTCTGTCTGTCTGTCTGTCTGTCTGTCTGTCTGTCTGTCTGTCTGTCTGTCTGTCTGTCTGTCTGTCTGTCTGTCTGTCTGTCTGTCTGTCTGTCTGTCTGTCTGTCTGTCTGTCTGTCTGTCTGTCTGTCTGTCTGTCTGTCTGTCTGTCTGTCTGTCTGTCTGTCTGTCTGTCTGTCTGTCTGTCTGTCTGTCTGTCTGTCTGTCTGTCTGTCTGTCTGTCTGTCTGTCTGTCTGTCTGTCTGTCTGTCTGTCTGTCTGTCTGTCTGTCTGTCTGTCTGTCTGTCTGTCTGTCTGTCTGTCTGTCTGTCTGTCTGTCTGTCTGTCTGTCTGTCTGTCTGTCTGTCTGTCTGTCTGTCTGTCTGTCTGTCTGTCTGTCTGTCTGTCTGTCTGTCTGTCTGTCTGTCTGTCTGTCTGTCTGTCTGTCTGTCTGTCTGTCTGTCTGTCTGTCTGTCTGTCTGTCTGTCTGTCTGTCTGTCTGTCTGTCTGTCTGTCTGTCTGTCTGTCTGTCTGTCTGTCTGTCTGTCTGTCTGTCTGTCTGTCTGTCTGTCTGTCTGTCTGTCTGTCTGTCTGTCTGTCTGTCTGTCTGTCTGTCTGTCTGTCTGTCTGTCTGTCTGTCTGTCTGTCTGTCTGTCTGTCTGTCTGTCTGTCTGTCTGTCTGTCTGTCTGTCTGTCTGTCTGTCTGTCTGTCTGTCTGTCTGTCTGTCTGTCTGTCTGTCTGTCTGTCTGTCTGTCTGTCTGTCTGTCTGTCTGTCTGTCTGTCTGTCTGTCTGTCTGTCTGTCTGTCTGTCTGTCTGTCTGTCTGTCTGTCTGTCTGTCTGTCTGTCTGTCTGTCTGTCTGTCTGTCTGTCTGTCTGTCTGTCTGTCTGTCTGTCTGTCTGTCTGTCTGTCTGTCTGTCTGTCTGTCTGTCTGTCTGTCTGTCTGTCTGTCTGTCTGTCTGTCTGTCTGTCTGTCTGTCTGTCTGTCTGTCTGTCTGTCTGTCTGTCTGTCTGTCTGTCTGTCTGTCTGTCTGTCTGTCTGTCTGTCTGTCTGTCTGTCTGTCTGTCTGTCTGTCTGTCTGTCTGTCTGTCTGTCTGTCTGTCTGTCTGTCTGTCTGTCTGTCTGTCTGTCTGTCTGTCTGTCTGTCTGTCTGTCTGTCTGTCTGTCTGTCTGTCTGTCTGTCTGTCTGTCTGTCTGTCTGTCTGTCTGTCTGTCTGTCTGTCTGTCTGTCTGTCTGTCTGTCTGTCTGTCTGTCTGTCTGTCTGTCTGTCTGTCTGTCTGTCTGTCTGTCTGTCTGTCTGTCTGTCTGTCTGTCTGTCTGTCTGTCTGTCTGTCTGTCTGTCTGTCTGTCTGTCTGTCTGTCTGTCTGTCTGTCTGTCTGTCTGTCTGTCTGTCTGTCTGTCTGTCTGTCTGTCTGTCTGTCTGTCTGTCTGTCTGTCTGTCTGTCTGTCTGTCTGTCTGTCTGTCTGTCTGTCTGTCTGTCTGTCTGTCTGTCTGTCTGTCTGTCTGTCTGTCTGTCTGTCTGTCTGTCTGTCTGTCTGTCTGTCTGTCTGTCTGTCTGTCTGTCTGTCTGTCTGTCTGTCTGTCTGTCTGTCTGTCTGTCTGTCTGTCTGTCTGTCTGTCTGTCTGTCTGTCTGTCTGTCTGTCTGTCTGTCTGTCTGTCTGTCTGTCTGTCTGTCTGTCTGTCTGTCTGTCTGTCTGTCTGTCTGTCTGTCTGTCTGTCTGTCTGTCTGTCTGTCTGTCTGTCTGTCTGTCTGTCTGTCTGTCTGTCTGTCTGTCTGTCTGTCTGTCTGTCTGTCTGTCTGTCTGTCTGTCTGTCTGTCTGTCTGTCTGTCTGTCTGTCTGTCTGTCTGTCTGTCTGTCTGTCTGTCTGTCTGTCTGTCTGTCTGTCTGTCTGTCTGTCTGTCTGTCTGTCTGTCTGTCTGTCTGTCTGTCTGTCTGTCTGTCTGTCTGTCTGTCTGTCTGTCTGTCTGTCTGTCTGTCTGTCTGTCTGTCTGTCTGTCTGTCTGTCTGTCTGTCTGTCTGTCTGTCTGTCTGTCTGTCTGTCTGTCTGTCTGTCTGTCTGTCTGTCTGTCTGTCTGTCTGTCTGTCTGTCTGTCTGTCTGTCTGTCTGTCTGTCTGTCTGTCTGTCTGTCTGTCTGTCTGTCTGTCTGTCTGTCTGTCTGTCTGTCTGTCTGTCTGTCTGTCTGTCTGTCTGTCTGTCTGTCTGTCTGTCTGTCTGTCTGTCTGTCTGTCTGTCTGTCTGTCTGTCTGTCTGTCTGTCTGTCTGTCTGTCTGTCTGTCTGTCTGTCTGTCTGTCTGTCTGTCTGTCTGTCTGTCTGTCTGTCTGTCTGTCTGTCTGTCTGTCTGTCTGTCTGTCTGTCTGTCTGTCTGTCTGTCTGTCTGTCTGTCTGTCTGTCTGTCTGTCTGTCTGTCTGTCTGTCTGTCTGTCTGTCTGTCTGTCTGTCTGTCTGTCTGTCTGTCTGTCTGTCTGTCTGTCTGTCTGTCTGTCTGTCTGTCTGTCTGTCTGTCTGTCTGTCTGTCTGTCTGTCTGTCTGTCTGTCTGTCTGTCTGTCTGTCTGTCTGTCTGTCTGTCTGTCTGTCTGTCTGTCTGTCTGTCTGTCTGTCTGTCTGTCTGTCTGTCTGTCTGTCTGTCTGTCTGTCTGTCTGTCTGTCTGTCTGTCTCTGTCTGTCTGTCTGTCTGTCTGTCTGTCTGTCTGTCTGTCTGTCTGTCTGTCTGTCTGTCTGTCTGTCTGTCTGTCTGTCTGTCTGTCTGTCTGTCTGTCTGTCTGTCTGTCTGTCTGTCTGTCTGTCTGTCTGTCTGTCTGTCTGTCTGTCTGTCTGTCTGTCTGTCTGTCTGTCTGTCTGTCTGTCTGTCTGTCTGTCTGTCTGTCTGTCTGTCTGTCTGTCTGTCTGTCTGTCTGTCTGTCTGTCTGTCTGTCTGTCTGTCTGTCTGTCTGTCTGTCTGTCTGTCTGTCTGTCTGTCTGTCTGTCTGTCTGTCTGTCTGTCTGTCTGTCTGTCTGTCTGTCTGTCTGTCTGTCTGTCTGTCTGTCTGTCTGTCTGTCTGTCTGTCTGTCTGTCTGTCTGTCTGTCTGTCTGTCTGTCTGTCTGTCTGTCTGTCTGTCTGTCTGTCTGTCTGTCTGTCTGTCTGTCTGTCTGTCTGTCTGTCTGTCTGTCTGTCTGTCTGTCTGTCTGTCTGTCTGTCTGTCTGTCTGTCTGTCTGTCTGTCTGTCTGTCTGTCTGTCTGTCTGTCTGTCTGTCTGTCTGTCTGTCTGTCTGTCTGTCTGTCTGTCTGTCTGTCTGTCTGTCTGTCTGTCTGTCTGTCTGTCTGTCTGTCTGTCTGTCTGTCTGTCTGTCTGTCTGTCTGTCTGTCTGTCTGTCTGTCTGTCTGTCTGTCTGTCTGTCTGTCTGTCTGTCTGTCTGTCTGTCTGTCTGTCTGTCTGTCTGTCTGTCTGTCTGTCTGTCTGTCTGTCTGTCTGTCTGTCTGTCTGTCTGTCTGTCTGTCTGTCTGTCTGTCTGTCTGTCTGTCTGTCTGTCTGTCTGTCTGTCTGTCTGTCTGTCTGTCTGTCTGTCTGTCTGTCTGTCTGTCTGTCTGTCTGTCTGTCTGTCTGTCTGTCTGTCTGTCTGTCTGTCTGTCTGTCTGTCTGTCTGTCTGTCTGTCTGTCTGTCTGTCTGTCTGTCTGTCTGTCTGTCTGTCTGTCTGTCTGTCTGTCTGTCTGTCTGTCTGTCTGTCTGTCTGTCTGTCTGTCTGTCTGTCTGTCTGTCTGTCTGTCTGTCTGTCTGTCTGTCTGTCTGTCTGTCTGTCTGTCTGTCTGTCTGTCTGTCTGTCTGTCTGTCTGTCTGTCTGTCTGTCTGTCTGTCTGTCTGTCTGTCTGTCTGTCTGTCTGTCTGTCTGTCTGTCTGTCTGTCTGTCTGTCTGTCTGTCTGTCTGTCTGTCTGTCTGTCTGTCTGTCTGTCTGTCTGTCTGTCTGTCTGTCTGTCTGTCTGTCTGTCTGTCTGTCTGTCTGTCTGTCTGTCTGTCTGTCTGTCTGTCTGTCTGTCTGTCTGTCTGTCTGTCTGTCTGTCTGTCTGTCTGTCTGTCTGTCTGTCTGTCTGTCTGTCTGTCTGTCTGTCTGTCTGTCTGTCTGTCTGTCTGTCTGTCTGTCTGTCTGTCTGTCTGTCTGTCTGTCTGTCTGTCTGTCTGTCTGTCTGTCTGTCTGTCTGTCTGTCTGTCTGTCTGTCTGTCTGTCTGTCTGTCTGTCTGTCTGTCTGTCTGTCTGTCTGTCTGTCTGTCTGTCTGTCTGTCTGTCTGTCTGTCTGTCTGTCTGTCTGTCTGTCTGTCTGTCTGTCTGTCTGTCTGTCTGTCTGTCTGTCTGTCTGTCTGTCTGTCTGTCTGTCTGTCTGTCTGTCTGTCTGTCTGTCTGTCTGTCTGTCTGTCTGTCTGTCTGTCTGTCTGTCTGTCTGTCTGTCTGTCTGTCTGTCTGTCTGTCTGTCTGTCTGTCTGTCTGTCTGTCTGTCTGTCTGTCTGTCTGTCTGTCTGTCTGTCTGTCTGTCTGTCTGTCTGTCTGTCTGTCTGTCTGTCTGTCTGTCTGTCTGTCTGTCTGTCTGTCTGTCTGTCTGTCTGTCTGTCTGTCTGTCTGTCTGTCTGTCTGTCTGTCTGTCTGTCTGTCTGTCTGTCTGTCTGTCTGTCTGTCTGTCTGTCTGTCTGTCTGTCTGTCTGTCTGTCTGTCTGTCTGTCTGTCTGTCTGTCTGTCTGTCTGTCTGTCTGTCTGTCTGTCTGTCTGTCTGTCTGTCTGTCTGTCTGTCTGTCTGTCTGTCTGTCTGTCTGTCTGTCTGTCTGTCTGTCTGTCTGTCTGTCTGTCTGTCTGTCTGTCTGTCTGTCTGTCTGTCTGTCTGTCTGTCTGTCTGTCTGTCTGTCTGTCTGTCTGTCTGTCTGTCTGTCTGTCTGTCTGTCTGTCTGTCTGTCTGTCTGTCTGTCTGTCTGTCTGTCTGTCTGTCTGTCTGTCTGTCTGTCTGTCTGTCTGTCTGTCTGTCTGTCTGTCTGTCTGTCTGTCTGTCTGTCTGTCTGTCTGTCTGTCTGTCTGTCTGTCTGTCTGTCTGTCTGTCTGTCTGTCTGTCTGTCTGTCTGTCTGTCTGTCTGTCTGTCTGTCTGTCTGTCTGTCTGTCTGTCTGTCTGTCTGTCTGTCTGTCTGTCTGTCTGTCTGTCTGTCTGTCTGTCTGTCTGTCTGTCTGTCTGTCTGTCTGTCTGTCTGTCTGTCTGTCTGTCTGTCTGTCTGTCTGTCTGTCTGTCTGTCTGTCTGTCTGTCTGTCTGTCTGTCTGTCTGTCTGTCTGTCTGTCTGTCTGTCTGTCTGTCTGTCTGTCTGTCTGTCTGTCTGTCTGTCTGTCTGTCTGTCTGTCTGTCTGTCTGTCTGTCTGTCTGTCTGTCTGTCTGTCTGTCTGTCTGTCTGTCTGTCTGTCTGTCTGTCTGTCTGTCTGTCTGTCTGTCTGTCTGTCTGTCTGTCTGTCTGTCTGTCTGTCTGTCTGTCTGTCTGTCTGTCTGTCTGTCTGTCTGTCTGTCTGTCTGTCTGTCTGTCTGTCTGTCTGTCTGTCTGTCTGTCTGTCTGTCTGTCTGTCTGTCTGTCTGTCTGTCTGTCTGTCTGTCTGTCTGTCTGTCTGTCTGTCTGTCTGTCTGTCTGTCTGTCTGTCTGTCTGTCTGTCTGTCTGTCTGTCTGTCTGTCTGTCTGTCTGTCTGTCTGTCTGTCTGTCTGTCTGTCTGTCTGTCTGTCTGTCTGTCTGTCTGTCTGTCTGTCTGTCTGTCTGTCTGTCTGTCTGTCTGTCTGTCTGTCTGTCTGTCTGTCTGTCTGTCTGTCTGTCTGTCTGTCTGTCTGTCTGTCTGTCTGTCTGTCTGTCTGTCTGTCTGTCTGTCTGTCTGTCTGTCTGTCTGTCTGTCTGTTGTCTGTCTGTCTGTCTGTCTGTCTGTCTGTCTGTCTGTCTGTCTGTCTGTCTGTCTGTCTGTCTGTCTGTCTGTCTGTCTGTCTGTCTGTCTGTCTGTCTGTCTGTCTGTCTGTCTGTCTGTCTGTCTGTCTGTCTGTCTGTCTGTCTGTCTGTCTGTCTGTCTGTCTGTCTGTCTGTCTGTCTGTCTGTCTGTCTGTCTGTCTGTCTGTCTGTCTGTCTGTCTGTCTGTCTGTCTGTCTGTCTGTCTGTCTGTCTGTCTGTCTGTCTGTCTGTCTGTCTGTCTGTCTGTCTGTCTGTCTGTCTGTCTGTCTGTCTGTCTGTCTGTCTGTCTGTCTGTCTGTCTGTCTGTCTGTCTGTCTGTCTGTCTGTCTGTCTGTCTGTCTGTCTGTCTGTCTGTCTGTCTGTCTGTCTGTCTGTCTGTCTGTCTGTCTGTCTGTCTGTCTGTCTGTCTGTCTGTCTGTCTGTCTGTCTGTCTGTTGTCTGTCTGTCTGTCTGTCTGTCTGTCTGTCTGTCTGTCTGTCTGTCTGTCTGTCTGTCTGTCTGTCTGTCTGTCTGTCTGTCTGTCTGTCTGTCTGTCTGTCTGTCTGTCTGTCTGTCTGTCTGTCTGTCTGTCTGTCTGTCTGTCTGTCTGTCTGTCTGTCTGTCTGTCTGTCTGTCTGTCTGTCTGTCTGTCTGTCTGTCTGTCTGTCTGTCTGTCTGTCTGTCTGTCTGTCTGTCTGTCTGTCTGTCTGTCTGTCTGTCTGTCTGTCTGTCTGTCTGTCTGTCTGTCTGTCTGTCTGTCTGTCTGTCTGTCTGTCTGTCTGTCTGTCTGTCTGTCTGTCTGTCTGTCTGTCTGTCTGTCTGTCTGTCTGTCTGTCTGTCTGTCTGTCTGTCTGTCTGTCTGTCTGTCTGTCTGTCTGTCTGTCTGTCTGTCTGTCTGTCTGTCTGTCTGTCTGTCTGTCTGTCTGTCTGTCTGTCTGTCTGTCTGTCTGTCTGTCTGTCTGTCTGTCTGTCTGTCTGTCTGTCTGTCTGTCTGTCTGTCTGTCTGTCTGTCTGTCTGTCTGTCTGTCTGTCTGTCTGTCTGTCTGTCTGTCTGTCTGTCTGTCTGTCTGTCTGTCTGTCTGTCTGTCTGTCTGTCTGTCTGTCTGTCTGTCTGTCTGTCTGTCTGTCTGTCTGTCTGTCTGTCTGTCTGTCTGTCTGTCTGTCTGTCTGTCTGTCTGTCTGTCTGTCTGTCTGTCTGTCTGTCTGTCTGTCTGTCTGTCTGTCTGTCTGTCTGTCTGTCTGTCTGTCTGTCTGTCTGTCTGTCTGTCTGTCCTGTCTGTCTGTCTGTCTGTCTGTCTGTCTGTCTGTCTGTCTGTCTGTCTGTCTGTCTGTCTGTCTGTCTGTCTGTCTGTCTGTCTGTCTGTCTGTCTGTCTGTCTGTCTGTCTGTCTGTCTGTCTGTCTGTCTGTCTGTCTGTCTGTCTGTCTGTCTGTCTGTCTGTCTGTCTGTCTGTCTGTCTGTCTGTCTGTCTGTCTGTCTGTCTGTCTGTCTGTCTGTCTGTCTGTCTGTCTGTCTGTCTGTCTGTCTGTCTGTCTGTCTGTCTGTCTGTCTGTCTGTCTGTCTGTCTGTCTGTCTGTCTGTCTGTCTGTCTGTCTGTCTGTCTGTCTGTCTGTCTGTCTGTCTGTCTGTCTGTCTGTCTGTCTGTCTGTCTGTCTGTCTGTCTGTCTGTCTGTCTGTCTGTCTGTCTGTCTGTCTGTCTGTCTGTCTGTCTGTCTGTCTGTCTGTCTGTCTGTCTGTCTGTCTGTCTGTCTGTCTGTCTGTCTGTCTGTCTGTCTGTCTGTCTGTCTGTCTGTCTGTCTGTCTGTCTGTCTGTCTGTCTGTCTGTCTGTCTGTCTGTCTGTCTGTCTGTCTGTCTGTCT